>OZ007527.1:6006896-6468497 GCA_963931895.1 Eupithecia pulchellata | reverse complement strand
GAAATTAATTTACTAATTTATATGTCGTAGGGAAACTATAGAATAAATAAACACTTAACGGCAGAAACATAGTTGTTTTCACACATAGAAAGATAATAAATTATATGAAAATTTTATACATAAACCAACATAAATGTTTCAAAATACAAGGTAATAAAAGTTTAATAGCCATAAAAAAAAATATATTATTATTGTATCTAGTAGGTTCCTGTAGGTAGTAACATATTTATATGTTTATTATTAGACTAGTTTTTCGAGGCACTACACGATTCCGTAAAAAAAAACATGGGGAATGTATGAAAAAACAGGAGTTCAAATTATGAAGGTAGTCAATAAACAAATATTTTAATGACTATGTTGAGTAAGCAAATATGATTTGTGTTTTAACAATATGCTATGCTAACCTTGATAATTCCAATAGCGCCAAAATGCTGGCATAGCTCATCTTCAGATGTGGCTGGGTTCATGCCTTGAATGAAAATGGTATCTTCCTGTGTGACCATATCACCTGCTCCACCGCCACCGCTACGATCGCTGTTGTAACCGCTGCCACCTCCACCTACAGGTAAACATTGTTTAGAAACGAGAAACACTATGATTCTATAAAGCATTTATTTCTGTATCAAGAACTGTAACAGTTTTCGTTGGATTCGAACCCACTTGCTTCTTTTACCTACAGCTAAATTCAATATTATACCACTGTGCTACATAGGAACACCAATATGCAGACCGTTGTCTAATATCATTATGGTGACTTGTCCTACTGCAAGGCAAAAAGGCCTCCCTATTTCCCTTACACACTTCACAATGGTAATTCATGAGTTATTGATTGTGGTCTTAGAATTCCTGTGAAAAACTACTTATTACGCCAGTTAGTATTCTATAGAACAACATAGTTACATAGTATTTCTTCGCAAAACATTTGATAGGGACCCATTATTTTACACTGTGTTTTATGTTTGTCATTATCACCTAAACTCTGTATACAGAGTAATAAAACCTTGACACGTTTTATAAACCTTTTTGATATTTAAAACCTTTGATCAATGATGATCAGTCATCAACCTTTGATCAATGAGACCAATGATGATCAGTGTAGATACAAGTACTTTCAACGACCATGCTGCTAATAAATACCAAAACCTACATATTTAACGTAAATAACACAACCACAGGGCTGCCAAAACGATATTTGTTGCTGGTATATTTTGTTGCACCTTATGTTAACCTGTTTCATAAAACACGTGTAGTTTTGATACCGCTGGTAGACAGAAGTATTTCACAGAGCATAAGTACACCACCCTCGTTATATTACGTCGCTAAATATACCATAGAAGAATTTTATCCAGATAAGTTGAAAAGTCGACAAGAGTATTTTTGATGCCGCATATTTGCGGAGTGATCCGCTAAATAGCAAAATTACGACCCCGATGCACGTCTAAAACTATCATAACAGCTTCACGATGTTCCCATGATTTGAAGTACGCAAATTGCCAGTTCCATGTTTATCTGAGTTCAGGAGCGTTGATCCCATTCAAAGTGTGGCGAGAATGTATAGAATAGCTTGTTGATTCAGGGTTGAAATTTGTTACAGTTATACTCCACCTTTACGACGCGGCGATATTTTTTTTCTTATACAACCCCAATGATTAACATCTAAATAAATGCGTCTAGCGCGATAATGTTGGTACAAGATTTCCACATCCAAACAACTTGTGTACCCATTAATATATTAGACATTTTCAGAATGAGACCTTTGGGCTTGAGGTTTGATGAACTGCACACATCCAACTGCATAAGAAATATAAATTTGTATGCTGTCATCATGTAATTCCATTAATTTTGCTGTCCTCAATCTTGATGTTGTAAAGTTTCCACTATCACAAACACTTAAAGTAAACCTATCCATTTACACTTTTGCTTTTGTCACCCATTACCAGTGAACAAGTAGAATACCAGGTTTGGCAGCCCTTACGTAAATACAAATTAAAATAATGACAATAGCACCACTCGCTTAGCGAGGAGCTTTACCTTTATTATAACCACCCCCCCTGCCGCCGCCACTAAAACAATAAGAAGATCTTTTAGCACACTGGCAGGCCGGGGACACACTGAACGGAGCACGCAGATTGAACACCTAGGTACACTTTTAGTGACCTTTTCCATGTGATGAATCCTTTTCTTTACCAATATGTTAATACCTTGATACCTTGAAAATCTTAGAACGTTTGTTGACACATTACATTATAGCAGTTTATTTGTAGACATGCATTCATTTGATACACTTGAATGATAGGATATGTTACATGACAATCATAGATTAAGTTACAGTCTTGAAAAAAATATGAAAAGTAATTGTAATACAACAACTTTTTATCTTTTTCAAGAAAATTCGAGGGACTAAACAAATCATTGACCTTCTGCATATACTACTTACTTAAATATGGTGAGGTGATGTAAGTTTGAGATTAAGACCTATTTACCTGTCATCTCATCACTGAGTGACCTCATAATACCAATCAAATTGAATGCATTTTTAGCAAGAAATATATTTTTTTGGGATTATTTATGAAAATGATTGCAATAATATCAAAGTGCTTTATTTTCTTAGACCTTACAGGACTCCTGGACATTATACAAAATAGATATAACACAATAATAACATAACTTATTGAAAAAAAATATTAATGTTTAAGTCATGTTACTATTTATTAGCAATGTTCAAGAGTTTCAAAGTAGAAAACCGACATTGAAAAATTTATAAAAAAATAAGTAAAACATAAATAATATAACAACCCTACAATTTGATTTATTTAGTCCCATATTTTAATTGTTTGTCAAATAGTAGGCCTTCACTACATACATCACTTTATCTATGCTGAAGGAAATAATTTTTTAAGATCAAAGTCAATTTGTACTTTGTAGGTAGGTATTTATTATTTGCATAGAAACATAAAAATGATAAATGTATTGAAGAGTTTATCATAAAAATAAGCCAAAAGGTTTGCATACAAAAAGTCACAAAACAGATAGATTGTTCTGAATTGAGGATGTTCTAATGAAGGGCTATTTATTTATTTTCTACAATAATAAAAATAGCCCGAAAAATATTGTAATTTACTATCTATTTAATATATTTATACAAAAGTTTTTTTTTCACCACTAC
This sequence comes from Eupithecia pulchellata, assembly GCA_963931895.1. Lineage (NCBI taxonomy): Eukaryota > Metazoa > Arthropoda > Insecta > Lepidoptera > Geometridae > Eupithecia > Eupithecia pulchellata. The sequence continues at coordinate 6,465,331 of OZ007527.1, read as the reverse complement.
TAATTGGAAGTCTGTAACCATAAGAGTTATTTTAAAGAAAAATAAGTTCTGCATTAAAAAATTACAGAATTTTATTTATTTTCCTGGAAAAGAGAGTTATTGAAAATGTTTTTCACAACCTCATTTTACAGAAAAAGTAAAAAATTCATCATCTTTAAAAAAAAAAAGAAGAAAGAAGTTCTGCATTTTAGTGCAGAACTTCTTTTTTCATAACATATCCAGACTTCCCCTCGGTAGCCCTGAAAATAACTGACCCTGTATACATGTAGGTACCCCTGTATTATGTAGGACTAGCCTGTTGAAAAAAAAATGAATATTGTATTTACCTTACTATGAAAGGAGGATGGTAACTAAATAAAAATTAGAATAGCCTCCTTCAGAACCATCACAATGACTACCTATTGGTGTATGCAAGTATTTGACTGAACATTCGATTTGAACCTGAGCATAATATAACAGTTTATAATAGTATTTTTAATTAAAGTAAGAAAACTTTTTGTTGTAACCTAAATATTGTAAAGTTGCCCCAAAATGTAACCTCATTAGATGATTGTAAGACCAAGAATACTCTTGTACAGAACGCTATCACTAGGTCTGCTTCTATCCATTGAATTTTATGACACCTAGCAAACCTGTAGTAGGTAGGTATTCAGTAGAATCAACATACCAACTCCTAAAAGTACCAGATACTAACAAAAACCTGTGTGCTTTTTATTAAATTGTACCTAATGTGTGACACTGACTGATTGAATAACACCTTGCAAAACAGTACAACCTTTTTATACCCAATTAAACATTAAATGCGATGACTGAAGAGACACTTACCCATAGCCACCATCTCTATTCCCCCCGTCTCTATTGTAGCCTTGTCTGTCACCTCCGCCATAGCCGCCGCGATCATTGCCGGAGTATCCACTGCTGCCCCGGTCTCCGCCATAGCTGTTTCCTCCTCTGTCTCCACCATAGCTATTGCCTCCGCGGTCGCCAGTACCATAGCTGTTGCTTCCACGGTCCCCACCGCTAGCATTGTAACCGCCGTTACCGCTATTGCGATCATATCCGCCACCCGAGCCATAGTTTGAACTACTGTTATTGTAATTCTGGCCCTGGCCATAACTGTTTCCGGCAGAAGGTGTTCCTTGATTGTTTCCATAGGAATTTCCTCCTGAAAGTAGGTATTTTGTGGTTATGATTTTTTGTTCGACACAGAAAGCGTTATACCTGACGAATGTGAATTTACCGGGAGCGCTCTGGCTATTCCATTCTGCATTTTGCTGTCCACCGTAGCTCTGAGCACCGTAGCCTGAGGCGCCACCGCTGTTGTAATTATCACCACCGGTAGCCATTGTCGGCGGTGGCACAGAATATTGCTGAGCAGCGTAGCCGCCACCTCCGCCGCTGTAGTCTCCAGATGCGAAGGCTGTTACGAAAGACATTGTTGTTAAGTAGATGTAATGTAAGAAATTATAGCACGTACGTATGACACTTACGATCCCCCATCGTTAGCACGTAAAATATTTTACAATTGAAGGATAACAAAAATCGATGAAACACACGCCACGCCACGAAAAAAGAATGAAATGAATAAATCACAGACAATGATGGCTGAATGAATGTAATAAAGAATGCTATGTTAGTGAGTGAATAAGAATAGACAATTTGCACGAATGCAGCACAAACGACGAATTATTCGTCGATTCTTCCAACCACTTCCGTCGACTGCGGACGAGGTTGTCCGTTTTTCCACCGGTTTTTCGAGTTTGGTTTCTTTTCTCATGACGGTGAAATAGTATTAGACCGATGTTATTTTAGACAAGACAGCATCTCTTCTTCTTTTCTTTGCCGTACCGACCGTACTGATCTCTCATTGCTTTGGTTGGTTCCATTTTACCATCGTTTCTTGTGAATTAATTATTACTAGAAAATCATAGATCATTTGATGTCGTCAATGGCTTCAGATTTTGAGATGAGCTTAGATGAAATCATAAAAAAGAAGAAGAAAGAAAAACCGGGGTAAGTTGTACATATTCAATTGTTGAAACATTTCTGTTTTGCTTGGTTGTTTTAATTCTACAATGTTCATTGCATACTGTCTTACAGAAAACCTAAACGCGCCGCAAATCAGCAAACGAAAAAGCCTTTTCCTAAGAAAAATCCAAACACATCACCGAAGAAATTTCCAATTACTGACGCCAGAAACAAAATTATAAATAAGAAAAGAATACAAATAACAGATGCGAGAGATAAGCTAGCGGCTCTTGCGAAACAAAAAGATGCCCGATTGAAATTAAATAAGCTTCGACAAGAAAGGGTATGTTTCTTCAAACATTCAAGCTTTAGATATCTTCCTACAGACTATAAGTAAGCAGTAAAGCCATAGTAATTATTATTGTCAGCATAAAATCTCTTATATGGGAATGTTAACATTTACAGGCAGGATACTCCAGCACTGGGGTGCAAGCATTTCGTCAAGGCAGGTTGTTTCCCCAAAATCATGGCAACCAACTGTGGAATGTCGCTCAACCTTCAAGAGGTTCAAGTTATTTCAATCATTATTATTCTTATCTGTTAAATATTTCCTAACTAGAGAAAACACATGCTTAATTCTTATTTTTGTTTTTCAGTGTTTGCTGATGCTCGGCGCCAGATTGGTTACCAAATGCCGGGTCCTGCTAGGATTCCAAATAAGCATCCACTTAATCCCAAAAAGTTCCTGGAAACCAGAACCATTGGAAATAAGCTACATGGTAAACTTTTGGCTGACTTATGTCATGTTTTTTTTCTGCAGCTATGATAATGTTATATTCTATAGCTGCAAGCTGAAAATGGTACTCTCCTGGGTAGGCCTATATTCAGAGTATTAGGGTTTATGAAGATGATCTCAAATTGTGATAACTTCAATATTATGTTATGTAATTTTCAGGAAGGACTGAAAGAATCCCACGACCCAGACCAATTGTGAGAACAGTAGAGAATGATCTCCAAATTATTGATGATCCTATGGAAGATGATTACTCTCCACCCAGGCCAACACTGCACAATAGAAAAGCCAGCATGCAGCTGAAAATCATTGCTCATAATGATGCAGTGGAGAACAGATTGAACCGCAGGTAAAATTAATAATTTAGATTTGTATTCTTATCGTACTAGCTTCTGTTTGCAGATTTGCAAGAGTTTTTGGAATGAAAAGTAAAAAAGGCTTTATATTTTTTCTGGTCTAAATTTTTAAGCGTGCAAAATTTCAATTCGATCCTTTCAGTAATTTTAATGTTGTCTTCAGCCAAACATCTTCACAAATGGATAATCTTTAGCCTTTATAATATTTTAAAATTATCCCACTGGATACTTTAAGTAGGAAAAATTATGTGTATTTTTTATATTGCTTATTATCTTTTCAACAGAACTGCAGCACCAATAAGAGAGAAAAGTCCTCCAAGACCACCATCAATTCTTAAAAAGTATCCGAATACTTTAAGAAGTGAAGAAATAATTCCAAAAGTTGAGAAGCCTGCTTTGGAATACAGAATCATAGTCAGCAATTTGAGAAACACTGTTACTGGAGGTGACATTGAAGTGAGTTTATAATGTTATTAATAATTCCCAAACCAAACAGCCCCAAAGCAAGGTTAATAATAATGAAGACCTTAAAAAATAAACAAAATATTCTGTATTGATTGATTTAAATCAGTCTTTTATGGCTATCATGTAAGTACCTCTAACACGCGTGATAGTATAATTTAAAAAGATTTTAAATTATATGTAGAAAGATTCCTCCTGCTGCGGGTATCTAACCCACTACCTTTTACATCTCTGGCGGATTTTGCACCCAGTGATACAACTAAACATTTTAAATTTATTCATTTCATCTTTATATAATTTTGACATCGGTTTCAAAACCCTTATAGGATCACTTTGGGTCTGTTTTTTTTAGCCAGCATTATCTGCTTTAACAACAACCCTGTTTCTGCAGGAACTGTTTGGAGATATTGGTAATATGTTGGAATCTCGCCTAGTTCGTCCAGGCACTGCAGAAGTGATTTACAAAACACAGGAGGATGCTCAGAAAGCAGTGGACCTGTACCACAACCGGCAGCTTGATGGCCAGCCCATGAACTGTTTGCTAGTGACCCCTCGCTCACAATCAGCCATGCAAAGGTAACTAAAAATATCTATACTAATATTATAAAGAGGAAAGATTTGATTGTTTGAATTGAATAGGCTCCGAAACTACTTGACCAATTTAAAAAATTGTTGCACAATTTCAAATTAGGTTACACATGAAAAATTTATTATATGTTAAAAACCCGCGCGAAGCTGGGGCGGACCGCTAGTTGGAGTATAAATTTCTGTTCAAAAGTTTCTCTGTTTCAAGCCTTCTATACTTTTTAATATTATTTGAATGACGAAAGCACCTCGGAGTTCCGGCACATAATAAGATATAAGGTGATAAATAAGTTAATAATAACCAGATGCTACTTCTTACATTAAAGTATTCAATAGTAACGTAAGCTAAACAATAAACAAATGACACATTATGAATATGTGTATCTGCGCAAGTTGCTATATACTTTGTAAGTCATCTATGTCTAGTTAATACACTATTTGAAATGTATAAATGAATGTTTAAACTACTGTATATTAAAAAACACATCTTATCAACGACCATAATACAATGTTTGTAAACATTGCCCTTATAATATCCCCCATGGTTGTTTAGAGCCAGAACTTGTAGTACTACAATTTAAGCTCTCTCCCTCTCGCCACAAAGATTATTTTTTTGTTGAGTTGTTTACAATCATTGTACATTGAAGGGCTGGAATATAGATAGCACTCACGCATACTGCATACGCGTAACACATAATGCATAACTGTAATTATTTTCCAGGATGACCAGCAAACCTGCGTTATACAGCACCAACTCCAACGTGGAACCAGATGCTACTACTTTCCTCAAAGTGTTGTTCAATAACCAGTAGATAAAACTGCACATACTTATTGAGTGAATCGCCTAATGAAACTATCGCGATGGCTGATATTTTTTTTTTATTTACTTTCGGTGGCTTTTGTACCGCTGCGGCCATGATTGGCCTATTGCCATCGCCACTTTAACGGTTCACCTCCTAGGCCGCGGCGCTACAGTTCGCCACTTATCCTTGCATTTGCTAAGAACTGTAGGATATATCGTAGTTCGTCTGGGCTAAGCAGGTGCCTACCCAGGCACCCAGATGGCTGATAACGGCCAGGCCCAATACTTCTAACCAAGCGCTCAGATAGTAACTTACAATTCATAAAAGAAAGAAACTACAGACAGCAATGTATTGGGTGCAATTTTGACTTCTTGTATATTGGAATCTGGTGAGACGCAATTCTGCCAATAACCGTTTGAACGAAGCGATGTTGACAACAGTAGTATTTTCAATTTAGTTATTTTTTACAGTGAAATGTTGTTTTAATCTCGTCGTTGTCGTGGGTTTAAAACCTTGTAATTTTTGACGTCCCTCTATCTGTAGTTTCTTTCGTAAAAGGTAGAAAAACAATCGTCTACTCTTACAATTCTGCGACGATACTATTGTCATAAGAAACCGCTTAATTCTCGGTGCCTATTCTGCTGACTAAACTACCGTCGTCATAAGAAACCTCTTAATTCTCGGGGCCCTATTCTGCTGACTAAACTAATCAATTCAGGGCTCCGACAAGTTATTACGAATTGAGTAAATGTGGGCAATTATTAAAAAGCTAAGTTTGTTTATTTTTTATAAATCTGAAGGAAATACATTGGTAAATTTATGATTTTGTCCACGAAATAAGTATGTATATTTTTTATCTTCACACCATGATGTGTACTTACTATTATACATAAATCATTATTATAATATTCCCTCTGTTTTCTAATATAAGGGAAATTTAACTCAAATTATTTCCTCTCTTAATATGCATTGTTATTTGAACAACGTGTGTAAGTTAAGAGTCAGTTAGTCTCAATAGAAGAACCTATGATCAGATTAAATATGCTAGTGTGCACATAATTATGTATCTATGATTCATAACATCTATGGGTTCTCATATATTATAAGGTAGCTTTTAAATAATTACTGTTTATTTGAAAAAAGATAATAAGAATCATAGATTTTTATAAAAAGGGTTAGTTATTCACTTACTCGGCAACTGGCTTAGCTACATGCAAACACGCTCACAGTTATATTTTCAATCTTGGGAGCTTAATGAAGTAATTGGAGCCATGAATTTTCGAGAAGATAAAAAGTTGGTACCATAATCTTCCCTTTTTACATTAATCCCGTAAAATAAAAGAAATAAGAAATTGTGTTTTTATTATACCTACCTTCGTTAGACGTAGAACCTTTTATGATATATGTATATTTAATTATTCTAGATTTTTTTATCTCATCAAAAATATTAGCGTGCCCTACTACACAGTACACATCAAAGTCAGCGATAGCCTCGCGGGTTGTTAGTTAGGTACATCATGCTGCATAGGCCTACTCTGTAATGCGCCTTGTCTTCAGCTTGCTGTTGACCATCATCTGCCTGCAGAGGGTTGTTGGTGCTTCATTTCAATCTAAATTAAATCAAGTTAAATCGTGACGTTAGAAAGTGAACAAACTTGAGACGTCTCTATAGGAAATTGAAGAATGTAAATAAATTTTTACTGATCTAAAAGTTTTGAGAGACGATAAAAGTAGCTATTGTTAGATATTCATGAAATTTTAGAGTAATGAAATTATAAAATTTATTGTACAGTAATTTTGACTTTTATAAAACCGTACAGCCACTCAGGAAAATTTAACTACCGCAGGCACTACGGCTAAAATTCATTAATAACCAATTTAATTTCTCTGTGAGCATGAGCAACCGCCTTGCCATCTCCCGCGCATTACAAAATATTTTCTAGCTGCAACTGTTGGTTTTAGTAGGTAATACTATTAGTTATCCCCTTTTATGCACATTTGCTCACTTTTAAAACTTTAACTCTCTCTCCCAGTAAGGTTTGCTGGAAGAGAACTCTTTCTCGCCTTTGCATCTAAAAGTTTTATTGTGAAAGTAAGAATTATAAAAATAAAAATCAGTGCTGTTGATTTTTTTTATCATAAATTTTGAATATCTGGGCTGCGTTCACAACCTACGCTCGAGCGCGCTCGGAGTGCAACTAGGTCGTTCATAACGGGTCCGGTTAATTTGCAGCCAAGCAATGAACGGCCCAGGAATTTGCGACCATGGATTTTACAGCCTATACTTCGCAGACAGACAATTTGCTTACAATTGGCATAGGTTTCCGGGGCTGTGTTTTGCTGGCTCGTATCGGTTCCTTACAGCCTGTATTATTCGGCCTGTTATTGAACAGCCCAGGAAAGTGTGTCTAACTGTATTGATATCCATGTACAAACTTTCCAGGGCTGTGAGTTGTTGTCACGTGCTAGCAATGTTCAGCCGGGCAAATTACGACCGTGGAAAGTCTGGACACTTATACTTTGTTTAGATACCTCCGCGACTATAGTTCTTACTGTCCTATTCGTGTCATCTAACAAAAGCTACAGATGAAATAAATAAAGCAAGAAACACACTACATTGTCTTAATTAGTACATAGTTTATTTTTATTGGTAAATCAAAATTGACAAATACTACAATATCAATAATGAATAGGTACCAACCTTACGGCCGAAAAAATAAATTACGTTTAGTAAACTATTAAAGTACTTTATTTGTTTGATGATTAAGGGTCACGGGTTTGAGCTGGAATTTTTTTTGTTGTTTTGACTGTTTTCTATGAGAAAAGTAATTTACAACAAACTCAACTCAAATCGTAAATAATTTTCTATGAAGCCATGAACCAACTTCGATTCACTTGAACAATTATTTTTTGCATAATTATTTATCATAAACTAAATAATAATAAAAATATAATAATGCAATGCTGGACAATCCACACAGCATCATCTAGCCCCAAGCTTAGCAGAGCTTGTGTTATGGGTACTAGATGACTGATATACATAATACAATATTAATACTTATACACCTAGATATTTTTTATTAGAATAACAAATAAATAAAAACATATAAACCCTAATGATACTCTACACTGAACTAATTGTGTGACATTGGCACAGACATCACAATTTAGTCACTGAGGTGCGGGGGAAACTATGTAAGTACTTAAAAATATATAAAAACTTCAAGAATGAACCATGCGATGCAGGCGAAACAACGGTGCGCGAGAATAGTCAATGACAAAAAAACAAAGTTTTTCCTACCACCTAGATAATCGATGGTTCGAGTTGAAACGAGTTACGAAATTACTGGATCTATTTGGTAATACTTTCACCATTAGAATGATGTTTTCCTCCTATGTTTTCGCTGTCCGTTCATCTTTGTATCTCATGACATGAACCAAACCAACAAGATAGTTAGACGGTAAAAAATTTAACAGATGAGGGAATAATGTAGGGGGAGGCGGGGTGCATTGATACAAGGGGCACATTGATACACTAGCCTTATCTAATAATTGACTGAATGGATTTGAGTGGCGCCGTCACTAAAACGTTCACAAAAAGGTCCGAAAGCATCCATTGTAACCGCACCGACTGTCTGTCAACGGGCGGCCTAGGGCTTGCCGAGATGTGTTTTGAGCATTCATAAGTAAATTTTGACACAATATATGAAAGTGTATCGATGCTCTTCGATAACATCTAACGAGGGTTTTTATATACCAAAGGCAAGTTAAACTATCAATAATTATGTTTTTTGTTAATACAACTTAAAATAAAAGTGCGTTTTAGAATGATACTTTGAATATTCAAAAATGTCGTTGGGGGCACTTTGATGCAACAAAGTGCGGGGCACATTGATGTGTATCATTGTGCCCCGTGTATTAAGATGCTCCATTTCTGTACAAAAAAAACATCGGTACCACATTATACCTCTATGTCTAATGTCATTTCTATATACAACTTGACTGAGTATGAGGTCTTATAATTGAGAAAACAAATTGACCATGTTTTACATTTCTGTCCCTCCAGATGTGGAAGTGTCGATATTAGAGAAGTTGCCCTTAGTACACGAAATTTTACGAAAGGCTCAACTCGAACCATCTATGAATCTCTTTATATTAATTTGAGTGCATATAATGTGCAATAAGAGAAGAAAAATATTGATATTGCTTTTTCAAAAACACTAAGATTCGTAGTTTGATTTATTGATTATTTGAGCCTGGCTTTGAATTAGCTCCGATATAATAATTACATGAGTAACTTAGATTAGAAGGCTGATTATGATCTCATCACAATAAACAAGAAGAAACAATGTAAAAGTTTTTTAATTTGACCATTTTCATAGCTGATCCACCCTGTAAGGTACTGGTGCCTTGTAAGGCCCACTTTTTGCAAAGCTTACCTAAATTAATGAAATTAAACAAGAAATGATAAAATCTATTTGAATCATTAATATTTTTTATTTGTGAGATCAAAAATAGTTAAAGTTTATGCATAAACTAATATTTAACTAACAAAATATGGTATTTTAAAAAGGTTATCGATGGGCCTTCTTAGGGGAATAGTTGCCTAAGAAGGCCCGATACACAAATGCTTCTATTTTAATAAATACAAAGTAAATATTTTTCAAAAAACAAGGAAACTTGATTTAATATTGGGTTGTATAGTAAACTAATATGAAATTGTCTTAATTAAGTCACAATTTGCCCTTGGGCCTTGTTAGATCTATTAAAGTTTTAACTTGTTACAAATTAAAAATAACTAATCAAACAAAAAAATAGCGTATGTTGATCTACTTAATTAACGAAACTCTTATAAAATCAACACTTAAATATACGTTTTTCAGACTTTTCTGTTAACTCAAAAATAAGGATGGGCCTTATAAGGCTTAAGAATAATCACATTTAGCTTATTTGGTAACCATGTGACATTTGATGAGATTTCACAGCTTCCAGGGCGCTCTGTAGCTGATTTTCAGACCATTCACCTCGACGTTTTTTCTCAGGTGGCTCCGTTTTGATCTGGGTAACAATAAAACAATAAGTAAATTTCATTAAATACAATATGCTACACACTAACTGTACTGGCAATAAGTATGTAGTTTATTTATTATTTAAAATGTGCCTAAATTTTATTAATTATTCATTATTTTTCATTAATTATTGTAATATTATATAACTATTAATATTATTTAACTATTAATATTATATTATTAATTATATTTAAATGTTTTATTATTATTATAATTTCATAATTGTTTTTTAAATATGCTTAAATGTCTTCATTTAAGCAATTTTTAGACAATAATTATTTCGAGCAATTGCAGAATAATCTGCTCTCTATTCGGCAACTGCTTGAAATAATGATTGTTTAAAATGTGCTTAAATTAAGTAATTCGTCGAGTATTTTCATGAAATTTCATCTCTCATGTGAAAATAAACTAATGCCAGTAAAATACTTTGCCTTAAAATGTATCTTTCTTCATCGACTTCATTGTGCTACTATAAAATATGGATTATGCTTCTACAGATTTTAATATTTAAAGCCCTTATAAGGCCCGGGCCTTCTTTGGGCACCAAAGGGTGGGCCTACATAGGAGCCTTTACCAATGTTTTCAAAAAGGCAGGTAAAATAGTAACAATTAGATAGAAATACAAAACTTACCTTTAATTCAATGCCCTGATAACTATTGTTCACTTATCACCAACAAACAAAGGCAAACAACAACTTTTTGCAGAGAAATAATTCGAAATTGATAGATTGCAGGTTATAAAACGACTTGCATTTGCAGAGTCACCGGTAAACTGATGCCGCATTCCAAAATGACGGCATGCACGTGTTTACATTTCGTTTCACTTTTGTCTGTGGGTGGAACCGCGTATGCGCGCGAGATTTGAAACTGCTTAGACATAGCGAAATTGGTTTTTTTGAAAGTGGGCTATCTTAGGAGCTGGGCCATCATAGGCGCCAGTACCTTATGAAAGTGCCCCACGTGGTGTATCAAACTACCCCGCTAATGGGGCAGATTGATACAAAAGCCATTTTTTACTAAACGTTAATTATTTCTTTTCTTTGATGACTAAAACAATTTTAAACTATGTCATTATAATATTTAATTATTTAGCTAAACGTGTAATGCAAAATAAATGAAAAATTTATGTTTAGACACATTTTATGGATTTTTGAATTTTTGTGTATCAATGTACCCCACTTCCCCCTACCTACTTAAAACAAAACACCTACATTACGTATTCATAAGGGCTCCTAGCATGGTTCGAACAATTACTAAAGATACAGCTAGGTTCTACAGATAGGTAGGTCATTCAGTTTACTTCCATTCCATAGTATTATGTTAAGATGATTATAATTAAAGTTGTTAATGCTTAGCCAGATGTCGCTCCACTTGGTTGGATTTTATAATAGGTACAGATTCTGTTGTTTAGGATTCCTAACTTAAATTTTAGGTTTTCTAAGTTAGGTTGACCTAAAATATTATGAAGTGTTTGAAAAACGCAAAACTCTAAGTTGAGCAAGAAGTTGAGTAATTGGTGTTGCTGTAAGCAAAATAAATATGTATGTTGTAATAGGGATGCTGAAAAAATATCGATCTATCGATATTTTTTATTCGATATATCGATATTTTTAGCCGATATATTTTGATCCGATATATCGATATATCGATACAAATTATCTAGTATCGAAAAAAGTATTAAAAACGATTTTTTTCCATATTTCTTTTATCTTATTTACTTATTAGCATCAATCACTATCTAAATAAACTCATAGCATTCAAATCAAAACCGTAAATACTTCGTTCATAAATGCGCAATATGAAACTGATAGGTATTGGTAGAATTGAGTCAAATCTGATCTCGGACGAAGGAAATCACCTCCTCTACCAGATGCAGAGCCATAGATAAAATAATAAGAAGTTATTATCTATTGAATGTTTTGATTTGTTGCTTGCTTGCGTTACATTTGTGTGTGAGCAGCGGCCGGCCGCCCATTTGTTTGTCCTTCTTTGGTTTGTCCATTTATGTTTTGGAATTGGGAGCCCATTTTGTTTTTCTTTTTTTTCAGTAAAGTAATTCAGTCAGTCAGGTAATCAGTTTAGTTAGTGTTTGTGTGTTCGCGACTAGGAATGTGGGGAGTGAATAATTCCTTCGTTTTATTAAGGTTTTTGTGTATTAAAATAATTATGTATAAAATATTATTATTTTACATTGAAAACTTCTCTGAAAATTTGACCGATATATCGATATTTTTTCGTCGATATATCGAGGCCGATATTGATATTTTTATAAATATCGATATATCGATATTTTTCTTCACTTCCGACATCCCTATTTTGTAATGTTGCTAGTTTTCACAATTTGAACGAATGATTTGATATTGACTTACCTACAAAACAGGTCTACCATGACAGCAGTGCACGCAATTTGTCAAAAATACTCGTCGGCGCCATAAAAAAAAGAAGTTGAAATTGAAAAAAACTCGTAATTGCGGCGTCAGTCAAAGTCAAATCAAAACATAAAAGTTGAAGTCGATTGTTTGTTTATTTGCACTTGTGCTGTGCATTCTAATAAAATTCTCTGTGTTGTATTGTATATAATTATCTTATCTTAAACAATCTTATCTTATCAACATGTAACGGCTCCCCGCACGGAAGCGCAGTAATCTTCGCCAAAAGGACCGCCTTTTGGCTCGCCAAAAGGCGGTTACATGCCAGAAATGGCGCTAGGTAAGGAATATATAATTAAATACATATATGAAACTATTATGAAATAATTCTTCGTGTGGAACAAATTACACAGATTCAATTTTAAAATATTTTTAGAAAATCAAGCGGAACTAAATGATTTGGGCTGCGAAAGAACTCCTCAGTAATGGCTGCATGTAAGTACCTAGCTCTTGTTGTACTCAATGTTAAACCGAATGTTATTCACTTGCCCACAGTCATTCAATATCTTTGAAGTAGATACACAAAACAGTTGCACTTATCAGCAGTATGATATAACTGCCTATTTTATTTCATAGATATGGAACAACTGGGTGGTTAAAACAAAAGCAAAGAGGGCCAGATCTGCCATTGGAGGATGGGAGGTGGACCTGCTGGGTCAGACCTTAGCCACGAGGACAACAAAATCCTTGAGATCAGTAGATGGCTTTGCAAACCTTAAGGCGGTAAGTTGTTTCATTTATTAATTAATTACATACATAGAAAGATTATCACTTAATTATAAGCAAATTTTTAATTTGCTTGGACACATTCTTTGTATACTTACAACCATGACAAATACAACACAACACCGTCATTGATGACAGGATGTTTATAGATTACCTACCCAAAATTTATCAAAATAGAAGTAGTATTCAAGAATTATGAACTTGATTTTATGATTACCCTTGTTCTTGTTTTAACAGTCCTGCCTTTTACAGGGTCTGGTTCCTTTGCCAGCACTGGCACCTTCACCACCACTGGTGCCTTCATCACCACCACATAATGTTGCGAGTCGCAGCCGCTCCCCCGTACCAGGACCAACACGGAGGAGTCCACATCATCCCAGACGCCGCCTTCCCAGGCCATCTTGGACTCCATTCAATCAAAGCCTGATTGAAACTTTAAGCGAGAATGGCAGGCTTATGGCAGAGAGCATAGTAAGGGCTGCTGCAATTATAGCAGCAGCAATTACTTTACTACTGCTCATCTGCCAGTAGTCATTAAGCCTACTGAAGAATAATGCCATTTTCTCGCTTTAAGTTCTGATCAGGCTTATCAGCATAAGAAGTAGAAGGCTGTGAATCCAAAACAGCCATCACCTAAGTTAATTGTTGAATATTTTATAAATAGATGTTCCTTGTTTTAATTATTGATGTTATTAGCATTTAATAAATATTTGTGTGCGTGTAAGTTGGTTATGCAATAAGTTCTACGGATATTTTTAAGGTTTTAAATTTCATAAAAATACAACTTTAAAAATGTAAATTCTAGTTTTATTTAACTAAAGTGATCACAAATCAATATTTGGCGAAGTGCCCTTAATTCTGTATTGAACATCTAGCCCATTTTCATCCTCAGCTGGTTCTATGTCTTCCCCGTCTTCATTTTCTTCATCATGCACATCTGCAAAAGGTAACCATGATAAATATATTTTAATAAGTTGTACCTACTTATCATACTTTTAAAAGTAATTCTTACCAGAAAACTCATCCTTATACATATTGTTCAAGGTACAGCAAGATATTATTATCTTAGCCGATTTTTCAGGCTTGTAGTTGAGGCATCTGTGGCGGTGCAAGCATCTAAATTTATTTTTAAGTCTGCCAATGGTCATTTCCAGAATGTTTCTTGCTCTTATATGGGAAGCATGGTTATGGTTCCTCTGCAAGACTTTTGGGGTTCGTCACCGGTATCATCAGCCATGGTTGCAGAGGGTAGCCTTTGTCACCTAAAAGTGAAAAATGTATGTAAACATGATGGAAGTGTTAGTTTAATTAAATATTATTAAGTGAATTATGTAGGTCACGCTCCGGGGTGGCTTTTAAAAAAAGACTTAAATTGTTTTACCCTAATTTTATTAGCCAAAAGTACAAATTTGAGACTCGTTCGAGGTATGAATCGAGAATAACAATTCTCTTATAATCTAAGTAAACGAAGACATCGGCGATTGACGTCAATACAAAATCCGGTGAGGCAGCACAACACTCAAAGTACATGAGCTATCCAGGTCGATGCAAGTGCAGCGCTTTCCATACATCAGCCTTGCGTAACAAGTGCATAAATAAGTTATTAGTTAACCTAATAGGCATGGTACCTAGAAGCCATTGCATTCTCTCCCCTTGCACATACTTTTCTCTGAGATGGCAATAAATAAACTATTGAGGCTCCCCATATAGCGGCATCATGTGTGGAACCTATACCTATTGCAATAAATCTGAGCATTGTCGATTGTAGGTACATACTGTCACAGAATCTTAATTTTGTAATTTTATGTACCTATTCATACTAAGGGGTGGTACAAATACATCATCATCAACATCACCAGCCTATAATAGTCCACTGCTGGACATAGGCCTCCCCTAATGAGCGCCATAGATGGCATCATTATGTGGGGGTTATTGCCCATAATCCCCACGCTGGGCATGCGGGTTGGGGATCGCAGTTCGGTGTAGTTGTTCTGCAGAAGGCGCTGCTGCCCGCCCCCCGGTGTGTTTCCCTTAGTCGCCTCTTACGACACCCACGGGAAGAGTTGGGGTGGTGAAATTCTATGCCGGCACCACACGGCACAAATAGGCATCAGTTAAATACTTGAATTCTTACCTTCGTTTATGCAGTCACATGTTTCCGATATCGATTCCGTAGGCCTCTCCGACGAATTAAAATACCCCTGCAGCAGGGGTTCTAATTCGGATCCATAGTATGAGAGTTTTCGCCGGCGGCGTATCCCTGACGGAAACGATTCTGCCATGGGCGTAGGGAGGTACGGGCAGGGGGGGCTGCCCCCTAGAGGATTCAGTCTTAATTTTAGATACGTACCTACCTACGTAGATAGCCAAGGCTATTAATAAACTAAACTTCATTGACAGGCAAATTTTATACAATCGTAGGTACTATGTTTGCATCTAAATTCAAACCCCCACTGAAATGTTGGCAGGCACCGTTTAAAATCAAACTTCAATGGATAAAATTTTCTTTGATATGTACGTGTCACGCAGCGCCTAAAATGGTTGGTTGCAAACTCAATGCTCTCTTAAAAACTCCTATATTTTTTTCATCAGAATTCGTTCTCCACTGCAACAGCGCGCTGCGCAATGTTGGTTGCGGGGTAGGGCGCGCTCGCGCTCCGTGCCATCTACATAATGTACGCAAATTTATTGGATAGATACCTATTTCCATGTTTTTCCGTACCTAATTGAATATCTCCCTCCGTTTGCTGTTATTTCGACGTTAAACGTTCTCCACTTTGCAACAGCATCATCGGTGGCGGGGTAGGGCGCGCTCGCGCTCCATGCCATTTTATTCCTATTGTTTACCTACATTGTAGATGAGTGAGCTAGCCAGGTGCACGCATCGCATTCATTTACGCCCGACTCCAGTGGGAGTCGGGCAGGAAGGCAGATCACGACATAACTTTTAATATCGTGAATCTATAGATGGATAGATAACTATTTTCAAGTTTTCCGTAATTGAATATCTCCCTCTGTTTGGTGTTGTGTTTGTTATGTCTTAAGTTATAGCATAATTTTCAAAACTGCCTGCTAACGACCGAAAATGTAACATAAAAATTTCGCGGTTCGCTCGCCGCTCATTCTCTTCTTTTCTAGGCTTTTTAACAGCCTTCCGAAAATTTCACAATTTCTCAACCATAATCAGAGGCCGCAAACACAAAAAAATATGAGCGCTCATTCCGCTCACTGTTATTATTTTTTATGCTACCACGTGACCATCCAAACACACTCTGAGTCTTGATTGTATTTTACAGAACATCCAAAATGTCTAACAAAATTGTGGCTCGTTCCGCTCGCCGTTAATTCTATAGCCTTTTGGTCATGTTTACCAGCCTCTCCAAAATATGACAAAAATTTGGAGGCTCGCTTCGCTCGTCATTCATTCCATAGTTTTTTATCTTCTAAAACCAAATTGTTCTTCGCTTTCTTTTCTTGACTATGATTTTTTTTTTTATATTTGGGGCTATCTAGTGTTTTGTGTGTGCACACTATTGCGTACTTATTTAAAAAACATCGCAAAAATATCGCGTCTTGCTCCGCTAGCTGTTAATTATGGTTGTTATCTTTATACCTATCGGTTTTTATTGGAAAGTGCTAAGTTGTAAACATGGCTGAGGAAATGTTGACTGAAAATCCTTTAAACGGCCTATGTATGCTTAGCGTACACCGAAGCATGGTACTTACAAACAAATAAGAACAAAATTGAATCTGAGCTGCTAAAATGGTTTTGTGGAGAACCTCGAAGACTTCTTTTTGTAAAATAACGTGACGTATACCTAATTAAACTATTGTTGATTTTTTTTCATCCATTTCTCGTGCAGCATGTAGATACTTAGTAGGTATTCTTGGTTTTTTTTGGGCTGCCTCCCCCATCCCCCCCCTGAACAAAATCCTGGCTACGCCCTTGGATTCTGCCAATAGTTTTTGTTCGTGTTTACATAAAATTTAAGGCTCAATTCAGGGATAACTCATAGCTATACCTACCAGAAAATAATCTCGACAGTGGTCACAGTTTTTCACTTCTTTTCGCTAAATGTAGTGTTGTAAATTTAGCGAATTAAGCTTTGAAGCATCTTCTAAGCTACATTAATTAATTATAGACCTCCGTCTTAGGGTTTGACTCGTACTCTCGATAGACTTGACTCGTCGAGCTGGTATAACATTATCGATAATAGAAACGAGAGAATATGAGAGGAATCTATATAATCGAGGTGATTTCCTGCCTATGATTAATTATTTCTTTGTTTACAAAAAATGTAAACAATACGATTCAAGTCTTATTTGCTATTGAATAGATAGAACATAATTCATTGATTAGTTGTTTCTTATCATAATTTAACAGCTTCTGTTTGTTTAGCTTGTATTATTACATATTATCCATATCAAAGACTTAAAAAACTTAAACAAAACAAAATTAAAATCAGTAAAGGTTGCGACCTTAGAGGTTGCGACCTTGAAAAAAGTATTTCCAACATTGATTCAAATTTTTGACAAAAACTTGGTTTGATACTTT
Source organism: Eupithecia pulchellata (assembly GCA_963931895.1). NCBI lineage: Eukaryota > Metazoa > Arthropoda > Insecta > Lepidoptera > Geometridae > Eupithecia > Eupithecia pulchellata. The sequence goes on along the minus strand of OZ007527.1, from coordinate 6,447,585 downwards.
TTGCACAAAACATCCTTCAGAAATAATAAATATATAACAAAATATGTTTTGAGGCTTAGAGAAGCTAGTTTTTGTAACTAGAACACTACATTATATTATCGTAGACAGTGTAGTCCGATCAAATTAGACCAAAAAATAAGAGTGTTACATCAATTTTCAATAAGCTGAAAATCGTTGAAATCGTTCAAAATATGATTATAAACAAAATCAAAAAGTTCGAAATCTATCCCCTTTTTGCAAAAAAATTTTTACAAGGTCAAACGTCGAAAAAAATTATTTTTTTTGCGTTTTTCAGCAAAACGGTAAGTTTTATCATAAAAATACCTCAGACGAATTTGCAGATCATAAAATAATCTACAAAAATGTGTAAATACTTGCGTGACATCCGATACATCGCTTTTGACGCAATTGACATGCACCTATCTACCATATACCTCGAATGAAGATGAAGAACAAGAACAAGAAGAAGAATTTGAAAGCTACGAAACTTGAATTAATAGATTAGTTTATTTCCCTATTAAGTTAAAACTACACTTAATAGGGTAACTAAGACCAGTTGGCAGCACCCACTCTTTGTGGAGTTTACGTTACATATTTCATAAATAATTCGGCTAAATTAAAATAATACTCTTTTCTATGAGTATTTATGGTCGAGGTGTTCTCCTTAATTCGGAATCGTAGTTCAAAAGTAACCAATCGTTTGCAACCAACAACACAGGACGTCAGCAGCTAATATTTATTAGGGTTGGCACTCTTACAAACACCAAAATCATATAATATTAATATTATCTTCCGTTTTTGATCGCACGATGACAATTTTTGAATCAAAATAATTAGATTTTGCGTAGAATTGACGTAAAGATTAACAACAAAAAAAACAGTTATTATGATAGAATTTATGGGTGAAATCATACGAATTATGTATTTATTGATGCATTATTTATTGGTGATAATGATAACCCTAAAAATCAGCTGATTCCGTTTGTTGGTAAACATTGTAAGCGAAGGATGGGTGGACGATAGGTACTATGGCTCAAAAAGCGACTGTCGACGAAGAACAATGTTAGATCAGTAGGCCAAGCACGGGCTTTCTTGTCTAAGGTCTTTCTTCCACTTCGATAATGTACGCAATGTATGGCGATGCGATGTCATTATTGTCTAATATACCCTAGAGAACAATCCCCGGGCTTGGCCTACAGTATCTACTTCGAATTCCGATTATTGATTCCATGACGTTTAGAAGATAGCCCAAATACCTAGCTAGATGCAAGCTGTTTATCAAGTGACAAGGTTACATATCTATAAAACAAGAAGTCTTAGAAACTTGTTGACCACGAAACACCAACCGGTTTAATCAATATGGCCATAATTTTTTCAGACCAACTATAACAATGCTTAGTCTATTTCACTAAAGACGTAACTTTATGAGAATAAACGTTCTGGCTTACCTTCTGGGATGATATAAATCTCTGTAAAATAATGAGGAGTTTTTTTGTTATGAATGCAGTTTGTTCGCGATACTCGTCCAACAAGGAGCGTAACGTCACCAGTTAATACCCAATCGATTTTTCAATTTGTTTTGTTTATATTAGAAGTTTGTTATTTTAAAATAACAAATGAATGGTAGATTCATGGTAGGTATTTGATGATCATAATACCTACCTAATCATTTAAACTGAAATTCGTGGTTGGAAATTTCAGAGATAATTATCTCATTATCAACCTAATCAGGACAGTAGGATAATAAATAGGTAGGTAGGTACACATACTTGGAATAATAACAAACACAACTGCCCTGGCTGACTAAGCTAAAACTTTTAAGTATTTTATACAGGGCGTCCCAAAGGTATGCGACATGGAGGGAAAGTACCTTATATATTGTAGATATTACTGAAAGAAGACATTATTTTAATATAAAAAACAATTTAAATTGTATTAATAGATTTTTAAATAGTTACATGGCTGAACCGGGAATCGAACCCGTTTCACGAAAAAAATTATTACCCTGTAGTTTTATCATACCGATCGAAAGGCTACATACTGATTTTGATAACATATTCTTATTACTCTATGAACATAATTATCTAGCGGTTATGATCGGTTTCAAATGAATTATGATGAGTGAGACTGACCAGTCTGAGGGACAGAGTATACAATGACAGTGACATTATAATGCGACGCTCTCCAATTGACAGCATATTGAGCTAGTGCAAGCCAGTGATTGTAAACGAGCATGGGTTAAGACTCCATATTGGCATTATTTTCCACGGTTGTAACTTCAGCGGCTGTAAGAGGGCGGTACGTGCAAATATGTCACAGCTCTGTATAATACGACCTAGTTATACACAACCCCGGAATATTAAGACAATGGCAGAACTTTCCGGGGTTGAACTTTCTTAGCCTGTTCACAATTTTTACAGCTTGCAATTCACAACCCCGGAAATTACGGCCGTGGAACTTGTGACCGTCCATGTACAGATATTCCTGGGTTGTAACGTCCCTGGTTGCAATTTAATAGGCTGCAAAATGTTGGCACCCGTTCATAACCTCAGGGGAAACGCTCGGTTGTTATTAACTAGAGCGTTCACAACCTCCGACGGTTGCAACTTTTTACCGGTGTAATTCGATCGACGAAAAACACTCTGACATTGACAGCTGTCATATTTTCCGTTGTCATAGTTTGTTATCTACCTAAATATCAAGATTTCTACAGTAAATTTCAAAATTTTCGGTATTTATCAGTTATAGATCGTAGTTACAGTCAGTAGATACAATTTACCTCAAAGTAACCGCAAAACAAAAACAAAACAAACGAACGTCCGGCAACTGTAACGTCAGTTTTGTCATGATAATGTCAACTTTGACGTTAAACAACCGACTCGTTCAGAACCTTTGGGTAAGTTAAAATTTACACCAAACAACCGCACTCTGAGCCTCTGAACGCACCCCTGTGGTCTATCATAAAAAAAAGGAAAACATGGCCAACCTCAGACTATTCCTCTATTCCTCTATAATCTAAGTGGCCAACCTGCTACACAGTCTATAACCATGATTTTTTGTGATGGATGAATTGTCCATTTCATTCATGGTTCGTGCGAATGTGGAAAGGCCTTCACTTTATTTGCTGTCCGCGCTGTTTCGTCTCGCTATCGCCGATCGTCCCGTCCGGTCGTCTGTCCGTCGTCGCTTGATTGACTGATAGACACGTTGTCTTTGTCTGACTGAATAAAAGGAGCAAAAATAAAATGGCGTTGAGATTGGATGCTAATGATAATTGTGTGTTTAGCCTTTTCATAATTACCTACTTGAGTGCGTGATATTACTGTAGCGTGATTTTATCAGCTTTGGCCATAGCGTCCAAAGATACCACTCACTACAATACATAACGTACTGACATTATACGGTGGCTCTATTATTTTGTCCTCAACAATCTAATAAATTTATAATGGATAAAGAAGACGGTGAAATGAGTGACGACAACGCAATGGTTGTTGATAGTGATGACTTTATCGCCACGGCTCCTAAATCCATAATTACCGTGGACGATGATCATACTGTGGTAAGTTCATAATTATTGAATATTGGTCATATGAGTTCATGGAGCTGAAGCTGAACAGTAAAGGTTTATTTTATATAACAATGTTGTTTATCCACATATATTAGGTGTCTACCCCTCAATGTAATACAATATTAACCCCTCAATAATAATTCTAGAATACAGAAAAACCTGGGTTTCAGTAGACATGTAATAAAAAGTAAAATATGTAAACTGACAATGTTACAAAAAAGTACAACTCATTTTTGTTTTCCAGTTATTCAAAGCTGAAAAGAACTGCCTTGTTGTAAAACAACTTGAAAAAGTAGATGCTGCAAAATTAGAAGAAAGGGCGAAAAGGTTTGGTTTGAACCTAACAGGAAATCGGGTGATTACTCAAAGACAAATTGATGAGCTTTATGCAAATTTTGGAATCGAGGAAGGAAATGAGAGACATTTTCGTTTTGATGCCCTATACCTTAATGGTGTTGATGGTCTAACTACAAAGGAAATATTTGAATACTTAGAGGATTATAAACCTTTGTCTTTGGAATGGATAGATGATGTTTCATGTAAGTACTGCATGTTTTATATCTACACTTTTAATTCTATGAATAGTAAAATAATGTAATTATTTTTTTTTCTCAGGTAATGTGGTGTGTCAGGATCACATCTCTGCAGCATTAGCGTTATTGATTCATTCTAGGGAAATAAAAAATGAGCACCTAAAAGAAATGCTTGCTGATAAATCAACACATCACTGGAGAGAAGGGATGCCACATCCAAAGAAGGATTTAATTCTTGTCAGGTTTGCTACTTATGGAGAGAAGAAAAAGCTCAAAAAGAAGCCTGAATCAAAAAATATTGACCAATATTATGATCAGACTATGGATTCTACTAGTAAAAATCCATGGGGAGATTTGTGTAAATCATGGGGTGTTTACGATCACCAAGAAGTCTTCCAACGTAAATTGCCTAAGAATGATTATGAATATGATATAGATGATAACGTAAGTAAACCTTCAAAACCAATACATATTAGAAACAAGAAGTTGGCAATGAGACTAGGTAAAAGACGCCAGGACACAAAAGAAGAATCTGATAGTGGTTCAGAGTCAGAATGGAAATCAAAATCAAAAGCTCCCAGAATGAGGATGCATGCAGATGATGAAGAATCAAAACTGAAGAAGAAACAAGTTTCTCAGCCAGTCAAACCAGAAAATGATGAATATGAAAAGTTTGCTCCTCTGTCTATAGAAGTAGTTAATGAAGAGACCACTTATGTAAAGAAAGAAGTTACAAAATTGTCTGATAAATTTAAGTTTCATGGTGGCAATAAAGCAACTAGCAATAAACAAAGCAGTGTACGGTCGAGATTAGGAGAGAAAATTGTATTGTCTGATGAAAACTCCAGTCACAGTGAAATTGGATATGACTCAGAGGATTCTGATCACAATACCATGAGTAAAGTACAGAAAGTGAACAGTAAATCAACTGGTAGTGTTTGGTCCAGGTTAGCTAGTAATCAGAATCAGACAAGGAATCAGAGTGACTTGCGACAAATATTGAAATCAAGGCCGACAAAACCTCAGAGTAATGATTTGAGGGGTAGGTTAGGTAAATCGAAACCTGCGAATTTACGCATAGAAATAGATAATAGCCGTTACAGTGATGATTATGATTGAAGATTGGTCTGCTTAGTTAATTGTATAAAATGACTAGAATAGATTATTCACCAACATTACAATTGCTATTTGAGTAAGTTCTTACATTATGTATTTAGTTTTTAGTTAACTTTTATTTCCAATTGTTTCTATAATAATATGTGAAAGTGTTTCTTGGATTACAAATAGACCCTAGAAAGAGGAAGCAATGCCTTTGCACTCTGTGTGGAATTAGGTATTAAAGGTAAAGCTAAAAAAAATGTTATTTAAGTTTGATATGTACAAATCAGCAAACTTATATTTTATTTAGGTTGATCCTAGTTAAATTTTTTTTCTTCTATTTTTCAGATGAAATAAAACAAGTTGTGTTGTGATTGTTAGATCAAATTTAATATTTGTGCTATTTATACCTAGTGCTCTGGTTGTTAGTTTTAAACAAATAGATGCAGAGTTATTCAAAAACAAGGAAAACAATACAATTAATTATAATAAATTCACAATTACTTCTTTGAGTATTACGTAACACTGAACCATTGAATTTATTTAAAGATCAATTTTTTGTTCTTCTGATAAATAAAATGTAGCCAGCCCAGCCAAATGCGAAAATACAATGAATTACAAAATTGAATTTATGTACCTAAAAAGCTCAAATGAATTGCGCTAATAGAAAAGCAAAACTTGAATATGCCATGTCAAATCTGCAAAATGAAGTAAATTAAATCAAATAAAAGAAACAAATTAGTATTTACAAGTGACACAATGGAGCTAACTGCAGACTGTTGCAACAGATCTATAGGTAACTTAATTGAACCATATCAGCAAATTTAAGTACAATAAAAAAGATATTGCTATATAATTTGAATGTTTTTATTCTGAACCCCAATATCCTCGACAGATACAGAAGCTCTGTTAATAGCTCCTAAGGCACTATGAATTCAGCAACTGCAACAACTGGCATTATCCATTTACATAAAAACTTAATTTTATGGTGCCGGTGACGGATGAATTTCCCATACAAATGTAGTACCAAAATGATTTTTAATTTGAGAAGAGTTTCATCATGGTTTTCTTTTATTTGTATTAGAATACTTGGTATTTATTTAGATTCCTGTCTGTATTTTATTCCAAATAATACATAGCAGATAATGGTAAAAATTGTTCAAATCATATTGGTACAAAGTTTGTGTGGGGAATTGATCAGTCGCCGGAGCAAACTGCGTCACAAAAAATATCTGCGGCGATTTTGGTATTTACTTGATAAGTCTGAATAATTTTCACCCGTTATCACATTTTTTTATTCTGTTATTTTTATCTGTGCTATGTAAGTCCAACCAATACGCAATCGTTTGATCTACGATTGATAACTCAGAAAATTTCATCTATCTATACTTCTATACTAATATTATAAAGAGGAAAGATTTGATTGTTTGTTTGAATAGGCTCCGAAACTACTGGACCGATTTGAAAAATTATTTCACCATTAGAATCCTAAATTTTCCGTGATGAACATAGGCTATATAATATTTTCAAAAAAGTTAGGGATCCGCATGAAAAATTCAATAATTGAACCGTGCGCTGTATATTCAACCTCTTTTTCTATTATGGCGCGTCAGAATAGAAAAAGAGGTTGCGTACTGTTCTTGCTTTTTCTCTACGGCCAGTGTCAGTTATGGAGTGTCGAGTCAATGTCAAAAATCCCAATGCTGTTAGAAAAAGTAAGGGATCCGTATGAAAACTGTGAAACCCATCGTGTTATTGTGTATAATTTCTGAAATTTTTGTTTAATACCCGTGCGAAGCCGGGGCGGGCCGCTAGTTTATGATAAAATAACTTATGATGCTCTCTTACAACATAAATACGTAATCAGCAATACTGTCCACTTCGTACAAAAGGTAAGTAAGTACCTTTTGTAGCTTTTATTAAAAAAAAAAAATAGTATCGAAAATGTAATCCTACTTATTTTTGGATATCTGCGTTTCTATTCTGATAAATTTAAATTATGAGATTTATATCAAAATATTTTGAATTAAACAATCTTCCGCAGCTGCCCCCTCCTAGAGATTAAAAAGATGTACCTAGTCAACTGCAAAGCAACCAAAGTCCTGTAGCAGGACTTTGGTCAAACAATAGCAGGACTCCTGCTATTGTCTAGTGACTCATAATCATAAATATTAGAAAAGTCCAGTGAATCATAATCACATGAAATGCAAGAAAGAACTATTAGGCAAGCACGCGACCGCACTTAGCAACATTTGACATTTTGATAGGAGTAAAATATTTAGTAAAAACTTTTAAGTACCCTATCTTTATTTTAAACAAGACAATTTTTCCTCAAGTAAAAAAAAACTTTAGCATGGTAAATACATCATTACATAAAAATACACTTAGGTGTGTTTTATTAGTAACAAATTTTTAAAACTTCAGATGCTCGTCGACCTGTAAAAACCGATTTTTGAACTTGACAACCAGACACCGTAGCTAAATAAAACAGATCCTTAGACAAGTTTCCTTTTTCGCATAACAACATAATATGTAAAATCAGTACTGCCTGATTCAGGTTATTTTATGTTGACTCCAAATAGTTACCAAATAATTTTCTCTGTAGACAAAAAAAAATATTCTATTAATAATTTTTGTGAACAAATTGTTACGATTTAAAGTGATTAAGATTAGATTAAATCCAATATAATAATGTTAATCGATATAATGTTATTAAGTACCTACGTGCTGTTGCTTATGTTAAATTTTTGTTAGTTTAAAAAATAAAATTCGAAGGTACCTACTTTTTTTTCAAGATATAATATAATTTTTAGCAGTTGCTAACACAGATCTTTCTAATGTTGCACTACTATCTAAATCTGGCACACAAAAATACAGGTATCATTTCATAATAATGTACCTGATCATTATTCCATACAATATAACATAAAGTGTAGTAAATAGAAAACTAAAATAAACCCTGGTTTAGCTGACTGATTTTGTACATTAACCTCTTAGAAGCCAATCTCGCAACAAATGTGTAAGACATTTACAACAGGGTACTTACCATGATTTGAGCTGTGGACTTTCCAATATTCCTGCAGTTTTATGCGCCATGATCACGGAACAACTAAAGTTTACTGTGCGTGAATAGCTCAAAACTCGAATCATGGTAAATATCCTTTTGTAAGTCTTTAGTATTAAGAACATGACAGTTTAAAGACGATTTTCATCCATTCAAAAAAACAAAATATATATTATAGTATATAAACAAACAAAATAAGTTTTACACAGAAACATAACAGAGAAAAAATCAAATAAATATAGGAATAAAAATTTAGTAAAAAGGGTCCCCACCTCAGCGTATGTAGCTTGGCTAGGCCTGATGCTACGCTGGTTGTCTGGTGGAGTCCGGACTTGGAGTGATTAGTTTGATCATTAACTGTTATATTATCATTTAAATCACATCCTCATATGTAATTGTTTCATATATATATAAAGGTAAAATCGGAATACACGCCAGAAGAGGGGATACGTTATCCAGGTACAAATACCTTCCGAAATTTTACATAAATGAAAAGCACGTCCTGCCGCAACGCCCGCGCCGTAGCATTTAGTTTGCCCCTTATAATGGTTAACTTAACAGCATAAAACTTTAAACCGCTGCTAAGCAGTGTTAAGAGTTATGTAAAAAAAAGATAGAAAGAGATATAATAGTGTTTAGTTAACAGAAGCTTATGACCGCTCTAAAGTACTAATTACACTTTTTGATCACTTTAAATTCAACATAAACTTAGACTATATAAATCGGAAAGCGTAATAAAATTTAACTATGGTATATTCCAAATTTAAACAAATAGTAAGAGTAAGTAATTTGTCAATAATTAAATAATAAACCTTCCAGTGGAATGTTTCAGTCTTAAGTACTTTCAGTACTTAAAATAAATAATATCAATGCGTAGATATAATAAAATTCGTGCAGTTATTATTTAGATTTGTCCATTTTGCTTTCTTTGCCCTCTTTGCGTTCACTAGAGTCACCTGTGTCCTTCTTCTTAGAATAAAGAGTATGTTTAGCTTTTTTAAATTGCTTTTTCATTTTATCTTTTACTTTGTTCTTCTTTTGTGTTGTCGCTGCGTCGACAGATTTTAATGATGCATCGCTGCTTCTTTGAGCTGTAAAAAGAAAAGTTATTAATTGTACATGATCCAATTAAGAACCCAAAGGAGTAGGTACTTATTGCCACAGTACAAAGTATAATGTGTAAGGTCAAGCCAATCTAGTTCCCCAAGTCTTACTTGCAATGCGTGATCTATATTGGGAATTCATATCTAATTCCTCTATCTCACGTACAATACGTGATGATTATTGTTCCGTATTAAACCTTCATTTTACCTAAATCTTATCAATAAACCAGCTGCGTATCAGCGTTAGAGTATTCATTTCCCTTGTATCTCCGGTACCTCTAACAGCCTTCTTCTAGCATAATAAATGGAATCGATTCAGATGACTCGAAAACTAATCTTTCGCACCACTAAAAATTATACTATCTTTTTTTTCGGTCATTTAATCATTATAAAAGGATCAGTAGTAAATTTTTGACCTAAATCTTATCAATAAACCAATAAACAAGGAAATGAAATGTTATCATTTCCCTTGTATCTCCGGTACCTCTAACAGCCTTCTTTCTTAGCGTTATAAATGGAATCGATCCAGATGACGCGAAAACTAAAATATTTTTTTCGTCATCACTAAAAATAATACCGTCGTTTTTATTCTTTATGAAAGGTTCAGCAGTAAATTGATGAAATTTTGAAATGTATTTTATTATACTTTAGATCTTATGCAATTAATGCAATATTCACAAGTGTTTAAACAAGTATTTATGACTACTCGTAAAAACAGCTCACAAAAAATGTTAACTAGCGCTAGGATTAAACCTACACTAGCTCTCCGGGTCAGCGGCGGTGATTGGGTTAACGGGGTCACCGAGAACGTGTCTCGGTCTACGGAGGAGACCCCCGATTGCGAGGGCTTACATACTATAATATATATGGCGTATTCATCATTATAAGGGGAGGCCTATGTCCAGCAGTGGACTGTTATAGGCTGGTGATGATGATGACATACTATGATATCAAAAACATTAGCTACCTCTTTTGCTAGCAATAGAAGCCGCGATAGCGAGGTCTTCTTGTCGCTCGCGGCGCCTCTCGGCGTCGAGTTGTTGAACCAATTCGTCTCGTAGACGAACTATTTCCACAAGCCGAGACACCAAGTGTTCTTCACGGGCCTGAAATATAAAACAACGTTTAAATATAAAGATTAGAGAACATAAACTATAAAATATTACAGCTGATCATATACCGCATCTTTTGAGCTAACTTTCACTAAGGATCCGGCGATGAATGAATTTCCCATACTAAAGTAGAATCAAAATGATGTAATTCGACCCTGAACAAATATTGTCTATAGAAAATATACAAACACCTGGAAAAATTAAGCAGACCGTAAAAAAATAAAATACGGGGCGGGAATCGAACGCACAAGCGTCGGTCGCAGGCGGACCTTCGCTCGCCGCGCCAACAAGCACTACACGCTTGCGCATTCATTTATTGCTTCTAACTTAGGTGAACATTTCTATGCTTAAGTCAACCAAAAGGTGTTAAAAGCGATGTATCTTTTACCTTATCGGCATCGATCCTGTTAACCGCAGGCCGTGATTGTATAATCCTTATTTCATGCTCAATGTCAGCTTGTTCCTGCTCAAGTCTTTGTTGTCTCCGTCTGAAATGGTAAGTTAGAATTTTTATGCATAGTACGTAATGACATGAAAATTATTAAATAAATAAGGCTGGGCAATCCGCGCAGCATTATCGAGCCCCAAGCTAAGCGAGCTTGTGTTAATCTGCTAATTAAGTAGGTACCTAAATATAAATGTAGCATTAAGTCTTCTGTAATCGACATTCTGGTAAATAAATTATTTTGTATTTTTTTCTGTTTGTATTTTGTTAGTTATATTTGTTAGGGTCCTAGTTTGATATACTTAACGCAATATATAAAATAGATAGATATTTTCTATTATGCATAGAAATCGAACAGAACACTCGAAAATAACATCTGTAGATCGTACAAAATTATTCCAATGCGGGAATCGAACCTGCATCTCTTGCGTCGCAGGCGGACGACAAACTCCGAGCAAGTGATTTTAAGTTCTTTCCCTCGTATTTCTTTTCGAACATTCTACAACGTGTTTTGCAAGTGTTTAGCTATTTATTTAACAATAGAAATAAAGAGATAACAAGCGAGCGAAGATGTCCAACAATGCAATAACACCACTTACATGTACATCAATTCAGTCTGTTTCCTGAACAGGTCGTTTTTCTCATTGACCAGCTCGCAGAGCTGTATTACTAAATCTTCAACTTCCTCTTGCGGCGCGGTACAGGCTTCGTCACCTGTAGATAACAATATATTAATTTACCAGCTTTTGCAGTCACTTCTTGAGTTAAAAAGCAGAATATTATAGAATATGTTATAGCACACACACAAAAAATGGAGAGAAAGTTAAGACACACGACAATCTATTATTTTACCAACTTTTGCCCGCGTCTTCGCAGTCACTTATTTAGATAAAAAGTAGAATAGAATGTAATGGAATATGTGTTTATAAGCACACACACAAAGAACAGACATGAAGTTCTTAAAACTTGAAAAACTTGCACTAAAAACTCTACATTAAAACATACTTCGGAGAAAAGGACGGATTTCCCAAATATAAACAAATGTAATTCCAAAATGATTTACGTTTTGAGCATATTTTCACCTTGATCTGCTGTTATTTGTTTTAAAAATGTATTTATCTAGGTTCCTATCACAAACATTTCTAAAATAGTTTACTGGAATGAAATTAAACTAAATCTGATTTTTTCAAAGAATACACGTTTTCTTATTATTTGAGTAGATATCTAAGTATTTTCAATAAAGATTGTTGCAGGAACCTAGATAAATACTAATACAAATAAAAAAGGGTAAAGAAAAAGGGTCAAAGAAATACATACCAATATGACAATTGCTTTAAAACATAATCAAACAACTCTACATGTAGTGTGAGATGAAGGAAATTCGTCTTTCTCTAGTTGGCATCTAAACAGGCCAGCCTCAGCCTAAATTAAGGATGGTAACGACGCTGGTTTCCAATCTGAACCTATGTCCACTATCTACCTCCCTGCTAAATTTCATCATGATCCATTCAGCTGTTTAGGTCAATATTTTTAATAAATTATTTTGATATAAAAAATATATTTTGATATAATATAAAAAAATAACCCTGTAAAAGTATATATAAGTTGTATTTGGATGCCAGAAGCACAGGACAAACCCAACGGCAGTCATTTTAATCAAAATTATATAAGGAAATTATCTGTGTAACCCGATACATAATGGTATGGTGATAAATAATCTCATTAAGTACCTAAATAAACAATTCATGGTAAATACAATAAAGAATTTTAGTATTTTATTGTATGCTAAATACCCCGTCATAAATGACTGAAAGGTCATACCCTGCTATAAATCCTACAAACCATTATAATCTACGAACAAACAAGAATGGGAACGTCGACCGCGAGACCTTAAGAAATAACTATCCAATTGAATTCTATTGAGATAACAAGATTATGATTGAGTTATTATTTGCCTGTAGCGTCGCTTGTGGTAGGAGAATACCTATCATGTAAGCATTGTGCCACCAATGGCAATTGATAAGTCACGTTCACTTCGTTAAAGAGTTGGTTTGTTTACATTTAATGTATCTAGAGTAGAACCTCACTATCTTAGGGAAAATGAGCACACAGAAAGAATCGAAGGGAATTTATGATCAGTTGTTTCTGCACAATGTTAAAATTCGACAAATGATTTGTCTTTTTTACTTGCATAGAATTATGCCTTACGCAGTGAAGACAAAGGTTAATATCCTATCAAAATCTTCAAAAATTCCCTTCGATTTACTTTCAGTCTGCCTTGACCCTTAAGTTGGTAAAATCTGGTTGTTGATATGCTGATCATCTCTATGAAATTTACTTATCTAATTTCTTATCAAGTTTTCACTCTTGTCAGAGCATTATTAACAAAAGATTTGACCATTGATTAGTTAATCTGCATTCAAACCACCAACTGTAACAGTCTGTTTAGACTTCCAGAACTACGAGCTATTCGCTACCCAGAACGGTAGCGAAATCCAAATGGCTATGCGATAATTCTACTATCAAATACCGCGCGAATCCAAACTCAATTCACACGCTTGGGTAGCGAATACCGCGTATTTGCCCTCCAACTCAGGGTAAATTCTCTAATAAATAAATAATATCCCAAAAAATTTCGATATCGGAGGGACTTTAACCTGTAAACTTTCCTTAGTATGGGTTCCTCAGTTTCCTCGCGATGGGTTAGCGCTTCTACTGCGCCATGAAATCAAGTACCAGACTATTCGAAAAATGGTGGCGCCCGAGCGGACTAAATAAGTTACTTCCAACCCTGGTCTTACAGGGGAAACATATGTAGAAGTATATCCAGCGCATCCCGTACTGTTCGAGTGTTCAAATACCGAAATCAATTTTCTGCGTTATTATTAAATTTCTTAGCCACTAGTGCTTCATCTACATCCATCAAACTGAAGGTGCGATATAAACAAAAAGTGCATCATATAGATCGTGGGTTCAAATCCCACAGAAATCTATATTTTGCGATATCATTCAATTTCTTAACCGCTAGTGCTTCCTCTATAGCCATCAAACTGTAAAGGTGCGATATAAACAAATAAGTGCACCATATATATCGTGGGTTCAAATCCCACAGAAATCTATATTTTGCGATATCATTCAATTTCTTAACCGCTAGTGCTTCATCTACAGCCATCAAACTGTAAAGGTGCGATAAAAACAAGTAAGTGCATCATATGTTTACCCTGTCGTAGGTTCAAACCCCGCCGTCGATTTTTTGCGTTATTATTCAATTTCTTAACCACTAGTGCTTCATCTACATCCATCAAACTGTGAAGGTGCGATATAAACAAATAAGTGCATCATATAGATCGTGGGTTCAAATCCCACAGAAATCTATATTTTGCGATATCATTCAATTTCTTAACCGCTAGTGCTTTCTCTATAGCCATCAAACTGTAAAGGTGCGATAAAAACAAGTAAGTGCATCATATGTTTACCCTGTCGTAGGTTCAAACCCCGCCGTCGATTTTTTGCGTTATTATTCAATTTCTTAACCACTAGTGCTTCATCTACATCCATCAAACTGTGAAGGTGCGATATAAACAAATAAGTGCATCATATAGATCGTGGGTTCAAATCCCACAGAAATCTATATTTTGCGATATCATTCAATTTCTTAACCGCTAGTGCTTTCTCTATAGCCATCAAACTGTAAAGGTGCGATAAAAACAAGTAAGTGCATCATATGTTTACCCTGTCGTAGGTTCAAACCCCGCCGTCGATTTTTTGCGTTATTATTCAATTTCTTAACCACTAGTGCTTCATCTACATCCATCAAACCGTGAAGGTGCGATATAAACAAGTAAGTGCATCATATGTTTACCCTGTCGTAGGTTCACATCCCCCCATCGATTTTTTGCGTTATCATTCAATTTCTTAACCGCTACTGCTTCGTCTATAGCCAGCAAACCGTGAAGGTGCGATATAAACAAGTAAGTGCATCATATGTTTACCCTGTCGTAGGTTCAAATCCCCCCATCGATTTTTTGCGTTATCATTCAATTTCTTAACCGCTACTGCTTCGTCTATAGCCAGCAAACCGTGAAGGTGCGATATAAACAAGTAAGTGCATCATTATAGATCGTGGGTTCAAATCCCACAGAAATCGATATTTTGCAATATCATTCAATTTCTTAACCGCTACTGCTTCGTCTATAGCCAACAAACCGTGAAGGTGCGATATAAACAAGTAAGTGCATCATATGTTTACCCTGTCGTAGGTTCAAACCCCCCATCGATTTTTTGCGATATCATTCAATTTCTTAACCGCTAGTGCCTCCTCTACATCCATCAAACCGTGAAGGTGCGATATAAACAAGTAAGTGCATCACATGTTTACCCTCACACTTGTCCCGTATCATACGTTCGATGAGCACGCCCTGCCGCTCGAGGCCGAGCTGCTGCGTCTCCAACAGATCCAGCTGGACTTGCAGCTCTTCCGGAGACATCTGGAGCTTCACCTCGCGGCGCTCCGGGAGCGGTAGGCCAGGGGCTGGGCCTTTTGCTTTTTTGCCACCTGATAAATAAAACTTATTAAAACTTTATAGGGGAACACACAACGGGGGGCAAGCAGCAGCGCTCTCTGCAGAACAACTCCACCGAACTGCGATCCCCAACCCGCATGCCTAGCGTGGGGAGCGTGGCAATAACCCCCAAAGATGAATAATACCATCTATGGCGCTCATTAGGGGAGGCCTATGTCCAGCAATGAACTGTCATATAGGCTGGTGATGTGATGTGATGTGAATGAGCCCATAGCGCAGTTTTCAGCTGCCGCATCTAGTATCCGCTAGCAGTCTACATTTATATGGTGCGAGTTAAGCTATGGAGGGTTCAGTAGGCGCCTAATAATTAAGGGGGATTTTTGGGTGTTGGCGCGAGATTTGTTTATAGTGATTATAAATTTTTTTCTCTGAGTAATATTCATTTAAAAGAAACAAATACGTTTTATCCTGTAATTGCTATTTTGCATATATTCCACGTGATGTAGAATAAATAATTAACCAGAAAATATAGAAAAAAAAATAACTAGAAAAATCTCGATTTGATCATATACATACATATTTTCACTTTTTTCGATAAATGTAGCTTGAAGCTACATTTTATAGGCCTTCCCTGTCTTCTTGTCCTATCGTTTTGACCCGTACTCTACGTATAAGTGAAATTGTTTATCTCTAAGAAAAATAAAATATGCAAAGGGAACATACAATCAGAGCCGGATGCATTCTTCAGGTCTGAATCAGCTGTCTTGTCCATGGAGCCGCCCTCAGACACCGTGGAGAGACTGTCTGGCGGCGGCGTCGGCGCAGGACCCTTCCGCCGCGACTGAGGCGTTCTCTGAAGCGAAATGAGGGTACATTTATTTTTTATATATATTTTTATATTTATTCAGTTCAATTTGACTTACAGAGCTATGTTTCAAGTCAAACGTTATTTTAAAAATTAAAACACGTTTAAAATATGGGAAATGTCACAATATTAATTATTAAAATGGTGTCCACTCAAATGCTTACTCAATGATAATAGAACAATAGTTACATGTGAAAAAGTCCAATTTAAATACAGGAGCATAGAATGGTGTATACATATTTACAAATAAATAAAGTTGAAGAAAATTACAAGTCAGCTGCAGTTAGCTCAACTCTTTCAATTGTAAATACTATTATAATTTGATTCTGTTATTTAATTGTATTTTTTTTATAAAAACCTATTTAAACTTGAACTCATTTGTATAGATCTAGACTATATTTTTTGTTGCCATCTTTTTTGGTACTAACAATATAAGCAAACAATCTTGCAATCAAAATTTAATAATAATATAAAAAATTGAGTGTGTAAGGTATTAATATCCATCAATATTGCATGATTTCTAAATTCAATAGAAACTAAGAATTCAGAAAAACCACTGTGTTTAAATTATCATGGGTTGGAATGGTGCTATTGTTATGATCCTTTGTTTGAATTACGAATACGAAAAACTGCATAAATATTTCTGTATTTACACATTCCTTAAATATTTCATTAGCCGACATTACATAGTGAATGAACATACCAATTACATAACATACATAATTTACACAAGGAAATGGAACATACTCATTTGTTACCTATGTAGGGGAATATAACAAACCACAAACATACCTATGTATTAGTCAGTGTGTGGTCGACTATACAAGTGTATTTTAGGCTACGGCGATTATAGAGTCTACTTAATGAGCACTTCTTTTACTAGTTTATCGGTCGAACGTCGAAATAAATTTGTGTATTAATACATAATGCTGGATAATCTATACAGCATCATTAACACTTTTTTACTATGCATAGAAATGACAAGAACACCCGGAACAAATATCTGCAGATCGTACATAAATTTTTCTCGAGGCGGGAATTAAACCAGCAACCTCTACCTCACCCACCGCGCCATCCGTCTTCGTATTGAAGTGCATATGTATATGGTCTATATAGTCTACTCGGCGAGATTACCTGTTCAGAGTTGATTGTAGAATTGCAAGACCCAAGCGATGATATACTAGCTACGTCATCCATAGAGGTTCCGTGCGACCGCGAGGACTCGGTGACGGTGATAACAGGCGGGGGCGGAGCCTTTGGCTTCATCCGACGCGGCGTCCCGGACCGAAGATTAGGAGTACTGGTCGCCATTGATGAGTACCCACTCAGGGAGCTGGGGGCGATAGGTACACAATTTTTAGTATAAATCTAACAGTGTTTAACACTTTCATTGCATTTTCACTAAACTGCGGGGCTATGGTAGTGAATAATGCGGGATGATCCACACAGCATCGAGTCCCAAGTTACGCAGAGCTTGTGTTATGGGTACTAGATGACTGATATACTTAATAATATATATTACATAGATATTATTACCTATACAGGAAGGAGAAAATAGTAAAAAGAAAAACCTCCTGAACAGGAGGTTCGTCATCATCTTCGTCGCTACTGCCAAAAGGATTCTTGCTGACTATCTTAGTTGTTTCAGTTGACTCCTGTATATAAATATACATAGAACGACCGAAGCACCCTGAACAAATATCTGCAGATAGTACATACATTTATCCAGAGGCGGGAATCGATACATCGACCTGCGCACATTCAGTTCAAGAATAAAATAATATACCTAATACGTATGTTCATAATGAATTTGTCAATTTACTAAAGTTTTTATAGTGAAACATTTACTTGGTCTTGCGCGTTTTTAGGATCAAAAAGCAGGTTGCTTGTTGATCCTAAAAACGCGTGCGAAGCTATAGTTATCTGTATTGTTTCTGATGAAAATATGTAGGTACCTTTTGCTGTAATTGACATCCTCATCCTCAGAAGAAGGTTCTTCACCATCAGACCAAAACGGATTTACAGCAATCAACCTTTTTCTGCAATAAATATTAAAAAATATTACTTATAAACATCACTAGAATGTTTATTGAAGATAGTAAGTAAGTAACAAATTCACCACAGAACTCCCTGTTTCATTTATCTATACTAATATTTATAAATAGGGAAGATTTGAGTGTTTGTTTGGATTGAATAGGCTCCGAAGCTACTGGACCAATTTGAAAAAATCTTTTACCATTAGAATCCTACATGATCCCTGATGAACATAGGCTATAGAATATTTTCAAAAAAGCAAGGGTTACATAAAATTATACAAAATATGAGTACCTACATAAATTATGAGTACTTCCATAATGTAAAAATTATAATTTTTGTTCAACACTCTTGCAAAGCCAGGCAGACCACTAGTATAAAATAAGATAACAGGCATGCCAATGTTACAGAAACTGCATGCCCAGAGTGGGTGGGAATTTGGGGACTATGACAATATCCTCCCCTAATGAGCGCCATATTTGGGGGTTATTGCCCATAATCTAATCCCATAATCCTCTATAATAAAGCCCAATAAAGCGATCATCAAGGGAGGCCTATAAGATAGTAGCCTGGTAAACGCTTGATTTGTGCATGATGTGAATAAGTTGTAGCAAATAATAGAGATAGACAAACTTACACAGGTGTAGATGTAATATGGGATGGCATTTTAGGGGGCTGAGCTGGAGGTTCGTCATCTTCGTCGCTGCTGCCAAAAGGATTCGTGCTGTTTTTCTTAGTTGTTTCAGTTGACTCCTGTATAAAAATAATAAATTCAAAATATGTCGATATTTTCGAAAGCACAATCAACTTCTATTTGTAAATACTAAAGCTAAAGTAATTCTGCTTTTCTGTAACACTTTTCGTGAAAAAGGTTGAGTAGGATCTTTAATATTTTTTTTTTTAGGATATGTATCCTGGAGAAGGACATAGGCTACTTTTTGTCCCGGTAAATTACATGCAAAGGCACAGACAGCAGCTAGTTAAATATATACCAAGTATTGTCATATTTACCTCCTCTTCATCATCAGAAAATGGATTAAGATGGTCTGGGTAAACTATAGGCGACACAACCGATTTAGCTTCTATTGGCTTTTTCTCAGTTACAGTTAGCTTTTTTTTTCGCGGCGGTACACTTATCTTAGTTTCTTGTTCAATTTCAACATCTTTGATGTCTTTGATAAGATTGTTTGAAGGTATTTTAGCTATTCTAATATCATCAGTTATGTTACGGTCTTCTATTGTTTCTTTGATATCACTAACTTCTTTGATTTCTTTCTGGGTTTTTTCATCATTTTCTTTCATGCAGTCTTTTTCTTTGTGCTTAGTTAGTTCAATAGGTTCCATGCTCTCAGTCTTGTTAATTTCAGTAGTGTCACTTGCTAATTGTGTTTGAAGAAAATTATACTTCTCTAAATTGCTTTTGTAAAGGCTTTCCGTAATGTTTTTGCTCTGTGAGCTTTCATAATTTTTATCCTCATTATTGTGGATTTTCAATGAATTGAAGTCTTTATTTAGAGAACTTTCATGCAAGGGACTTTTTTCACCGAGAACATTTGATTCAGTATCTTTGTGCAATGAACTTTCGTTATTAACATTATCTTTAATACTTTCTGTCATTACTTTAGAGTCTGTTTCACTTTGAGTTCCGCTAGTACTACTAATGTCCTTAAACCTAGTGCTTATGCTGTCTTTTACTGGAATATTATCTATTTTGTTATTATCTTTATCTGATTTTTTTTCGAATATGCTTATTTTATCTGAAAACCAATATTTTATGTAAGTTATATTTAGTTAGCATAATTTATTTAGAATTAGAGGTTAAATTGCATATTAAATTATGCTAATTAGCATAATCACAGCTGAATCGATTCTATTATATTTTTTATTATTAACTATAGTAAAAATCATGCTGAAAGTTGTGAGATTGCTTAGGAATCCATTTGATTGAGAGCTTCACATCTATATGAATAAAATATTTAAGACATTGACATTAGACAAGAAGATCTTTGAAAATTAGATAAACAACACAAAGATAAGCATTCTACATTGAAACAACCAACATTACTTAGTTTATTTAAACATAAATTATTAATTCAATTATATAATTAACACTTTTATCCTTGTTGAAGAAACCTAATATAACATTAATACGTATGTTGCAACATTCTTGATTTTATTTTTCATCTACTTTTTCCAAACACTGTTTATCCTCAACTATTGTACTTCAATCATTAACTAGTTAACTTATTAAGGCGAGGTATTCCTGCAGCTGTAGGCATTTTGTCCTGTCTAAAGTTGCGCGCGAAATACTTAGCGCAGATGCAGCGCCAACGACATAGTATAGAAATAAGCAGTAGCATAATATTATTTCACTTTAGAAACGCTGTTGCTATGATCAAACTTTGTTTATAGTTTTCAGTTAGAGTTTCGTAAATAAATGAAGTTGTTACAACTTCATCTCTATTTATGTTTCTTAATATAGATAATGAATTAATAATAAAGTAATTGATCCCAAGATAACCAACCAAACCAAGAACGCTGAAAAACGTCCGGACCAGACCAACAAAAGGCATAGTTAATTTCCGAACTTCGTTTTTTAAGTACCTACAAAATTTGAATACTCAAATAAAGAAGACAAAGAAGCAAATAGAGAACATTCGCCTCTATGATTTAAAATTTTGTTTGAAATAAATACAAAGAATAAAGGGTATCAAATAAAACAATTATAATAAAATATTATTATTTTCTCAAAATTCTCCAATATTCAATTCTAGCGTGCTTGTACCCGGTTAGTGGCTCAGGAGATTATAAGGCTATGGACTCCACATAATTAACTTTTCCATTTGTGGTAAGGCTAGGAAGTCTATAATTTACATTTTCATCTTGAAATCACAACGATATTCGGATCGATGGGTTCGAACCTACAATTCTTTTTTCGACCTTTTTCAACGTATTTTACTTAGTATGAAACTTAGGCGATTTTCAAAACCTGTTTTGAATTGTCGAATTCCATACCTTTGATTTGAATTGCTCTCAATGAAAAAGTCTCATTGTATGAAAATTTGTTTTATGACCATATTTCAAAAAGTTTAATTTTTACAGACTTCTCTATATTTTTTCTGTAAATTATAAATCTATATCTACAAACGCATAGTACATTTTACATCGATCACTCTGCAATCTTCGGAGATAGGGGGTTGGTGGGGGAATGGTTAATTTTTTGACCATTTATTACATTTCACATCGATCGCTCTGCAATCTTTGGAGATAAGGGGGGGAATGGTCATTTATTCGACCTTTTTCTAAATATTTCAAAAAGTATAAAATTCATCAAAATTTCAAAATCTGGTTTGGAATGTGCAAATTGAAACCTTTCATTTAATACCCCATTCGACTCTGTAGGTCCCATTTCAATATTCAATTTCAAAATTTGTACCTACTGAAAATCTTTATTTTGATTTTTCATTTATTTTCATAATTCGCCGCCCCCACCGAATAATATGGAAACCGACTATTACTATAGAAGTGTTTTTATTTGAAATAATTGTTTCTGAGGTGCGATTACACCTTGTGAATTTTTTTCAGGCAAATCGTACGAGTAGTTCTTGAGATAGGCTTTTTGTAATGGGTTTTACTTTTTTATTAAACGAAAAATAAAAACAACTCTTTGATCCGAACAACATCGCAACAGGTTAATACTCACTCCTCGATATCTCGCTTTTTATTGTAAGATGTGATTGCGGTTTCATTCGGTAAAAAATGATAAAACTTATTTTACGTAAAGTAGAAAAACCTCTTATTCATGTTTTAATTGCAGTTTTTTACTATATAATAATTTAAAAAATCTGAAAACAAGCAGCGGAGCCATAATAGAAAAAGAATATAGGTATAGCGCACGGTTTAATTATTGAATTTTTCATCTGGGTCCCTAACTATGGTCATCACGGAAAATTTAGCATTTTAATGATAAACAAAAATTCAAATCGGTC
Source organism: Eupithecia pulchellata (assembly GCA_963931895.1). NCBI lineage: Eukaryota > Metazoa > Arthropoda > Insecta > Lepidoptera > Geometridae > Eupithecia > Eupithecia pulchellata. Next base: position 6,425,251 of record OZ007527.1, on the reverse strand, counting down.
CAGTAGTTTCGGAACAATTCAAACAAACAAACAATCAAATCTTTCCTCTTTATAATATTAGTATAGATAAAAGAAACCTATTAACATGTAATAAAATTATAGATTAAAAACTAGAGGTTAGCAGCTCGGGGGGAGTGCCTTGCCTTAGGCGGCCTTATCGCATTGGAGTTTTTACTTTTCATAACCTAAAACGTCTTTGATTTGATGGTAATCGATATCCATGTGTAAAATCTGCGATAGTAAACTTTCAGCCATCTTGGATTTGAAAATGGACATCTTTTTCGTAATCTACGTGTTTGATTTAGTCGAAAACGATATCCATATAAGTGGGTGTTAGGTCACAGCTCGCTTCGCTCGCCGTGCTGTTCCTCTTTGTCGCATTGCAGCTCGCTTCGCTCGCCGCAGTGCTTCACCCGCTTGCTGGGAGAGGGGGGTCGTGGAGGTCACAGCACGTCTCGCTTCGCTCGCCGTGCTATTCTCCTTAGTCGCATTGCAGCTGGCTTCGCTCGCCGCAATGCTCCACCCGAAAGAAAAGGTCAAAATTTGGCCAATTTTCGGTTTTTTATAAAAAAAGAGGGTCTGGGGATTACAGGGTTCAAAATTTTTTTGGCGTTCAAAATGATTTCTTCTCCTCTACATGACTGTGAAAAAATTTTTCTTCTAAGTCGATCCGTTTGGGAGATACAAAAAGGGGGGGTGAAAATGTGGGTGGAGGGGGGGTGATTTTTTTTTTATTTTTTAACACTAGAAGAAACCTTCTATACGACTCCGCAATCCAAATTTTTCTAAACGACTATTTCCGGTAGCAACTTCAAAAGGGGGGGTCTGGGGGCAAAGGGAGGGGGGAATTTTTACCTGCCTTTGAACTATTTGACCCCCTCTATACAACCCCACAAAAAATAACATTCAGTATGGCTCTGTTTGGGAGCCCCCCTAAAGGGGGGGGGAGAAGGGGCAAATTTGGAAAAGTCGGAATTTTCCTTAGGTCCCCCCGATGCCCTCTATACGATTCCGTAAAAAAAACCATACCTATGATGGTGGAGGGGGCTCCACCATCAAGGAGAACAATTATGTCAATGCTTTATAGATATATAAAATGTTAATGTAGTTAACTAAATATTATTGGCTTCAATAAATCATTCCAGTAAGTAGATAATATATTTTTAAACTAGAACAATAACCTTTATTAATTTTCTGCCTTACATACCGATGATTTTATACTATGGCACTACGACCGTCGCATATCATGTCAAAGGTTGAAGTAAAATTGAATCTAACGCCATTGTGTCAGAGACTAAAATTGCATAACAAATGAAACATTTACGTACTTCATAAATTAGCGGAAAAATTGACATAGGTCCGTCGTCTGTGAGCGCCAGAGCGCGACTGATCGTGTCTGCCAAGCCACCACGCTTGTGAATTTTGTAGTTATTTCAAAATAGTGATTTTGAAAATCATTTTATCAGGACAAACTCTGCGAATTTGTCTAGAAATAGTTACTGTCTTTAATTGAGTACAAAAAAAAACTTAAAATATCACATAGTTTAGTCATAATATTGAAAAAACATTTCAAAAAGGGGTAACTTCGAGATTTTTTTTTCCCGAGCGAAGTTTATAAAATCTTGTATCTGAATGCGAATTTGACTAGACTAAATCCTTAGCTATTACATATCTTTTTTACAGAATTTTTAATCAGTATTCCTACATCTCAGATGGTTTTGAAAACCACAAAAGTGCGGCCTCTGTTGGGATACCTGGCCTTAAACTACTTATATTTTTGATACAAAATCTCTTATTATTCTTCTTGATTACTGTGCTTGTGTAATAAATGCTGACAAAGCAGACTATCAAGCAACTCATAAATTCTCAAAACAATTCAGTGTTGGTTATTAATAATTACATAATCCTATATTTATTTTATTTATTTATTTATTTACAAAATTTTACTCTAATTAACTCACCTAGAATTGATGTAGGTCTCGGTGTAGTTCTGGATATAACAGTTTCATCAGTTGCAACATTTACTTTAGCGTCAGGTAAATTATCACTAAATGCTAACATTCCCATTTGATTATGATCATTCTTATTGAGATATTTCATTAAATTCTTATCATTTTTACAACTATCACACAAGAACTCAGATCCTTCGACAACGTGGAAGTTTTTAGGGTTTAAATGCCCAGAACACTTAGAGCATCGGAAACATCTCCTGTGATAAAGTTTGTGGGATACCATAAGACGCTGTGCCAAGTAGACGGGCAGGCCACATGCCGTGCATTTGTCTAAGCCAGTCTTGCCAAATTTTATTGGTGCCTATGAAGTGAGAAGTAAGATTTAAAACACATGCCAAAGAATTGTAGAATCATAAAAAAGAAAGGCTTTGAACATAACACACAAAACAAAGCACACCAGAAAAATATCTATACATACTGAGAGTCCTGATGCCTCTGATGCTGATTCAGTGGTTTTAGGTTCGCTCTCCAGTGCCTTAGTGTTTACTGAAAATATTAAACAAATCAACCTACACCTTATACCTACTTAAGGTGTCCAAATGGCTGTTTCTATACTTATATTTGGCCGTGTGGTGCCGGCATAGAATTTCACCACCCCATCTCTTCCCGTGGGTGTCGTAAGAGGCGACTAAGGGAAACACACCGGGGGGCGGGCAGCAGCGCCCTCTGCAGAACAACTCTACCGAACTGCGATCCCCAACCCGCATGCCCAGCGTGGGGATTATGGGCATTAACCCCCAAATGATAATGCCATCTATGGCGCTCATTAGGGGAGGCCTATGTCCAGCAGTGGACTGTTATAGGCTGTTGATGTGTGTGTGTGATGTGATACTTATATTATAAAGAGGAAAGATTTGATTGTTTGTTTGAGTTGAATAAGCTTTGAAACTACTGGACCAATTTGAAAAATTCTTTCATCATTAGTATAAATTTTTTTTCTTGATGAACGTATAGAATATTTTTAATAAAATTAGGGATGCACAAGAAAAAAATATTTTTGTTAAATACCCTTGCGAATACATGGCTGACCACTAGTAAACAATAATCTACTCACCTGTATGACCAAGTCTTTGATAAAATTGTGACAAGTAAGTTAAAATTGACAATCTATCAGGCACATCATTCTCTACCATATCCTCAGGGTCCAAGAGTGCTGGAATACCCAAATGTTTCTCAGCTACACTGAATGCCAATTGATTATTTTCATAAATGTTTTCATGTTTCAATTTTGACATATCACTGAAATCATACACAGGAAACTGTTTAATCGGCTAAGTTGTTTTTTAAATTCAAATTCAAATAAATTTTATTTTGTCAGAGAATACCTACATAAAAATACATTCTAAACATACTAAAAAACTGAAAAATATTTTTCAATACTTTAGTGAATTATAAGATAATTTTGTAATTACAGTGTCCACAGCTATTTGGTGTCTTTGATGAGTGGACCTCTTGGTTAATTTGTGAACAATTTATATAGATTATTGTAAAATGTCTATATCAGACTTGATATAGACATTTAAAATAATCTACTTAGATTGTTCTACTACATAATAGTACAGTAGAACAGTGTACATATTTCAGAATAGTAATAATGTAGTAAATAAAAACTTACATCAGATCTGGCCTAAAATGATGAACCAAAGCACAAAAAGCCATTCCATCTCTCCAAGATGTTGACATGTTTTCAATCCTTATATCTGGACAATCCCTGATTAAACGTTTGCACCATAGCTCCAGAGCTTTTGTGCCTTTTCTTTCAGACATTTTGTGAAAAGTTTCTTCTGTAAAGTCTGGAAACTCATATCATTGGAATGCAGATGAAGTGAGATGAAGGGATGGTTTATTTAGCACAAGTTTGTAAGTAGATTCATTTTAGAGTGGAAATCGGTATATTAACAAATTATCTAATTTGCTGTAACAACTGTTTAATTATGATGCCAACCACTACTTTTCATCACAATTTTGTGGAATTTTGATTCGATGGTGGTCGTGGTAGGTGTGTTTGTGTGTGGTTGACCAGTGTTGCCGGAAGTCAAAATACAAAAGCTCCGAATCGAACGCAAATTTAGTCAGATGTTAACATTGGTTTGAAGCATGCATAAACGGGCAAAAAGCCTTTATTATCAAAGAAATTATAATTATCTTACTAAAAATTTGGTACAACCAGACAAGGAGAGGTTATACTTTCCTTCATTGATTATCGCTTGGGCTACTTTTTATCCCGGAAAAGACCAGAAGAAAATACGTGGACTAATCGAATTCAACGTGGATAACATCACGGCACGGAGCTCAACGCAAATTAAAATATTACAGTTCTAAAAGAGTTTCTTAGTAGTCTGAATTATATTTTGGGCTCTTTAAACAATTGTACAAGTAAATTGTCATCTTCACAAGTAAATTGTCATCTTCACAAGTAAATTGTCATCTTCCTCGCGAAGAAAACTAAGATAAATAATAAAACGTTGAGCAGACAGCAGCGGTGCGAATCGTGAATCTTTTTGACACTTTTAAATTGGCCAAAACGAAGTTAGTGTTCAAGTTAGTAATCAGGGCGTACCCGGTAGTACCCGGAGTGGTTTTCAAACATGCACTTTCAAAAAAAGTGTTTCTCGAAAAGGCCAATTAGATAAAATAGATGTTTTATTATAAGAATTGTCGTATTGTATTTGATTGCAGGTAGATGCAGAGAAAACATTGTTAATTTTACAAAATATTATAAAATTTTATTATTTTTCGGCGCCTGCATGTAGGGTTAGATATAGAAGAAAAAGAGATATATATCACCCTGAAGGTGCTCAATTGGCAACACTGTGGAGCTCGTGTGGGTCGAATGGTTTGTTGTGATTTGTTGGCAAAATGGAATGGCATTTATTCCATCTTGAGTGACTTGACTTCTTTGATAATAGCAACATGTATCTGATTTGCCATTTTTGTGACATAAACATCACCTTTCACATCAACTTTAGAATAGTCTAAATATAAAATAAAAATGACCATTTTTCAGATTAGGTACCTACATACTCTAGTCTATTTATTGCTGGTACACTTGGTGCTATTAAATTTTGTCCCTTGATCTGATTATACCAAAATATGGATTTGGTGGATATCGCATGGGACTGATGGTACTGGTAATGAAAATCGCCTGGATTTGATTTGGCGATTTTGTTAGGTGAAATGATAAATGTGCCTGTAACCATGAAAAATATTGTTACTACCTTTAATAGAGACTACTAATATACCCATCAAATAAATGTACCTAGTTAAAAGGTTAAAATATACCTATATCATCATCATCATCACCAGCCTATAATAGTCCACTGCTGGACATAGGCCTCCCCTAATGAGCGCCATAGATGGCATCATTATTTGGGGGTTATTGGGTTAGGGTGTCGCAAAAAGGGTCCCACACTTAAAAAAATTTCCATCGATTTTGTATGGGGCTGGGACTTAGAAAAATTTTGATATATTTTTTTATATATATATAACATATATTTTTTCTTATGCCATCGTCAAGAGGGTCACTAGGGGTGCAACTTTGGTTCAGCTGATTGACCCCAAAGTTCTATGACCTCGGCGCTAGAGGTCAAAGTGTGTCGTTCAGTTTCAAGGCGAAAAAGACTTAGAAAATTTTCGACATGTATTTTTTTTATATATATATAACATATATTTTTTCTTATGCCATCGTAAAGAGGGTCACTAGGGGTGCAACTTTGGTTCAGCTGATTGACCCCAAAGTTCTATGACCTCGGCGCTAGAGTTCAAACTGTGTCCGATACAGATACAGATACCGATACAGAGCATTCCGATAAGAGTTGATTAGGTTCAATTTGAGTGGCGGATCCGACACAGAGTACCCCGACTCCACGTGGTCTTGTGCGTGGCGCCCCTAGAGTGTATATAATAAGCCGGAGGCGCGAAGGGAGTGCAGCCTCCGCCAGCCGTAATAAGGGACAGGCACCGCGCGAGCCGCAGCGGCTGAGGCTGGTCGCCGAAGGCGACCAAAAAGCCGAAGCTGCGGAGGTGAGCAGTGGTGCCTGTCCCTTGTTACGCAATGGCGGAGAGGCTGCACTTCCCGCAGCGCCGGAGCTATCGCGAACGCGATTCTTTACACTCGTCGTCGGGGACAGTTAGGCATCGATCAAAATTTTTCTAAGTCTCAGCCCCATACAAAATCGATGAAAATTTTTCTAAGTCTAAAATAAATATTTTTTTTGTTTTTCCTGAAAATTTCGGCTATCTCTTTTGTAACTATTACAATATTACTAAATAAAAAAAAAAAAAAAAAAAAAAAAAATGTATGGGACCCTCTTTGCGACACCCCGACCGGTTATTGCCCATAATCCCACGCTGGGCATGCGGGTTGGGGATCGCAGTTCGGTGTAGTTGTTCTGCAGAAGGCGCTGCTGCCCGCCCCCCGCCCCGGTGTGTTTCCCTTAGTCGCCTCTTACGACACCCACGGGAAGAGTTGGGGTGGTGAAATTCTATGCCGGCACCACACGGCCTATACCTATATAAATAAATCAATTCTATAATTATTTTAAAACATTATTATTCTAATGGCAGGAGAAGGTAATCGGTATACCTATATATAAAAAGTACTTATGAAGTAAATTAAAAATTTTTTTTGGGCAATTTTATTCCTTTTAGGTGATTTTAGGAAACTTTTGCTAACTTTACAAGTAATTTAACCTCATTCTTAGCGGATAAAAATTATAATAATACTATTATACCTACTACATAATCAAACCACAACGTTTCAAGAACAAATACCTACTTAACTTTCTTTTAGGAATTACCTAATCGTAATAAAAATTTGGTAAATCATTAAAATATACTGTCCACTTCATCTGCTCTCATATTATGGCTTACTTTAACTGAAGAATTCGTGATTCAGGTAAGTCATCTTCAAACACATTCGCAAGTTCGGATCCAAAATGATCTTTTTTCTTTGAAAAAATCAAACTTCGATTATTGTGAGGTTGCAACCGCTAATTCAAAAAATAATATCAAACCATTTATTTATGTCATAATTAAGAAGATTTTTTTCAAGTTTTAATGAAAACAAACTAGAAAAAAAATACATTAAAGTTGGTGTCATCTTTATACAGTTTGGTGCTTGGTGTCATTCAAGCTTGGTTAGGTACACCTATATATATGGCAATTTTGCCTCATACTCAGTTTTTTATTAAACCTTAAAAATTAGTTATGGCTTTGGAAAAGGAATCTGTTGTGTTGGAACGTGTTGGATTGGCAATAGTGCATAAGCCCCCTGAACGAAAAGCGACAATGACCCACCGGAGTGTTTCGAGTTCTCCTAAATCAGATTTTCATACCTAGGTGATTTATGTACCTACGTGTTTATACGATGTTGATATACCTAAACACAACAACAACCTATACATGGCAGATTAGAGATCTTTTATTGCGGATGATCTACTCATATAAAGATGGAACTTATGATAATGTAAGTTTGTCCTTACGGCAGAGTCAACATTTAATTTTTCTGAACAATATTTACATCAAATGTTAAAATCGCTGTCTTCCTTCTATTTCTGACTCTATGTTAGTAACTAATCGTTATGATGAAGCCTTTCGATCGGTATGATAAAGCTACAGGGTAATTATTTTTCTCGTGTAGCGGGTTCGATTCCCGGTTCACCCATGTAACTACACTCGAGAGCAATGAATCCGGGTCACTCAAAGAAAAAAAAAATCTCGGAAAGTAACCCTTAGTTGCATTAACCTAGCATTCTTACTTTCCGAGATTTTTTTTTCTTTGAGTGACCCGGATTCATTGCTCTCGAGTGTATTTAAAATTCTATGAATGCAGTTTTAATTGGTTTTTAGATTAAAATAATGTCTTCTTTCAGTAAAATGTTCCATCTTCAATATTTAAGGTACTTTCCCTGCATGTGGCATAGCTGTGCGACGCCCTGTATATATACTAATATTATAAAAAGGAAATATTTTCTTTTTTGTTTGTTTGAATTGAATATGCTCCGAAACTAATAGACTGATTTGAAATCCCCTTTAGAATCCTTAATTTTCCCAGATGAACATAGGCTATAGAATATTATCAGCAAAATTAGTGATTCGCATGGAAAATGCATTTTTTTTATACCCATACGAAGGTGCGGGGCGGACCGCTAGTGCTATATGAAGGTCTCGAAATGACCTTATAGGGCACTGCAGTATTATGCTAGGTGCTATCTACTTTTACTTATACTTACCTAAGGTTACGCTTCATTATTGAGGTAAGTTAAGAACAACGGAAAGACCTTACCTACCTACCTTTAAACCTTGCGTGCAACTATTCGTAGACAGTACGTATTACCAGTCCAAGCTGGTGTGTCCGATCTGATCCAAAGATAAGTGAAACAATGCTAGTGGTATCACACTATCCTATTCAACAGACGGACGGATTAGACGGCCTCAGTACCTAGTGCCGCGGTGGGCAAAACTCCTCTTGCGACGCATTAGGTTGCGGGTTCAATTCTCGCGTCCTGAAAAATGTTTGTACAATCTGAAGGTATTTGTTCCGATTGTTCTATTCGTTTCTGTGTATAAAAAAATATCTATTTATGTATGTAATACGCTCCAGAGCACATAAATAAATAAATATAATTAGGTATAGCATTATGTAAGTATATCGGTAATTTAGTACCCATGATAAAAGTTCTGCTTAGTTTGGGGCTAGATCATGATATAATAATATCAGGATGGATATAATTCCAGAAAGAAAGAAGAAAGAAAGAAAAAGAAGTTTAAATTTAATAGAAACTAATAAGAACTAGGTAGTACCTACTTATTACTACTTACTACTTTTAGATTTAATTGAGCTGACTGCAGACTGTTGCAAACAATCTACCTTCCCATTGCAGTCTTCAAGAAGGTGAAACAGAATGACACCTACTAAAATAATAAAAAATCACAACAGAAAAATTATCATGCATTCTAAAACCAACAATACTACAAATACTTAAATAATTAGTAGGTAAACTTTTCAAGTTTCCTTACCTATTTAAGTATGTTTTCTGATCAGTTCCATTCAGCAAAGATTCATATTTCATGTTTCATAATTTAAGAGAATTACTTAGATACCCTTTTACTCAAAGTAGATACCTATCCAGCCAACCAGCGCGCACTCCGGTATCACTCTCTCATTACCGATTATCCAAGGCGATACTTGACATACCTAGGTAGGTCTTTATTCCGTAGGTAACCGTAATAAAGTAGTAGTAGGTAGGTGCGAATCTACATGGAAATGCTTTAAATTCTGATTACTGAAGTATTAGACCTACTTTACTTCTCGTTTATTGTACTTGATCATTGATTTGACCACAATTTTACCTACCTTTAGTTACAGACAAAATCAATTATGAGATCCTGTAACGAATTGATCGTTACAGGATCTCATAATTGATTTTGTAAGTAGGTCTAATAATTATACCAACTGTTTTAGGTATTATAGGTCGCTACATACTTACGTATAGGGCAGCCTAGACCACACCCGAACAGTATGATCAGAATAATAATATTGTTTCAGTTCGGTTGCCTTAGAGATATTGATTCCCTGTAAAGTTTACTTAGCGTGTTTACTTTGGTACAAGGTCCATTATGAACCTAAAAGGTCGTAAGTATCTAGGCATCCGCTGTGAACCTTTATTCAGTCTGGTATTATGCGCAGTAGGGTGGGCGACCAATAATTGACCTCGTACCTACCAGCACTTACCCACTTAACTCAAATGTTCGAGAAACTGTATGAGCCAGACATTGACGGAGAGACGATTGCTTTGTGTAAACGTGTCCGGTAACTTAACGTGGCAAAGATAAGTGTAACAGTTTCATGGAAAAAAGCAAAGATGAATTGCAAACTTGTGCTTGTATTGACTTTAGCGATAATAATCTGTGTTGATGGCAAAAAGTCTCTGAGTGGTCGAAGCGGATCAAGTTCTGCGCGTGGTTCAAGTAGGAGAACTAGCTACAATCCACATCCCGCACCAACTTCGCTGAGCTACCCACAACCTTCAGCACCGAAGCCTTCCCTTTTCGGATGGCAGGAAAAAACAAGTGCTAAACAATCGAAACCTAAAAATACCCAAACCCATTCATACCCTACCAGCCAGACAGCTCTATCTGGCTCTGGTACAAAACAAGCAAAATCACCTTCTACGAATCAAGAGAGCATCCAGAAAAGTGCACCTCAAACGAATTCTCAAGCTGGAACTGGGGTTTCGAGAACTAATAATCAAGCAAGCCATTCTTATCCAGCTTCAACTGGTTTATCTGGAAGTCCTGGCAGTGGTTATCCGCAACCATCGGGAAGTGGAACCGCACATCAACCAGGTAGCGGTTATCCTCAGCAAACAGGAAGTGGAATCTCACACCAGCAGGGAAGTAGCTATCCCCAACAACCAGGGAGTGGACTATCTGGCTCCGGTGCTGCGGCCCCACCACCGTACTCGGCTGCTGCTGCTCCACCTCCTTACGCAGCGGCCGGTGCTCCTCCTTACTCTGGATATAAGCCAGGGGCGTCTTATCCAAACAACAACTACGGAAACAATTATCAACATCCAGCACCACCTCCTCCATACTCAAACTATGGCTCAAACTATGGTGGTCATCCCTCTTATCATTCAAATAACGGGGCTCCAATGCCAGGATATAGCCCACAGTCTCCAGGTTTCTTCGGAAATTACGGAAGTTATGGCAATAGGGGTATGAGTCGTTCAGGAAGTGCTCTAACCGGAGTTGGAATTGCAGGAGCAGGAGTGGGTACTCTTTTGACCGGTTTAGCTCTTTGGAATTTAGCTCGATCAACTGGCAATCGTCATCATACTGTTATCTATGATAACAGAGGCCAGCCAGTAGCTGTTGCACCAGAAAATAGCGAACAAGCAGAAGCTAATGCCATGTTAGCCGATTTGGTAAACTGTAGTTTGACGATTAATAAAGACGACAAATCTGAGGTTTTGGCAATTCCGTGTGCTATCGCAACCTCATTTACACCAGATGCAGATGTAAAAACCTCTGAAAATAGCAATATTGAATCTGATAACACCAAATGCATTGTAACTGTCGTGAAAAAATCTGGAAAAGAATATATGACAACAATACCTTGTTCTATTCTTTTGAACACAGCTGCTGAAAACAATGTTACAGAACCGCCTATAAGTATGGATGACACTGTTAATGCAACGATGGTAATCCCAACGCAATCACCCGTAATTAACCCGAACCAACCATCACCTGTGATCGACCCAAATCAACTATCACCGGGAACTGTAATCGACCCAAATCAACCATTACCTGTGATCGGGCCAAATCAACCTTCATCGTCTGTAATTGAGCCAAATCAGCCACCAGCTCTTAGTCTTACCAATGGTGAAAATAGCGCGGCTATAAATTGTACACCCCAGCCGGGAGAGATACGCGACCCAATCAACCCTTGTTACTCTGTCAGTCATAATTTAACAGTAGTTCCGTTGCCAACAACACAATCTATTGAAAACATTGACAAGGATGGCCAGTGAGATGAACTACAGGTATTATAACCAGAAATTAAACGGAGAGGATCAACCAGTCAAACCTACCTAAAACCTATGTTGTGTTGTGTGTGCATTAGGTAGGTATACCTAGTTAGATTCTGCTTGCATTATTTAGTTTTAACCTTTATTTTATAATTCTTAGTATGAACATTGTAGTGTAGGTGTACTGATTAAACGAGAGTTACTTTGGAGTGTAGCATTATTTTATGTTTTCTTTGATTATGATTACCTATACAATCGACACTATTTTTGCTTCTTAGAATATGAGTAAGAGTGAGATTTAATTTTATAAATCAAAAACAAATTGAGGGGTTACCAATTAATGCTTCTGTCTGTAGGTACCTAACCTACATCATTAGAAAATTAGCCCGCACGCTAAACATGCAAACCGCTTTTAGCGTGTAACATAACCTTCGTTATCCGCCTTATTTGGGTAGTATTTCTATCATTGATCCATAGACGTAGAGAAAAGTTAAACTTATTCATACTTTCATGCATTGATCATAAAAAATCGTTCTTATGTACCAGTTAAGGGGGGGTCGTACGGGTTGGCGCGAGAAGTTTTATTCGTATTTAACGTTTTTCAGGAATATAAAGGTACTAAAAATTGGGATACAAATCACCATTATACTATAATATATACAATATATATATAATACAATTAGACCTAGTTGTATGATTTTGGTGGTCGACAAACTATCTGATTGAGCAAAATAGTAAAATGAGAGATTTACTACATTCATAGAAAATAGGTTACGATTTGCAAGGCAAACTATGACCTACTTTTTCCGTTTGATGTATTAAAATCTATATTAATAAAAAATAAATAAGCAAATTAGGTAGAACTAGTATTTACAATTGAGGTCACTGCAGATTGTGGCAAACAAACTACAGGTAGCGGACCTAATCCATGTCAATACCAGTTGGAAGTGTGACCAAGATCCTGGCTGCATTGTCTCGCTGTATGGCAATGCTAATACGCTGCGCCAGATACTGACCAGCTCTCGGGTCATACGTCGTTACGACCAGACGCTCAAATAGTTTTTTGAAAACCCGGAGAGCCTGGTATCCCACGGACCTAGGGTCTCGACTTTACGGGGAGCAACTTCGTAGGCTCTGTCGAGACCTGCATATTTGCGTCTCTTGAGATCCTCGCCAAATCTGCTGCCGCACTAGCCCTCACTGATGTCCTCGGTAGATGGGAGGGCGCATGGGTGTCGACGCACAATGGGCCTCCACATCCCTCATACCATTGTTGGGCCTGTTGCTATTGTCACGCAATAGAATATTTGTAATAGCTCGTACGTTAGCGGTGACAAAGGCCCGCCGGATGATGTCGTTAAGGCTGGCATGGTGATACATCCGACCGGCAGCCCTTGATAATAATAATAATAATGCTGGACAATGCACACAGCATTATCTAGCCCAGCAGAGCAGCAGAGCCTAAGCAGAGCTTGTGTTATGGGTACTTGATAACTATATACATATTAACATACGAATACATTGATAGATATATATTATCATACATAGAAAACAACCAGAACACCCTGAACAAATATTTGCAGATCGTACAAATATTTGTCCCGAGGCGGGAATCGAACCCGCAACTCCCAGCGTCGCAGGCGGACCTTGCCCACCGCGCTACAGAGAGGTCGACAAATAAAAAAAAGCTGTTCGATAGCAGTACCACACTGGCATTGATGAGGCGCGCAACACCTTGCACCCAACCGAAGAGCGAAGAGATGATGCGATACGGAAAGTTATGGGATCCAACGAAGTGCCGCAGTGTTAAATACAGGTAGTGCGTGCAACCAATGTCCTGACTCTCATTAAGAAACGGCCAGGAGACTGGCACGATCTCCTGAGCTGAAGCACGTTTGTAACAAAAAAATCCGTGTCAACCTCCACCGGCCGAGGACGGTCCCATTGCCGTTACGACAAAAGAGATTTTAGGGGAGCAGCATCTGGGCAAGCACTATGCCACGCCGTTCGAGCTTATAGAAAAGTATTAAACAATTTTGATCTCAAAAAATAATAATATTTGCAAAATTATTATATTTCAGGCGAACTGAAATGAACTGAAACCATTGGTAGATTGTGATGTAGTTTGATCTTAACGTTAATAAGGGCTAAATTTATCAACGCTAAAAAAAATTTTGCTACCAATATGGACCTGCACTAAGAAGGAAAACGATAGAACGGTAGATTGCTAGTGCTATTTAGTATTTCATCACGAAGTACTTCGGACTGTGCCTGTATAATAGTACATTACTACCCTACTGATGAAAGTTTATGCATGCTGTGACCACAGAACACTAATATAATAATTATCCCTATTGAGTGAGCTATTGAGTATCTAGTTGGTATCAAGTTGGTATGTAGAACTCAAAAAAAAAAATGTTCTAGATAGGTAGGTACTCAAAGTAATATCACATAACGGAAGTTGTGACCGGGTGATTTCCTTCGTCTGTTGACTGACGAAGGTTGACGATGAGACAGGGATGAGACCGGTTTTAGATGACAAAATGTATCCCGTGACAGTGACATTGACGGATTCTTGAATTATTTATTAAAATTATGGCTCTTTCGTTCCTTTCCTTGATGTTTTGTTTTGATTTTTCAGGCTAAACGTTTCTTGCAAATATAATTGCTATCGGGTATAGTGAAAAATCTAACATGTTGTAAAGTGTTTCTATTGATTTAGCTTACCTATTGTATGTCCAAAATAGGCAGTAGATGAAAAGATGTCGGATCCTACTATTCAAACATTTTGCTGCCATCACACCGGTAAAAAAGAGGATATGGCCACTAGAATTATGGATGAATTTAATACAGATACTTATAACATAGTCTGTCTAGTTTCTTCCACTATTGGAATATTAGGAGCTTTATATCAAGCAAGTACCTATTTTATTTCTTCTATCTAAAATAATCTTTCAAATAGTATTATTGTAAATATATTTTTCTTTATCTTTCAGATTTTTCCCGATATTACGAATTCCCAATTAAGATTCAATATCACTCGCAGCCGGCGAATGATAATATGGTTGGCAGTAGCTGATTTGTTGGCTTCATTTGGTAAGTTCAGTACATACATATTTTTTTAACTATTAACAAAACCCTAGGTATACTTCTTTTTAGTTGTTCTATTCAAATATATTTTAATATTTCAGGTGTAATGGTTCGGTCTTCACTTTGGCTAAAATATAAAAATATAATGCCTATGCCAGATGATGACGTTAGTGTACTCTTTTGTAGCATAACTTCAGTAAGTGCTACTATACTATGCATTGTATTCAATTTTTAATTGTTATTACTATTCTAACAGGTATTATTGCATTTATTTAGGTTTACACACTGTCATGGTCATGGGATAACTCAATAACCTCGTGTCAGTAATAATTATGTTTTCAGATTAAACATTTATATTGCTTTGCTCATAGCTTGTTCTTTTTTTTTACAGGCTTGGACTCAGTATTTTTATACAGCTACCTGGTTTTGGACCTTATTTTACGCGGTTGACACTTGGTATACGATTAAAGGACGAGATTCACATTTATTTCTCTATCATTCATTTGCTTGGGGACTGCCAGCTGCAACAACTAGTATTGGACTGTCGATTCTGTACATACCTAATGCTACGTAAGTCCCTCTTGAAGTATCTATGATCAATAAATCATAGATTTTCATGCTCTATTTGAGTATGATCTTATATTGAAGTATTCACTAAAGTTAGTGATAACAATACCAGAGTTTTGTGTTCTGTTGTATTAAAGATAAGCTTCATAACACTATCATTCATTATTATGTTTATTTATGCTCCAAGGCTCAGATGATAGTGTACTGTAATTACAAAAGCATTTCAAAATAATACTTGTATTGATCAAATAGTTAACATATCCCTTTCTAAATGCTTGATTGTTTATTTCAGGTGCCACAATTTGCCATCAGCAACAAGTGCTATACTGAGAATTCTACCAAACTACTTTGCAACTTATGTGCCTATAGCTATAGTGATGATTGCCAATCCTATAATTTATACACTGTCAAGTAAAAATGTAGAAATGGCTGTTGCATTGCCACTTGCACAGGTAACATTTTTTTGTCTTAAATATCAGCTTGTAACAAGCTTTATCTTTTGCATTTATCATAAAATAAATAAATATTCCTGCACAATTCCACAGCAATATCCCCAAGCTAAGCAGAGCTGGTGTTATGGGTACTAGATAAATGATATACATAATAATATAGAAGTAAACAATCAGAACATCCTGAACAAATATTTGTCCCGAGTCGGGAATCGAACCCGCAACCTCCTGCGTCGCTGGCGGAACTTCGCCCACCGCGCCATAGAGGTCGTCGAAAATTACATTAGGTAAGTATTATATTTTTGTTTCAGTTTACCAGTAAAGAGAGGAGAGTTGTTGATGCACTAAGATTAAAGTTTTTCTTTATCAATGGAGTTTTTTATATCTGCTGGCTACCTAATCTTATTAATGGTATCTTATTATGGACTATGTGGTTCAATATGCCAGTCAAGGTCATAATTACCATTTGGTATATTATGGTGAGTCAATTTATGTAATTACCACTGAGGTTTTGCTTACATGCTACTTGGAAAATAGTAATATTATTTAAATTTGATTAGCATGCTATAGTAGCATGCTTAGAGGGATGATATAGTTGTAAAATGTCATCCCTGAAAGAGATTATAATTATCATTCTTAAAGTAGGATGTTACTCGTACAAACCTTATCTCCTTATAATTTTATAACAGTTACTTATTATTTATAGATACTATTATATAGGTACTAAGTAATTACTGCTCTATGGTCAATTACAATTAAAATAAACACAATATCATCTAGACTAGACCCATGCTAAGCATGCTAATAGTCACATTTTTTATAATATAAAAAAATCCAGAACAGATCTTTGTGTAGACAGTACTGACATTTATCTTGAGGCGGGAATCGAACTCGAAACTTCTTGCGTCGCTGGCAGAGTTCCGTCCGCGCCGTGCCATAGAGGTAGTAAAATAATACCCACTATTGTTATTTTTTACAGGCATTGCTGAACCCCATGCAAGCTTTACTGAATGCTTTAGTATACAGGAAATGGAATGCTAATAAATCTAAATATTCTCCATCATTCCCAAAGTTTTCTGCAAAAGAGTTCAGCCACAATGATGAACAATCTCCATTATTAGGATCAGAACCACCTCGACTGCAGCTTACTCACATACCTCCTAGTATTAATAATTACTCGACTATATAATACTTTTATTGACATTCCTTTGAGATTTATACAAGTACCTGTATGTACTTATTTATTATTTTTACATTGTGGTATTTAAACCAGTGTTTTGTAAATGTTTTATATTTTTTTAGTTTGTTTTTAAAGTTATTTTAATAAATGTTTTGATGTGATTACCTAATAAATAATTTCATTTAATTATAATACAGGTTAATTGACCTACTGGGTAAATTGCTACGAATAGATTTGTTGATAATTGGAAGTATTTATTTAATATCTAGAAATATACACATAACATTATTAGTTTATTTTATAAAATATATTGTTTCTTACACATAACTATCACATATTCAGATAAGTTAGTTACTATCAGGTGGGGCCATGGTCAGATCTGTAACATCCTTCACTATCATGTGCGCTATTTGCCAAGCCATTTCTTCTTCAACTTTAGAAGTACTCGATGGAACAAATCGGCTCACCATTTTCCTTAGTACTGACTTGTCTTTTTTATCTGGGTCTGGTTCAAATTTTGATTCAAATCTGCCCAAGCTATTAACTCTACCAAGACTCAATCCATCTTGTCTGTTTCTTTGCCACAATGAGTCTGCATTATAAAGCTGATTAGAATCGATGGTCATATCAGGTACAGATAAGTTACGTTTCTTTTTGCGGAATACTGGATCGCCCATTGCTAACAGAGTGTTCTGAGTGCTGATGCTGAACTCACTACTGCAGTCAGAGTGGGATTTATGATTGGTATTCCACATTTGATTTACAGAGTGGACCATTTCAGACAGATATTTATAATACAGTTCAGATTCAAGAAATGTTTTAACAAATTGAGTTAATGTCTTAAAAACTATTCTATATGGTGTATCAAAACATGATTGAAGAGGCCCATTTTCTCTGCATATCTCACTTTCTATTTGTAATCTGATATCAGTGGGAAAGCCAATGGGATTAGTTGCTTGAAGTGAAAAGTATTTTTCATAAATAACAATGGCATCAGCTTGAGTCTGTTCACTGTTTACTTTAGAATCACAAGTGATGTTGTCTCTAAAATGGATGACAGCCATTAGAAATTCTAGAAGAACTCGACATGACTCTTGTTCTAGATATTCAGTGAAGTAGAATAATATTGTTTCATTGAACAAAATATCATTTAGATTCAGAGAGCTGTTAGTCAAAATTTCAATTTGTGCTTTTATGTAGTAAGGACTACAAATGAATTCATTATAGCAGTAATTTTCTAATTCATTGAATATAATATTTTGAATGGGTGCAAAACAGTCCTCCTTGATGTTTCCTTCAGGTTCACAGATGTTAGTGATAACAGACTTCCGCAAGCTATCTGAGACTTCTAGGCGATGTGGAGCTTCTAATGCAATATATCGTTTGAATATATTTATAGCTTCCTCTGTTAGATTTACAGTTTTTTCACAGGTATCATAAACTTCTGAGTTTGTGTGCTCTGTAAAGTTTCCACAGGAGCTTGTTGAGCATTCAGTCAGTTCGGAAGTATAGCAGGCGCATTCATTTTTGCTAAGTCTCTGAGATTTAAATTCCTCGTCCTGTTCACATACACAGTGGAGATCACAACTTCTAGTTCTATTAATTTTTTTATGAACATTAGCTTTTATTTGTTTAGAGTCATTGAGTTTTCTTTTAAAATTTTCTATGTCAATCCAACATATAACAAGGTGGTGCTTAGCAGACATCTCCATAAATTGTAGGAAATATTTGAGAGCTTTTTTTTCTACAAGTATGTCATGTAATGATAGAGATAATTTAGATTTCTTGTCAAAGAGCAGTTGTAAATCTGTAATAAAAAGGAAATGCAGTGAGTACTAGTAACTGGTAAATGAGAAGTGTTTGTCTAATGCAACAAGGTCTAGCTAAACAGTAGCCATGGTAGTATATACATTGTATTTACCTTCGTTTTCGCTAACTGATTCAGTATTTAATAAAGATTTTACGTCAGGCACTTTGGAACTTGATTCTGGTGGCCTAACAGGACATCCAGTTTTACCCTTAGCTGTAACAAAAACCACAAACGTTTTACACGTTATCTACCAAATACAATGGAAGTTGTAATTACGTTACGTAGCAAGTACTTTACAACTTATCATACCTGCACTTTTCCAAAACTTTATCATTTCCTAGCAATTAAAACCTTTTTTGTCTAACTTATAACTTGAATAAAGTTATTTTAAAATAAATAAACAATTTCTTTTGCGCTAGCACCAAAAACAAAGCAAATTGTAAACATTTTACAAGAAACTAGCAAAATATAAACAAAATTCTTGTTTTCTTTCGTCAGGCTAGAGCTATAACGTCGTAAAAAAAAATCTTCGGATGACAATGACATCGCTAGCGACAAAGACATTGCAACGCCTTCTACACATTCAAAATCTACGTCTGACGCGAGATCGATCACATGGGAAAAAAGAATATGGCTGGCCGCTGGCCAGTAAAGATTGTGTAAAACGGCTTTCACTGGTTGATTTAAAAAATAGACAATTATTTTTACTATCCAGTGGGATCCTGTGGGATCTCACTGCAGGGCTGTCCATTTATTTCTAATGACTGTCAGTTCTGGCCAAACATTAAGGTAGTTACTTGATTAAATACACTCGATGCGCTTCCTCGATGGTCACCTCTGTCTGTCTGTCTATTCAGTTCTGTGGCTTGATCAGATTCTACCCATAGAAAAAATAACCTTACTTATAGTTACATTATATTACCTCCACACTTGCGCACGCTCGAAGGCGATGATCCGCGCCATAATGTTGAAGATGATGATGGCATTAGGGTTAATAAGTAATAACACAAAGGGCGGAAATTAATATTATATTAATTTAAAAAAACTGTTTGTTGTTCTTTCTGTTCCGACTTCCGTTAGAACATGGCGGCTCGATTACCTTTGGCGCGAGATTCAAATTGTTTATCAGTTATCAATATTTTCTGCGTACACCAAACAAGGCAAAAATATGTAAAAACTCTTAAAGTACTTAGTAAACTTAATCGTAGATAAAAGTACAATTTTCTATAAAACTATGATAAAATTATGTACACACTACATTGATTAAAATAAAATTTTGAAGCATTTGGTAACCTATGAAATAGTTCTACAATCAACACAGGTAGATAGATAAGATCTTCTTATATACAATACGCGCCAATCGTCTCCAACCGGCTTGGGCCATCGGCTGTGCGCCAGCTGAGGGTATCGACCTTTCTACTACGGTTACTTGCTAACTGTTAAACTTGGATGGAAATAACTCGCAGGGCGCTTTAGACGGACCAGTCGCGCATCATCGCGAGTCTGTATTACATCGGAAACTTTGAAACCACCGAAAATGTGCAAGTTGACAATAATAGCATGTTTAGTTATTTTAGGCGAAAGTGTTTTTGCTAGAACTTTTGACCAAAGGCAAACTGGAGATTTGAATGTGCAGGTGGATGTAAAGAATTTAAATATATTCGCATTAACTAAGGGGAAGGAGGAATATGTGGTAAGTTGATTAGGTCGTTGATAATAATTCCTACTATTTTAAAATACATACGTACCTAGTAGATCAATATGCGAGTCTACCAAATTACCCCTGCGGCACAGAGAGCGAAGGGCCGTTTGCGACGCAGGTGTGGATTCGATTCCCCCCTTGGATCAAATCTTTGTACGATTCGCAGATGTTTGTTCCGAGTGTGTAAAATAATAAGTACTCATCCACCTATCGAACTCCTCAGTTATCTAAACCCTTGACACAAGCTCTTTGTAGCTTGGGGCTAGATAGTGCTGTGTGGATTTTTGTCCAGGATTAAGGTATTATTACCTACTATCTAAAGGTTTGTGAGTATTCTCCATTATCTAAATGAATACCTACAACCTCTGGCCAAGATTCCTTTGCCAAACTAGATAATATCAATGTGTAATTTTAAATTAGGAGTTTTGCACATAAGGAAAGTCATAAAGTGTAAATGTGTGCTATTTTCCTGGAAGTATACGTAAACTATGTGTAAACTATCAGTACCTACTCTGCTTGTTTGCCAACCAACAAAACAAGCTTCCATAATTACGAATTTTATTACCATGGTACCTAGGTATGTACACAGATCCCCATGTAAAGTGTAACAATCCTGTCAATCCACGGTTGTCTGGTAGAGATCTCTCTCCTGATAAAATCGCCGATTGTCACAAGTCTTGTAATTGTTAATTTGATTTTGAATTGTTTTGTTAAGTGAAGGTACAGTGCAGTAAAGTATTTTCTATCTATCTATCTATGTACTTAAAAGGTCAAAAGCTTAGGTATATAAATTTTATGGTACTTTTATTAATTGTTTCAGGATTACGATTACGCCTACGACTATTCAGAAATGACAATAAAACCTCAAAATGGCACAAACACCACCATAAAACCAAAAACGACTGTAACCGTTATGCTTATTAACAAAGATAATGCGACGGCGGCGGCACCGGCGGCGATAGAACTTGAATCCACCACACAAATGATCGAGAAAATTACAACACCTTCAGACCACGTGGTCATTGTAGACCCGGTGACGACGATGTTAACCGGTACTTCGAGTACAGCTGTTAACCCATCTTTTGGGCTTGAAACGCTTAACAATACAACTTCCGCTGAAAATAGCACCACAACGTCAACTGACTGCAAAAAAGGATTTTACAGAAATAAAGGGAATTGCGAACTGAAATTGCATAACCCTTCTAACATGTAAGTTGTTGTTCAAAATACCTACATTATAATATGTCGGATGCAACTTTGCACGCGTTCTTACTATGGAAACGTTCTAAGGTTACCTATTGATAAAGAGTAGCCTATGTTATTTCTGGTTTAGACCTACACCTATGCAAAATTTCAGCGCGATCGATTCATTAGTTAAGTCGTATAAATAACAAATATTCCATCCAATTTCACATAATTCATTCGTGTGAATTGTATAGTCTACTTGCCTGTATTAAACTAATTAAGTTGCATAGTAATTACCTATTATTAGCCCATCAGTTGGTATTTATTGCCATACATGGAGGTAATGCAGCCAGAGCGTCTGCCTGTAGTTTGTTTGCAACAGTCTGCAATCAGCTCAATCGTTTCATTTGTAAATACTAGTACTAATTTAGTAATTTAATTGTAATTTGCTTTGTTAATAATGGTTTTATTAAAATAAAAATTCTTGACCTATCCTACATTGTACTACATACCTACCTACATAGCAGATACTAATTGGGTATGTACCTACATAATTAATGTCTATGCCAATGCTTACAAACAATATGTACAATGGCACGTGTGGTGTCTTGATCACTTTCGCAACTTATAATACGATGTTTTCATTTTGAGTTCTGCTGAAACCTTTGTTACTTGGTATCTTGACAGGGTGGCTTTTGAGATGAGAGCGGATGGCCAAATAAGAAACCATGAGAGTTAGAGTAGTCATCGACCCAATTTACGATAAAACGAATCTGCATACTTATTATTTATTATTGCGGCTTTTTAAGAAGTTTACAGATATTTAATTCACATTTCGATAACTTTATTTCTTTAGACTTACAAAATAAGCAGTAGGCAAATCAAATTTTAAGTTCGATTCTAATCCAAAGAATCGAGTTTTATCAAAGATAACCCCTATTAAAATATAAGCTAGGTATCCTGGCTAGCGAAAAGGAAACCAGCTGTAAGAAATGTTTCTAAAAATATTATGTTATTGCATTAAGTCTAAAATAAATCATTTTAAAATACCCCCCAATTTACTCCGGTTTACGAATTTTCTCTAAATCATGGTACGGTTCCCATATCAAAAAGACAACCTGTATTACAACAGACAGATATACTCATACTAATACCTGTGTAGCTTTTATGCCTTCTAATACTAGGTAGGTACCTACATGTGCCATATGCCTAGCATACACTTGTGACCTACTTTGATAAAGTTAAGAAAGTTGTTTGTTGGTATGTTACATACACATGTGCAAGTGTATACTGCACTTACACATAATGCATGGCCGGCATGTAAACTAAGGTTAGTTACACTTAATTGAAAGTAAGTTTTTATTGTAAACTCTGTACTCCTTTTCAGACTGCTGAAAATGCTGCAGAAATCAAAATCTAGTGGAGGAAATGGAATAAGAAAACCTTGATCTATCTTGTACTAGAATAATTTGTGTTTGTATATTTATTTATACAAATTATGTTAGTTCACAGTCATTTGATAAAGGTCTGTGTTAAAGTTAAAGATCGTAGAAGATAAAGTAACTAATGTGTATGTATTTTGAAATAATTTTATACTGACTGAAATAAAAGATACTGACAACATAATACTTCATTTATTTTATAATAATGTGCACAGTCAACAGAGTAATAGTGTAGATGTAACACAGGACGGGCTCTCTAAATGCAAAGTTTGTACTATTTATAATCATTGAGCTTGGAAATTATAAGCTAAAAATGAATCATTATAATGTACTCAATAATTTAATTACCTCTTTTATGGTAAGTATATAAAATATGTTATTATTTAACTGATTAACTATCACACACTGAATTTGCATTTATTAGTGGGAGATCAAACTATGATCTGGAAGACTGCCATGTTAGTTCGGTCACATTATAAGTAAGGTTATAAGGCTGTGTTTAGGACTTTGTGCTTGAAATACAAGTGACCTAATTGGACATGACATCCAGCTGGAAGTGGTAATGATCAAAGCTTACATAAGCAGAACAAGAGAGGAATGAAGGCTCCAATGGTCACAAACACTGGAATAAGCAATGTGCTCTCATCCATGGAATAAGGGTCAGGTGTCTTAGGACCACTGGCACGTTTTGAGTTAGTGTTCTTCTCTTCAACTTCATCTCTCAGTTCTTCCGAGTCACTCTCTGGCCAGACCAGAGGAGGTAGCTTTGGAACTTCATCAATAGTGCCACGCATGACATAGAGAGCATTAATTTTTGGATTATCTCGGTAACCTTTGATGAACTCGACTTTAATTTTACCTCCTCTTATGTCAGATTCTTCTTCATTGTAATACAGCTTACCATTTTTTATGGAGTATGGAATATACTCATCATGAGCAACTCCACGGCCTACTTTGTCGAAAATGTCCAGATCGGCTACAATAGTATGATCTCCATTGAGCACTACATCAAAGACTTTCATATTGGGGGTGTTGAAGTACACTTCACTGAACTTGAGAACCAGTACATAATCTCCATCACTCTTTGCTGGAATGTCGTAGCCAAACGTGCTGTGATGGTATCGCTCCGTTTGATACAGTATTTCATCTTTTTGATTGACTCGGCCTATCATAACCAGCTGCTTGCCGAAATCCGAAGCGGTGCCGATTCTACCTTGTAGTGGATCTTTTTCGTAGTGGATACCATAAATATCCGTATGCGCAGGTCCTCCGGCATTAATTGCATAAATTATTTCACCTAATCCAGTAGCCGTATGGATAACACTCAAGAGGGAAAATAAATTAAAAATTATTGACCGCAACATTATTGCCTCAGGTTTTCCTTTCGAACGAAAGTTCAGTCTTGAATGGACACAACGTAATTAATTGAGTTATTTACAATTCAATCTTTCAATTCTAGGTGTATTCATTTTCTACAATTCGACAAACGAAACTATTTTATTTCCGCACTCAATTATTTCTACAATCGGCACACAGCACGGCAAGCCGCCAGCCAGCACCACATTTACAGTGCTGCCAGCACGTGGAGTACGCTAATTCCAAAAAGAATGACCAAAGGGGCGTGTCATCTAGTCTAGATAGACAGACAGACGAAGACTAACCAATCATAATGATCCAAAGGCATGGTCTTAAAAATAGTAGCATAGCTAGACACCATTAAGTATTCATGTCAAAATAATAAATAAATACAGATTTCAACAACTTTAATTATTTAGGCTTACAAATAAACAATATTTTTTACTATAAGAGGAAAAAATAGCGCTATGACGATGACGACATTGGGTTTGTAAAATTTACATGATAGAAAAATGCATTGTCAGATTGACATTCCATTGTTCTAACGTAAAATACAAGTGCTATTAGTGAGCTCTAAGGATTTTTGTTTTTATTTCGTGTAAAACGTCTAATTTATGTTTACGTGCTCTCCCGTTTTGTTCTCATTCATAATCTAAAACGGTTGGATCTGACCCGAATCCCATTAGGCGTTGGCAAACCTTTAAACACTGAATGAATGATCGCACAGATAAAAAATGAATTGAGGACAGCGGAAGAAAGAACGAATGAAAATTAGTTTGTGGAGGATATTTTTACCGGATATAGTGGGGTGGACATAAGTTTCAAGACAGGTAGGTAGGTCCTCTTCTACCCTACCTGCCTTGTAGCATTCTATTAGATTTTATTGATTGATTGTAGTTATCTTGAATGTATATTTTAATAGTCTGTATTTATTGAGTAAGTATGCTTCTAAGCATACTTACTCAATAATACGGTCGGTATCTGACTTAGTAGATATATTCTAAGTAAATATTTTCTGTTTTTGTTACTGAATAACTACTTGTTATCTATCTACTTACTAATAACTTTATTCAGTACACATAGGTACATATCAGTTTAAGTAATAATAAAACTTGCAGAATAATTAATGGTACTTAATATCTATCTGCCCAAGGGAACACAAAATAAATAAATAATGCCGGACTATCCACACAACATCATCTTGCCCCAAGTTAAGCAGAGCTAGTGTTATGGGTACTAGATGACTGATATACATAATACAACATTATTAATTACAGATAGATATTTTTTATTATACTAGAAAACGACCAGAACATCTTGAACAAATATCTGCAGATCGTACAAATATTTGTCCCGAGGCGGGAATCGAACCAGCAACCTCCTGCGTCGCAAGCGGACCTTCGCCCACCGCGCTACAGAGGTCGTCACAAAAAGAGAAAGGGTTCCTGCAATATTCCAGGTCCTATACCAATCAAATCTACCTACAAGTTTAGGCCCAAATCCATCGTGCCACTGTTCTATTCTGCCAATTAGTCTAGCGGGCCGATCGTTCTTACTGCCCCCGCCGCCCGCCACCCCGCCGCGCTGGCCAGGGCCAAAAAGTCTTACATACTCAAAAATGTGTTAACCCGCAGGTTTTAAGTTTGTTACTGGTTTATTGGCATTAGGTATAACACGAGTGACTAACATGAAAAAATAAAGTAGGTGATGGAAGAAATTTGGCTGTAATTTTTTTCATTTTTAATTTAGCACCTAGTGCACTGAAAATATTTTAAGAATAAGAATAAGAATAATTTATTTGCTTAAAACATCAGTATAAACATGGTGTGAGCCATGAGCATGAAATTATAACTAAGTTACAATTGATGAATGACCTTCATGTGTTGCCACTTTTGGCATGCAAATATGAGAGCATTCTAAAGTTTTTTTCTCATGAATTTAGTTTCTCATGAAGTGTTTATTCGCTAAAGCGAATCAGGCACTCTGAAACTATTTGAATGTTAAAGCACGACAAAAAAAAAATACTAAAAAGAATCATGAAAGTGACACACATAATTTGGACGAGATCTCAGGAAACCTGCGGTCTATTAAAATTTCTTATAAAATGTTTTGATTCGTAGGTTTGAGAAATAATTAATTTTTATTTATCATCAAGAAGATTTGAGAAATAATTGGTTCCAGGAACCAAATAATCCGTTGACCTATTTTTTTGGTTTCCTGTAACTTAGGAAACCAAAAAAATACAAAAATTACACAAAAATTAAGTTATTGTTTATTTACTTACAGGCTGTAAGTAAATAAACAATAACTTAATTTTTGCGCGTAGGTACTTGTTGACCTACATACGAAGAAAGTCCTTTGAAAATTGTAGGTGTGTTTTAGTCTGGTTTTAGTAGGTATTTCTAACTCTCACTTATGTGAATAGAAGAAGACAGAGAAATAGAAATAGCAAGTTGTGTAAGCTAGCTGTCTATTTATTACCTACGAATATGGGGGTTAGAAGAAAGAAGTCGCAAAATGCAGTAGGTAGTTACATAAGGGTGGAGAGATATGTAATGTATAGCTAAGCAATATTTTTTTTCGGCGAGGAAATTCTTTATTCTTATTCTAGAATTATTCTTTATTCCTATTCCATTTCTTTATTCTTTCTTCTTATTCCAGAATTATTAATTCTTTATTGTTATTCCAGAATTATGTGAGACTCGACGACCTGAGAAGGACGTAATACCCACTAAAACCTCTCCGATGAACCTCTTTCGCCATTTTTGCCGACCCACGGGAACATTAACCTACCGCGGCCCTACCGACGAAGGCCCGGTTCCTCACATATACATGGCCGGCGAGCCCACCATTCTGCTGACCCCATTCATCTATCACGCTTCCTCTCCCCAATTTGAACACAGAGGTAATAAGTACCTCTTCTACGTTCTGCTGGTACACCTTCTACGTTTTGCGAGTTCTTATAGGCTTAATAATGGTGACGATTACCTAATCATTAATTACCATTATATCAGCCCATACACGTGATACTGGACAAAGACCATCATTATACGACGCTACAGATAGCTTTCTCACCCGACTCCAGCCATTGACTCCCTGAGACCGCTACGATGTCGTCCCCATCGGTCCATGAAGTAGATGGACGCGGTCACTTCGTTTCTCGTAGCATTACAGCAGTCGCACAAGAACCTTTTTTCACCAGCAGTTATCAGTTATTCGTGTGACTAGTGACGATCTCTGTGGCTCGGTGGGCGAAGGTCCGCCTGCGACACAGGAGGTTGTATGTTCGATTCCCGCCTCGGGACAAAATAAATGTTTGTACGATCTGCCGATATTTGTTCCGTTTTTCGATGTATTATAAAATTAAGTATCCATATATATTTTTTAATAAGCACTAGCGACCCGCTCCTGCTTTGCACGGGTGCAATGCTGATACAAAAATATTCCTCTTAAATCACTCTATCTCTGAAAAAAATGGCATCAAATCCGTTGCGTAGTTTTAAAGATTTGCATACATAGGGACATACAGACAGACAGGGGAAGCGACATTGTTTTATACTATGTAGTGATATCAGTAACCTCGTAGGTATCCATAACACAAGCTCTGATTCGCTTGGGGCTAGATGATGCTGTGTACCTGCCCGCTGCCACTGTTTCTTTGAATTCAATACCTATAGGCACCGAAACTACTATACTGATTTGAAAAATTCTTTCATCATTAGAATCCTAAATTTTCCGTGATGAACTGTTAGGTGTGAGGCTACGTGAGGCTATAGAATATTTTCAAAAAAGTAAGGGTTCCGTACGAAAAATTCTATTTTTGTTAAATACCCGTGCGAAGGCGGGGCGCGGCGGACCGCTAGTTTGTTATACTTACATAACACAATGTTTACATAATGTAGGTAACGAGGTACATACTAATGGCACATATTTAAATTAAATCGAAATATAAAACAAATAAATAAATAAAGTTTATCTTAAAAACTACCATTTAATCGCTTTTTTTTCTCTTAGCTGTAAAAGCTGTTGTCAAAGACTCGTCACGCTAAAACTATTGATGAAGTTTTGTATGTCTTTTATAAGAAAACTGAAAAATATCAGTATAGAAAAAGTGTCCAAAGCCGCTAGCGAATGCTAGTAAGTAAAATAAACCACTTGGAAACTGGGAACTTTGAGTTGATGGAGCTATTGCCGGCAATTTAACCGCAGGTGTTACTTGAGACGTGAAATACGCTCTCAATACACTTTGTATTGGCTTTATACGTCACTTCGTCACCTGCCACGTTGCTTTCCTACCTAGGTACCTGCGGGGAGGCCCCCCCTCCCCCCAGGTAGGTAGGTCCTAGGTAGCCTAGGTAACATTATGTAAGGGTCTCACAGAATGTTACCTAACTACCTAACATAGTCGTCGTTCGATGCTATTTACAGCCTAGCTTGATAAATTAATTAGTGATTATATATATTATAGAACACATAGTTTGTGGATAACATTTAGTTAAAACTCGAGATGCTATGAACCTAAAAATCACTTGATAGGTATTGATTTTCCGACATCTTACACAATACTTTCGATTTGTTTTGAACTCTTTCCAACAATGCATAGTACTGACACGTATTTTTCAAACGCGACGCCTAAAAGAAAAATTTGGAAGTGTCTCCAAGAAGCTGGCTGTATTGCTTTACTCTATTACAATGCTGATGCGCTGCGCCAAATACTGACTGATCAGCTGTCGGGTCACACGTTGCTTCGACCCGACCGCCGCCGGTCAGATAATTTTTGAAAAACCCGGCGAGCCTCAGTACCCACGGATCTATAGCCTCGAATCCATAAGGGGAGCAAATGCGTAGGCTCTGCCGACACCGACGACGACGCCGACGACGGTCAGTTTCAATGCTAAATTAGCAGTATTATTTGGGTTATTAAATTGTAATTTTCTTTGTTAATTTGGAAGAATTCGTTGCGAGTTCTTTGCATTATTTCTTGAGAATGGCTTGAGTCTCAGTACATAATGCTAAGGAGGATAGAGATAGTTGGATGGATAGTAATAAAATTATGCTTGGATAGAGATCCAAGCATAATGTTATTACTAAAGTGAATCATTGAAAATAAACTTATTGTAGTTTTAACAGTCAACACTAGTTCTAATTTATTAATTCAATTATAATTATTTAAGACGAGTTAGCATATGTCTAGCGGTGAACTAGTTTTTGCTGATGATTATAACGTTGACGAATTAATGATAATGTGGGTACAGCAGGTATTTGCTGAACTTGTAATGCTAGACTACGCAGACTGTTGCTGTTTTTCTGTGTCCTCCCTCACAGCTGTTTACGTGCTACGCTTGTCGTAGCCATGGACATAGCTTGTCCAAAAAGCTAAAGAATATACCCTTGATAAAGCGTCCCTGGTCGCGAGACAGAGATACGAGGTGGTGGGGGAGGAAGTGTTGCCATGTAATTTTTTCACCTCAACTTAAGGTTCCTTCTTTTATGTCTAGTTTTTTTATTACCAAATTTAAATTTGTGTCGTGAAATTGATAAATAATTAGTTTTATATAGATAATTTCATCTAATCTCCTCAGGCATTATCTTTCTCTTGTAGAAGTAGGAAAGGAAGGCAATAAGCACCACCTCTATACCCTATTCATACTATAAGGCTTGTCCTCTACGCGCTACGCACTCGTAGCTGATCTCTACTTGCTACGCACCCGTAGTTGCTTTCTACGTGCTACGCTTGTCGTAGCCATAGTCGTAGCTTTCCCTCCACACGCTACGCACCCGCAAATCCTGTCCACACTAGCGCGAGAATTACGCGTGCCATACGATCCCTTTCTCGGGGTACAAAAACCGCGAAACTACGGGCACGAGGCGTGAACGTGACGCGATGCCGCCGTGAAGAATACATATTTTTCAAGAATAGTATCTACACTACCGTCATGGACGTTCGCGCGTTCGCGCATGATTCGCCTGCGAGTGTGGCTCTCCTCACTTGTAGCTTTGCTTTAAAATGTGCTAATGCATTTACTGCTTATGCTCCTCAGCGGTACACTATCCATAATGCGACGTGGCCACTGAGAATAACAATGAGTTTAGGAACGGAATCGCTCGCTCAAGTGAAATTCTGCTCGTTTTAGCGGCTTACCGAACATGCTGCAAATCCCGCGTGTATGTGTCTAAATAGCGCAAGTTACTTTCTAGTGGACTCTATGCATAACAGTGCATAGAGTTGGGGTTTACGGCTTAGTAAGGTAAGGTTTTTTTTCTTTTATCTACATTTTGAGATAAAAGAAATTCGCTGTAATTTTTGAAACGTTTAATATTCTTTATTAAGAAGTACATGATTTTGGCACAGTTGCATGCATCATGATTACAGAATAACTTAAGTTACTTGTCACTTGTAAGTTATTATTATTAAGTACTTAATTTATTCGCGTGTGTATTTTTATGCTGGGAGTCCTAAATAAATATAGTTTATAAAATCTACTGTTTATGTAAAACTATTGTATTACCGTAAAGATGGCAATAATATAGAAGCGCCCCTTTTAATCCTGCAATGGAAACCATGATTGTTATTTCTCTGAAATGTTCCAGTACCTAAGTACCTACAATAAACTTTCCACTTCACAAAAATTTAATATGGGTACTTGCCTATTCATTTGAATTTCATTATGGGCGAACACTTCTTAGAAGTACTATTTTATATTGTACAGTAAGAAGTAGTGAACCCTCTCAAATAGGTATTAACATTTGTTTGTTTTAAGTTCTAAATGAGAGTAGAAAGTCGAGAAGACGACAAAGAGCTTACAAGAAGTTTCAACAAACACTATAAACATGGTTATCTGAGTGCAATAAAAGTGGAAGCGCACTTTGCAAATAAAGTTACAACTTGCTATAAAGTGTCTAGCTCGCTGACTCAGACGGAAAAGGGTAAATGTTGATACCTTAGTATTTTAAACTTTAAACGGCTAAGCTGCAGTCTTTCAAAGCACCAAAGAGTGACCAGCAGTTAAGCGTTTAGAGTGTTATACCATCAGTTTATAGGTATGTTTAGGTACTTGGTGAATTTCATTCAGTTCACACCATCAGTCGCAGCGAGACCGCCGAGCAGGCAGCTCGTCGCGGTGCTTGCGGTAATACAACGCGGGAATATCGAAAGCAACTTTATAGCTGTTTGTGACAATGATGAGTTATGCTGATGCATTCTTTGTCCTTCTGATGTTGTTGAAATTCGTAGCAGGTGCACCGTGTAAGGTTAGGGAAATAAAGTTTTTTCGATGTTAACTTGGTCGGAAAGTGGTTGTTGTGCGGGATTTTAACGTTTGTGAAGACTGTGTTTTTTAAGAATTTTTTAAAAAGGTAAGTTGGATTAGTATAATTCCTAATACCTAAGTAATGTCTTTTGCAGCTATCTACAGATGTAACATGACGTCTTATTGGAAAATTAATCAAACCTGCGAAATCACATGTATTCGCAATTTTTAGCGCGCTTTATATTTTATTTGTAGGTACTTAGATCCTTCACTACATCTTGTCCATTTTATTTTTCCGTGTGCTCCTATTACTTTATTTGTTGCTTAATATGCACAAAACAAGGGCGTCGCCAGGGGGGGGCAGGGGGGGGCAGCTGCCCCCCCCTAGAGATCAAAAATATGTACCTAGCCAACTGCAAAACAACGAAAGTCCTGCTATTTTAATAGGCTTTGCCGATAAATCCCGCATAAAATCACTATCACGGGGAATAAGTAGTGACAGTTAGTGCAATATTATAACTTCAATATTGTATTTTTTTATGTTCGGTCATTTGTAACAAAATATTATAATATGTACGTGCTGTGTATAGCTTGTGAAGCTTTTCACATGGAAGTTGAAAACATTCTTATTTACAATCGCTATACAGGCAAACAGGCCCGTAGGGCCTATCCCTACGGGCCTGTTTGCCTGTATGGGTTTTGGGGGTACAAGCCACCCCCCGAAATGTTGTGTCACCGTTTATTATATAAATAAAACTTTAATATGTAAAATTTTCTCGGATACGTTTCACACGTGGGAGCTCTTGAAGTGGTTATTCTGTCTTAAAATGTTTGTTTTTTCGTCAAAATTCGTGTTTCGCTTAGCGCAGGGCGCGATGCACATCTAGAAAGGCACGACATTAATTTTAATTTCCTTAATCAATGTATGGATTAAGAACCTATTTTCTTGTTTTGTCGTTATTGAATTGCTACCTCCGTTTGCTGTTATTCCTTTAGATATACATACATACTATTTTAAACTTTTTGCATATGTCCGAAAATGTAAAAAAAAAATTCGCGGCTCGCTCCGCTCGCCGTTTATTTTATGTATAGTCTTCAGTTTCGACTATTTTCAGCAGCCGCATACTAAAAAATATCGGTGCTCTTTACACTCACTGATATAATTTTTTGATACTACTTTGTGGCCCCAAAAATTTACAAAAGTTGTCGTGCTGGCTCATTCACTTGCTGTGTTGAATGCCAGTTGTAGATCATATCGAGCTCTACCAACCCCCCCCCCCCCGGTTAGTACCTATGTTTGGCTACGGCTTGCCCCCCCCTAGGCCGTGGGCTGGCGACGCCCTTGGCACAAAACATAACTAAATCACACAATAAAATTAATTTACATGAATAATATAGATCTATAATTTGACTTTTGTTGTTAAATAGTGAATCGATCGATCTATAAGTATTATTTAAGTTTATTTAATTTTGGGATCATTTTATGTTTTGTGCGTATCAATAAACAAATTAAGTAAGAAAATTCAAGCATAATAATATATTTACCCGATAACTAATTATATATTATTATTATAATATTCTTTACCTTAATTAGGTTTAACCACTCAACTTAATAACATGGATATAGTTTTGACGAAGTACTTTTGATATCACCCGGAAGTGCGGTTATGCTCTTTGCCATAATCTGTTCCTGCGGATGTAGAATCTAATTAAGTACTTGCAGAATCTCAGTTATTCTGCTAACCCCCTGGTAGCTAAGTGGATGGTAGATACATTCATATCGTATACCAACCTCATTTCTTCATACTAATTTTAAAAATAAAGAAAGTTTGGTTGGTTCAATCATCAAAGAATGTTTGTTACTTCTTCACGACAAATGTACTATTTTTTCAGTCTGAAATTTGCGTAGGTTTAGACTTAGACTAACAAATAAGCTACTTTTTATTCCAAATCTGTTCTCATGGGATATAAATAACCTTAATAACAATAATAAAGTTTTCAAAGAAACTCTAGAATTGAAAAATTACAATCAGCATTGCCATACAGCGAGTCAATGCAGCCAGTATCATGTGTACATTTCTAATAGGTATTGATGGGGGTTAGCAATAGTCTGTAGTTAGCCCAATTGTTTCAATTGTAAATACTGGTTTTAATTTGGGTATTTCATTGAAATTTTCTTTTCTAATAAAGGTTCTGATCTCATTAGCTCATTACATACCCGCGTATTAATTGAACCAACTTTAATATCTGCCTACCTGTGGTTTTGAAAGGCTAAATTGAGGGGACAATTTAAATTGCCAGTTTCTCCGATGAAGCTTATTAAACTTTCAACTAGGTTACACAGATTCAAAGAGGCTATGGCTAGGGTATGTATACATAGGTTAAATGTAGAAGTCCCTTGTCGGAGATCTAAATACGTATGTATAGCGAATCATAATAAAATTAAGTTTCAAATTTGCCTGTATGGGGTATTTTATTTATATTTACCATTTAGGTTCATCGGTTCATCACTATACATAGTATAAAACTAAGTCGCTTCCCGCTACCTCTCTGTTTGTCCCAATGTACCAATGCTTAGATCTTTAACAATACGGAAAGGATTTTAATGCGGTTTTTTTCAAGAGGATTCAAGAGGGAAGTTTTTGTATCAGCATGCACCCCGTGCGAAGCCGGAACGGGTCGCTAGTAGATCATAAAATTATAGATCCGAGAAGAGAAAAATTGAGTAAATTGCCTCATTGCTCGGACAAGAGGCCATGTCGGTGCAATGATGCATCTTCCTCCATTTTTCTCTTTCCAAGTCTCTTTTACTTCTTTATACAGGCTTTCTCCTTCAATGAATCAATAATGCTGGACAACCGCCACAGCATCATTTACCCCAAGTTAAGTAGAGCTTGAGTTATTCAATTCAATTCATTTATTGTAAGAAATATGGTCATAATACAAGGTCACATCAGAATAGGTAGTGTCACATACTTCACCAAAACACATTGGCATGCAAACAATTTCTAAAACTATGTAAAGCTACAAAGTAATTTTGAAATTATTTAAATTAATAAGGTATATAATATTTTATAAACATGTCAATAATGTGCTACCTACATATTTATTTTTCAAATTGAGGTCCATGAGTTCTTTGACACTATAGAAAGCTTTTCCAATGAGCCATAATTTTAACTTTTTTATAAATATTGTTATAGGTAAATCTTTGATGTCATTTGGTATCTTATTATATATACTCGTAGAACCACACATAACAGTTCTTTTTATATAAGGCTGTCTTAGGAGTTCTAGACAGAACAATTTGTTCTGGGTTACGTACATGTCTAGGGTAGGTATATATCCCTAGCTTTAGTATATAAATTCGAATGTTCCTTTACAAATTTAGCAGCCTCTAGAATATACATACTGGGCAATGTTAGTACTTTTAATTTAATGAAGATAGGCCTGCACGGTTCCCTTGGAGGTATTCCGACAATTGCGCGTACACATTTTTTTTTGAGCAATGAAGGCAAGATCTGTGTTTGTAGAATTACCCCATAGAATAAGTCCGTAATTCAAAGTAGAGGTTACGAATCCATGATATGCCGTTAAAATTGTATTCAGGCTGGAAGTTTTCCGAAGCCTGTAAAGAATATAAACAAATTTATTTAGTTTCTTTTTTACTTGGTCAATATGGGGTTTCCAGTTACATCTTTCGTCTAATGTTACACCTAAAAATTTCGTTTCTCTTACAGCTCATGTTTTTTATAATATATGTCAAGGCCTTTACATTTTTTATTGGAATTGTTAAATTGCATAAAATTTGTCTTAGTCAAGTTTACTTGTAAATTATTTGCCTCAAGCCATTTAATAATAGAGTCAATTGTATTATTTATGTCAGTAGTATAATTATTAATGTCAGAATTAGAATTAGATGTTATTAAAATAGAAATGTCATCGGCGAATAGAGTGCATTGATTATTGGTCACTGCTGGTAAATCATTAATGTAAAGCAGGAATAAAATAGGTCCAAGGACGCTACCCTGCGGTACGCCATATCTATTATGTTTATATGTTGAGCGAAACGTCTCTACTTCATTTTTAGCATTAACGTTAGTAATTTCTACACACTGTTGTCTATTGGACACGTAGGATTCTAGCCATTTAAGTGCCGGGCCTCTTATACCGTATTTATCTAATTTGTCCAACAATAATGGGTGCGAAACGAAGTCAAAGGCCTTGGACATGTCAAAAAATACACTTGTCACCTTTTTACCTGAATCTAAAGCATCAATAACATTCTTCATAAGATGAAAGCATGCTAGAGTCGTTGACTTTCGTTTTTGAAAACCATATTGTTCATTTATTAAGATTTTATGTTTATTAATAAATGATAAAAGGCGTTTTTGCATTGCTCGTTCAAATATTTTCGATATGACCGATATCAAAGTGATAGGTCTATAGTTTGCAACTAATGTTTTTTGTAGAGAGGCTTTACTATAGAATTTTTCAAAGTTATGGGTACTAGATTACTGATAAACGTAATACATTATAATTACTTAGATGTTTTAATTATCATACAAAACAACCAGAACACTGATCAAATATTTGCAGATCGTACATACATTTGTCCCGTGGAAGAAATTGAAACGTTTCTATGAATGATAATTCTGCTGAAATTGTCATGTCGTTTATATGTAGATAGAAGTTCAATCATTTTCCGTCTTCCGTTTTGAATAGTTCATCGAAAACCTTTTCTCTTCATCTCTGCAGCAACTCCTCATTAGTAAACATCTCTATCCAGCTAATCCTTTCAAACCTTCTCCAGAACCTCATTTCAAAAGCCTCAATTCTCTCTTTAGGTATACCACGCTGTGAGAATAAAAACAAAAAGGGCTATGATCCAAACTTATGTTTTTAATCTTGCCCGGTTTTTAATATTCTATGTAGATGTAAATATTAGGTTTTTGTTGTAAAATGCCTGTTTTGCAATAATTATGGGGTCATGGTTTCTTATACTTGATAATTACCGGGATAATTCAGTTTCCGTAAAAAGTACTTAATAATTAGGATATAGGCAACATAGATACACTATAAATCCGAACAACCTTTCTGCCACAAAGCTCCATAAACTGTCTCTCATTTGATCTGAGAAAATAAATTTATGGAAGTGAAAGTTATTACCAAATAACTTAGGCTGTAAAGTGATATAACAATAATGCGAAAGAAAATTTTGGAGGACATTTCAAGACTTTTATAGGTCATAAGCAACCCGTAGTAGTAACTTGACAATCATGTTTTTTCGCTTTTCCGCATAATTGAAGATTCATGTCTTATACCCACGTTCGGTACATTATGTTAAAGATTTATCTATGTGTAATAATAATATGGGTAGTTGAGATGTCACGTGTCATCCTATATAACCCTCCAAGTGATAACTTTAATTTGGGACATAGGTTAGTACTTTACATAATAGTTATTCTATGGCCATGGCAGAGTGTATTAAACGTCGAGTGGTGATGAGATATTTAACACATAAAAAAAAAACTTCTTAAACTTACCCCTATTCATCCAACGTGCTTATGGTTCCTCAGCGAAAGTTTTGTGAAAATAATTTGAAAATTTAAGAGTCTAACTATCGGGTATATTAAATTCAATTTAAATTTTAAATGATCTTTTTTCTATGAATAGTAAGTAACTATAAAAAGTATATTTCCAATGTATATAAAACATTTTATTTCTTTATCTCGTTTATCTTTGCCCTAAAAAGGGATGTAAATTTTATACAATATAAAATTTAAAAAAATCTTAAAACTTTTGAGCAGTGAGCTGTACTATTATTTAGCAAACTATAAAAATTAAGTGAGGAGAAAATAAATAACACTTTATTTCGTATTTTATAAAATGTAGGTATGATAATGATTTGACTTGTAAAAGAACTTATTTTATAAACCTAATATATTTAGTTATTGAAATCTGTTAGACATCTATACAAATATCATAAAGAGGAAAGATTTGATGGTTTGTTTGTTTGTTAGAGTTATAGGCTCTGAAACCACTGGACCGATTTTAAATATTCTTACACTATTCAGAACCCTACATTATCGCTGATAATTATAAACATAGGCCAGAATATTCTCACAAAAGTTAGGGTTCCGTATGAAAACTTGAATATTGTTACCTATCCAATGTGTATAAAAAATTATATTTTTAGAAATTTTATATCGCTAATTAAACTATAAGGCATTATTATTATATACATATACCTTAGTCCTTAGATCTATACTAGATTGCATTTAATGCAATCTAGTTCTAAACATTTAGTTCATATTAGGGTCTTGGTATTTTAATTTAACCTATATGTCTATCAATAGATATCCAATCATTTATCGCATTCTATAAGTCTACATTAGTTTATAATTTGCCCAATCAAGTATCACCACTATAGGTGTATATAATACTCTGCTGGTCATTTTACTACTACTGCTGTTATCTTTCCACCACGATAATGGCAGTAGGCATAGGCGACATTTTTAAAAACATTTATTCGTAATTTTATTCACAGAAATCGACTGATTTTTGGTAAAACTCTGCTGAACTTAAAGTAGGTGGAGTTTATTGTGGAGATGAAATGTAAATGAATGTCGTTTGCTTCTAAGTTAACCAATATTTCTTTCTTGGCTTTGACGAAGTGGCCCCGATCTCATTTATTTCAGGCACTTAAGTATTTAACTGAATATTTTTATAAATTCTAAACTAAAACATTCTTATTAAATTCTTTTATAGCTTTAGACATTTCCAAAATTTACTGTTGATATTATAACGAACGTAAATTAATTTATTAAAATAAGAGCTGTGTCGCTGTCTTCTCTGTTTAGTGAGATTAAATAAATTATGGTGACAACGACGAGGCGACGACGGCCGCGGGTATTTCTTATCCAGCTTTAGATGCCTAAATCTAAATTAAATTACTTAAATAAATCTTGTAACATTTAAAGCAACAGTTTTATTACTATGCAGTTACTTAATCCATACTAATATTATAAAAAACTGCAGGGGAGAAGGAGGTAAGACGGGGTAGTGGGTAAGACGGGGTACCCAGCGAAATTCACATTTAAAATTGACTATTCACGCCTGTTCCGACATCGTTCGACGCGTTTCCATGATTCTTGTCAGTCGCTCGTTGGTTAGATTTTCAAAACGACACAGAGTCAAAAAAAAATTTAAAAAGTGTTTTTCTGCAATTGGCTTATTACATTTTCATCTGATTTGACACGTTACTGTGGTTTGGTAAATAACGTTAGCTGGTGAGGTGTCGCTGTGATTGACGCTGAAACTAACCTAAAATAAGGTAGGCATTCTGTTTCCTTAAGATTGTTGCCTGTATTTTTTTGTTTGTTTTTTTTTCTCTTAAATTGCTCTGCAGGCAAGATGGGGTAACGGATACCCCATCTTGCCCCCCAATGAGAATAATTTTGTTCTTGTTTGTTTTCCGTATAAATGTGTGGGTTTTTTAGGTTTAGTTTTATAGTTTGCCGTTTTGGAATGGTTCGTGACTACAGACGCACGACTGCCAGAGGGACGTGGTCCGAAGAATCCGTCCGAAGCGCAGTTCAAGTGGTTTTGGATGGAAAAACATATTCTTCCACTTTCGCTCACTGTAAACATATCTTTTGATGCTAAAAAAAAGAGGAAATCCAGAGATTATCTCGTCGTCTCCCTAAAAACAAGAATTGAAAGTCAAGGCCCAGAAAAAAAAGATGCTGAACAGAAAAAAGAAGAGAAAATAATAACAAAAAAGAGAAAAGAGGAAATAAAAGAAAAGTAAACTACTACAAAAGATCAAAATAAAAAATCTAAGAAGAATAGCCGATCAGCGAAAAAGCTTAACGACGAATAGTCTCAGATGACAGTGAAGAAGAGCAGGACACACCATGTATGTATTCTGTTTCCATTGAAGGATGGATATCATGCTCATTATATGGAAGATGGGCTTATAATAGCTGCTCAGGAATAGATGATGATGATGACTAAGCCACCCATGTCTGAGT
Organism: Eupithecia pulchellata; assembly: GCA_963931895.1. NCBI lineage: Eukaryota > Metazoa > Arthropoda > Insecta > Lepidoptera > Geometridae > Eupithecia > Eupithecia pulchellata. The sequence continues at coordinate 6,385,642 of OZ007527.1, read as the reverse complement.
GTTCTGCCAGCTCAAATAATCACCATTATCTGTGGTCTTTCTCATCACCCCATCTTATCTCAGGGGGGTACCCCATCTTACCAGCACCATGGGGCAAGACGGGGCAAAACACCTTTTGTTTATTTCATTTTTTTTTCTCTTAAATGCGTTACCAAAAGTTCCTAACGACACCACACATTAAAATAATAATAATAAGTTGTTAATTAAAAATAAATATGTTTGTTTCGCTCTGTAATTTTTTTTATTATTGACCTTTAAAGCTTAAGTACCCCATCTTGCCACCCTCTCCCCTATGTATGTACGTTCGCCCTAATGGCTCAACGGATCCTAATTCTCTAATCTTTCTTCATCGCGAAATTGGCAGGGTATTCCGGGTCCCCATCAAAAAAAGGTTAATTGAAATGCATGAGCAAAACCGATTGCGGAAGATAGTGTGAAATACTTTTAGAATAAAGAAAAAGTTACTATGTACCTAATATTACTTTTTCAAATCTACAAAATAACACTAACTAATAAACTATCGAATTATTCAGGTCAGACCTCTTGTTATTGACTTTTCCCATGATTTTTAGTTGCATCAAAAAAACCCGAATTTATTTAAATCTATTCAAAGTATTTAGTGCTACGGCTTATAACAAGCTCTGTAGGGTTTGTTTTTAATGATTTAGCTGTTATTTTCGTAGTTGATACAGAACATAAAAATAATAAAAGAGTTTATAGTTTGTAGTTTGCACACACGTTTAATTGGAGGAAAAAAGCTACGGAACCATGTTAAAAGCATGCTGGACCGGTTGATGGCTTATTTATGAAGTCGTATGTATGTGCGAGGTGCTCGATTTATCTTTCATGTTATTTTATACTAGCGGCCCGCCCCGGCTTCGCACGGGTATTAAACAAAAACTTCAGAAATTATACACACTAACACGATGGGCTTCACAGTTTTCATACGGATCCCTTACTTTTTGTAACAGCATTGGGATTTTTGACATTGACTCGACACTCCATAACTGACACTGGCCGTAGAGAAAAAGCAAGCACCGTGCGCTATACAACCTCTTTTTCTATTCTGACGCGCCATAATAGAAAAAGAGGTTGAATATACAGCCCACGGTTCAATTATTGAATTTTTCATGCGGATCCCTAACTTTTTTGAAAATATTATATAGCCTATGTTCATCACGGAAAATTAAGGATTCTAATGGTGAAAGAATTTTTTAACTCGGTCCAGTAGTTTCGGAGCCTATTCAATTCAAACAAACAAACAAACAAACAAACAAACATACAAACAATCAAATCTTTCCTCTTTATAATATTAGTATAGATTTTATTTGTAGAAGTGCATGTTATCAATTTTAATAAATACGTTTATAACATTTTCTGAACATATTATATTTCTTTCTTTTATATTTTTTCTTTGTTTTATTTATCTGTACCATCTCGATTTTACTCTGGCATTAAGTATAAGTTATGTGTTATTTATTAGTTTAATTCTAATATTATTAGTGTACATAGATATTATCTCATTTGGTAACAACGGTAGGTCGCCGCATTTATTCTGTTTTACCAGACGATAGTTCCGCTCTATCGTAAATTATATAGAACTGAATTTTTAGGTCAATTTGGCCCAAAAGTGCAAACAATTGGCTTTACCAGTAAGGCAGGCGACGATTTATAAAGTTGTATGTGCGAGGTGCTTAGTTATTTATCACTAGAATGCTGAGTTGCCTATCCTACTTCTACATCAAAGTAATACTTTATAAGTAAAATGAGGGTACGAATTGTGATGGGTTCTGTTTACTTTGATCAGTGAACAAGAAGACTTTAGAACCATTTAGTTAAGCTAATAATGCGGCTAAGAACCGCTCTTCGAAAAAGCAATCCCAACTTCCCGTTGGTCACCTCTGGGGACGAAGCGAGGGGACGAGCGGGAATAACCCAATTCTGTTAAGTAGATATTTATAATTAAAATTGGTCATAATCCGGAGCATTTCTTCACAAACATGATTCTTAAATATCTTAGAGACCTCATTAACCTCATTTGGTTGCCTGGAAGAAATCGCTTTAAGCGATAAGGCCGCCATATCTGTTACCTTTTAGTTTTATTTTGTCCTATTCATAAGTTTGAGAATAAAGAATTATTAACTTATCTTATTTTTAATAAGATAAGTTAATAATAATTTTAATAAGATAAGTTAATAATTCTTTATGTTCTGATGTCACTCCTCCCGAAATGGTTATACGTTATTTGGGTTTTGAATTCTTGTTTTGCCTTTTTTCTATCCACAACTATCACAATAGATATCTTTATACATACATTATGTAGATAGATAAGGCACTCTATCTACTTTAGTGTAGAGACGTGACTTGAATTTTATTGACGGTCCTCTGTCCGACACACAAAAGGCGATATCTATCTTATTTTCAATAGCTTAGTACACTTTCAAGACGTGAGTCAGTTGTTTCTAATACGAAATTTCGTATTTCGTATCTGCGAATCGGTAGACTCTAATAGAACGAATTAGAGTAGATATTAATATGCACAAACAACGTAACGAAATTATATAGAATTTATTTGGGAAAAAAACCTGATTATTAAATAACAACAGCATTATAAACTAGATCTAATTGAGCTAAGGACAGTTTCCACTTGTAGTATAAATAAATAAACTAGGACTAATTTAAAATATATATATTATTGTACTAGCAGTCCACCCGGCTTCGCACGGGTATTTAACAAAAATTATAAATTTTTACACACACATAGATCTTACATCATTGAAGCTTTCTTACGGATTTCTAACTTTTTTGAAAATATTCGTAGGAAGCGTGAAAAAAATATCAAATCGATTCAGTATTTTAATAGTAGGAATACCTCTTCCTAATACAAAAAGCTAATAAAATTGAATAATCGATTGCGTATTTTGGAGAATTATAATAGGGCTTGTGATAAGGGGCTTGAGTGGGCTTTTCTTTACCCAAAGGCTGTCTGATTGGTTGATTGACTTCGTTATCTATAAGTCTTAACTAATTTTGTGGCGTGTGTAATTAAATTCCATGAACTGATTTTAGGAGCTTGTGGTAAGAGGCTTGAGTGGGCTTTTCTTTAGCCAAAAGCCTGCCTGATTGGTTGATTGGCTTCGATAAATATAAGTAAGTCTAACTTTTTTGGAGTATGTGTAATTAAATTAGATGAACCGATTTATACGTGTTTTATAAAACTTTGTTCAGTCATAGTCATCATCAGATCACGCGTGAGGAACGCTTTTCTATGGTACTGAAGCATAACTGCAAAAATAACTACAAGTCCGAATACTTTGAACGGATATTTAACCAAAATTTCGAAATGATAAATTAATACACACACATACACGTTCATCTAACTTTTTTGTAACTTATTCTATAGCTAATGTTCATCATGTATAATGTAGGATTCTAATGGTGAAACAATTTTTTTAGTTGTTTCTTAGCATATTCAACCCTAAATAATCCTAATCCTAATCAAAAAATCTTTCCTCTCTATTTTAAAAGTATAGATAAATAAAATAAAATAAAAAAAAATGTTTTATTTCGGACAAAAATATGCCAATACCTTAACGAGTGCTTGCTTTTAAGACGGAGGAAGTTTTTATAATACTGGTCATAGAAAGACCATGTTTCAACAAAAGCCAAAGTAAATGGCAGCATGTGTAGTAACTGACAAGTAGGCTACTTCCTGTTAACACCGGATAATCATGTCGAATCCTATTTACATGAGTTTTCCCGTTGAACCTTTTTCTATGTGGACACGCCTGAAAAGTTTCTATATACAGGGTCACTGGCAACACTGCAGATTCTGCCCATCATCACGTACACGTTTTTGAAGACGATAGGTTAATTCTTTAAATAGTGTAAATCACATATCATACCAAATGTTAAAATATGTAAACAGAGGGAGTTTTGCAATTTTTCTTCTCTATTTTCCAGAAAATCGTATATTTTTTTGCTGTTTTTCATGTAGAAACTCAAACTAAAAAAAAAAGAAAAAAACAACTTGTCGCTAATTCACACAGTTCCAAACTTCCCTTCAATGGCCCTGTAAAAAAATCTCCTACTGTTAAGGGATAAAAGCAAATTCAAGTAGGTAGAATAATAAGAAAGAAAGAAACTTATTTGGCCAACACAGTAAAATGATAGCAAAAGTAAAGAATCTTAAAAATAATATAATAGCGACCCCGGCTTTGCACGGGTGCAGTGCTGGCACAAAAACCTTCCTTCCTTCCTTCCTCTTGAATCACTGTATCTATTAAAACGACGGCATGCAGCCAGCTAACTGAATAATTATCTTAAAAATTGAGGCTGTAAGGGTTTTATTTAGAAATAAACTAGCGAACCGCTCCGGCTTTGCACGGGTGCAGTGCTGGCACAAAAACCTTCCTCTTGAATCACTGTATCTATTAAAACGGCATTAAATCCGCGGTTGCGTAGTTTTGAAGATCTGAGCATACATAGGGACAAACAGACTGACAGCTGGAAGCGACTTTGTTATATAGGTACTATGTAGTGATAAAATGAACTTACAGAGAATGAGTATTCTTCGCAAAGAAACATTAATCTGTTACGATGAACGAGTTAAATAAGGAATATTGGACCTTTTTTGGATTAGGCAGCAAATAAAACATAAATAGGTACTTGTGCGTTAATTACTTCATCCATTATTTTGGTATTTAGGTGACGGTAATTTGTGACAAGCACCAATGATTAGGTAATATCGAAAAACATTTTCCTTAACTAAGAATATTTGTCACCGAAGCCTGTAGCGATGAAGAGTTTCTTTCATTAAGTATATAGGTAAAAAGGTAGCTTGGTATCATCATCATCATCACCAGCCTATAATAGTCCACTGCTGGACATAGGCCTCCCCTAATGTTTCAAGATAATTACTTATTTGTTGAGTACTAGCGGTCCGACACGCATCGAACAGGTATTGAAAAAAAATTATTATAAGTTTTTACACACAAGCCTACATGTTAGGTTACATAATTGAAGTTTTCATACGAATCACTTAATTTTTTGTAAATATTCTATATCTTATGTTCATCAAGGACACTGTAGGATTCTAATGGGTTAATGAATTTTTCAAATCGGTCCAGTAGCTTCGGAGCCTATTCAATCCAAAAAAATCAAACAAATCTTTCCACTCATAATATTGGTATAGATTGTAAGATACATAAAGTAGAAACCCGACTAATAAGTGGTGGGTATGAATGTATGAATAGATACCTAATAGGTGAAGAAATAGTACCTTTAATTGGTCCTCCATTGTATAACTGTCATGTTTGACTTTTTAATTAGCTGCAAAAAGTCTAATTACCTAACTACTGTGTTCATGTTCAAGATAGGTAATACATTATACTTAGTGCTCTGAAGGTGAAATAGTTATAAGTACTATTTTAACAAGTATTTATCGCTAATTTACCTGTTTTACCGACGTTTCAACCGGGATGACTTCATTACGTTGAAACTTCGGGGAAAACATAAAGTATGTTTTCAGATAGATAACAGATATATTTTTAAAATATTTAAGGGTGAATAATTTAGAGGAAATGACATGATACATATAATTTGATTTTTTTGAAATAAACTCAAGCTAAATAGTGTAAAACTAACTACTTAAGTATGAATACAAAAATCAAAAAACGATGTAAAAAGCTCCATTTTGGGATCATTAGGTATAAAAGCGAAAGAGTCGTAAAATTATCGTAGATAATACCTACTTAAAAAAATACAAAATAAATAACAGTACGTACAGCCTAGAACCTTCTATTCAACATTACTACGTCAAGTTGCCAACTGTATAGAAATTTACCGTAAGTATTTATTTTAACCAACTTTAAAAATGATTATAACACGATAACCCATAACAGGACTAGGACACTGTGACAAACTTAGAGTAATAAGACGGAGCTCTTCCCAGTTAGTGTTGACCCTGAGCACTGATGCGTCGAGCGATGTAGGAAGCCTTGAAATGTCCTCATTTCGCGTGCGCCTACTAGGGTTCTAAGTTTAGTTATTCTTAGGTGACAAAAATGGCGAACAACACTTGAAGAAGTCGCTTTACCATGTAATCTAAAATGAGACAAGTTTTAATAGAAACTTTATCGAAAACTGGGTTCATTTATAACCCAAAGTTCACGATCAAGTTTTCTATTATCTATTTACTCTATTTAGGCGCCCAATATTTTCTGGAGAATGTCACATGTGCTGCAAAGTATCTAGACTGGAGCCATAACAGATAACATTTACCTAGATTGTATCCACACTAGCGGTCCGCCCCGGCTTCGCACGGGTATTTAAAAAAACTGAATTTTGCATGAGGATCCCTATCTTTTTTGAAAATATTCTATAGCCTATGTAAGTACATCACGGAAAATGGTGAAAGAATTTTTCAAATCGGTCCAGTATATTCGGAGATTATTCAATTCAAAGAAACAAACAATCAAATCTTTCCTCTCTATTACATTAGAAAAGATATGAAAACCCTAAGCTGGAAAGCCCTGATATTTCAATCCTTTTCGACGCCTTTAGCTTATAAATAAGGCGCCCAATTCTTTTCTAGGGAATGTCACATGTGCTGCGAAGTACCTAGACGCGTGCCATAATAACTCCGACTCTCAAATTTACGACTTCCCACATGATTCTGGAACATGGCAGAAATATTACGTTGTAGGCGGTACCTATACTTTCAGTAGTAACAAAAACCAAGATTTATTTTCTATCAAAATATTTATTTGCAAGTCAAATAGATATAATACAAATATTTAGACAGGCTGATAAATAGCTGGTTCTATGTTATATTGATAAAGTACTCGTTTTATTTTTTGCCAGTTACCAGAACTGAAACTTATGTCTAACTCTTATGTATTCTAATAATATTATAAAGAGGAAAGTTTCGATTGTTTGTATGTTCATTTGTTTGTTTGAATTTAATCGGCGCCAAAACTAGAAGACCAGATTTTTTTTTGCATTTTATGTTACGAAAATTTATGTCTAAAAGAAAAATAGGTATGACAAGTTTCCATACCAGATTAAATAAATGTACCAAATATTATATGGGATGTTTGGTACATTTACTTAATTATTAGTACTATTTTAAAGGGTTATCTAAAAAAAAATAGACGCGATAAATACCCGTTAAAATAGTACTAATAAAATTATGTGTTCAGATCGCGTAAGTTTAAAAATATTCATTACATTTACTTAATACCTACCTATTTCCATGATCACGTACCATTTAGTGACCCGGTCCTCGTTTGCACGATATGATACACGATACAGCCCGAAGATGACCGCCAGGTGTAGAGACTACCTATTGCAAAAAATAATGAAAGGCAAAAAAACAGGTTATTGTGGCTGGTTAAATGGACTGTTGCATAAATTAAATTTATGTCGTACATAATAATAATATCTTTTTTATTTTAGTAACTAAGAAAATTACCGTACTTTCTCAATGATAACAATTACAACTAGTATCTAATTAATTGCAGTATCTGGCGCAGCGTATCAGCATTGCCATTATTTGCCATACAGCGAGGCAGAGGCAATGCAGCCAAATTGATGTGGATCAGTTGAGCTGCCTGTAGTTTTTTTGCAAAAGACTGCAGTTAGCTCAATTGTTTTAATTGTAAATACAAGTTACTAATTACTAGTTACTTATTTGGTTTTTTAATTGTTATTTTCATTGTTAATAAAGGTAGGTTCGTCTAATTTCATTTAATATAAAGCAGACTTATTTAAATCTTCCATTCGTATCGTTTATATTGTGAAACAAAAGCTTTTCTGAGTAAAATAACATTTATTTTGCATGATCCCTGCTCTCGCCACACGTCCTTGTCATTCGCCAGATGGAATGATTTCACAATGAAAAACAATGCACAGGGATTTTAATGAAGAAAATTGTTTCTATACTGTGTTCTTTGATACCAAGATATTTTATGGCAATAAAGACATCTAAGAATCAAACCCACCATTACCAAAACTCAACTTCAACAGGACATAATTTTATTTAATTATTTATTTATTTAATTCGGCACTTGTACATGCTTGTACATGTATACAGTATGGTTGAGCAAATGCGTTTTTGTAGTTGTAAGTAATCATGTAGATTTGTTTTGTTTTTAGGGTTTTGCCATCGGTTGCAAAACCCTTATGAAATCGCTTTGGGTCTGTTTTGTGTTTTGAATCCTTAATATCTCAGAAACTACTGCAGCTATTGACTTGAAATTTGAAATAATAATACATTTTGTGCGCCCGCACATATTTATAGAAAAATAAATGAAAATAAATGAAAAATCAAAATGAAGATTTTCCATACAAATTTTGAAATCGAAATTTTAAATGGAACGTACAAAGTCGAAAGTGGTATCAAATGAAAGGTATTCGTTTGTAGATTTCAAAATAGTTTTTGAAATTTCGGTAGATTTCATACTTTTTAAAATATTTTGAAAATGGTCAAAAAAATGACCGTTCCCCCCCCCCTATCTCCGAAGATTGCAGAGCGATCGACGTGATATGTACCAAGTGTTTGTAGGTATTGATCTATATTTTATAGGAAAAATATAGAGAAGTCTGTAAAAATAATACTTTTTGAAATATGGTCAAAAAAGGGCGGGAAAAATTTCTAAAGGGGTGACTACCCCCCCGAGTTGGGTATCAAATGAAAGGTATTGGTTTGTACATTCCAATGCAGTTTTTGAAATTTCGATAGATTTTATAATTTTTGATATATTTTGAAAAAGGTCGAAAAATTGACCGGTACCCCCCCTCTATCTCCGAAGATTGCAGAACGATCGATTTGATATGTACCAAGTTTTTGTAGGTATTGATCTATATTTTACAGGAAAAATATAGAGAAATCTGTAAAAATAATACTTTTTGAAATATGGTCAAAAAAGGGCGAGAAAAATTTCTAAAGGGGTGACTACCCCACCGAGTTGGGTATCAAATGAAAGGTATCAGTTTGTACATTTTAATGCAGTTTTTGAAATTTCGATAGGTTTTATACTTTTCGAAATATTTTGAAAAAGGTTGAAAATTTGACCGTTCCCCCCCCTCTATCTCCGAAGATAGCAGAGTGATCTATATAAAATGTACTAAGCGTTTGTAGATATAGGTCTATATTTTACAGGAAAAATATAGAGAAGTCTGTAAAAACAATACTTTTCGAAATATGGTCAAAAAACGAATTTTCATACAATGGGGGCTATTTCATTGAGAGCAATATCAAATCAAAGGTATGGATTTCGACAATTCAAAACAGGTTTTAAAAATCGTCTAAGTTTCATACTTAGTGAAATACGTAAAAAAAGTCGAAAAAATAATTGTAGGTACCAACCCACTTACCTACCCACTAATCTCTGTAGTAACTGTAATAGTAGGGTTCCACAGCGCCACGAAACCGTTGTTCTCAAAATTTTAAAGTCCATACCCAATGTATTCCACTGCGCTCGAAGAATATTTAGATATAAGATAAGATTATTGAATTCATGAATTCCACCGTGCTCCAAAAAAATATGAGAAGAGTAATGTATCCTGGATAATCCACACAACATCATTTAGCGACAAGCTAAGCAAGCTTGTGTAATTCGTACTACTACGATATCTGTTCTGTTATACTTAATAAAGTATATACAAGTATCACATTAGATGATTTATTTTTGTGTACGTAGAAAAGGACTAGAACACTCGAACAAATAATCTGCAGATCTTACAAATATTAGTCCCGAGGCGGGAATCAAACCGCAACCTCCTGCGTTGTAAGCCCACCGCGCTAACAGGTCGTCAATATACGTACCTACCTAAACGACAAAAGTTCAAAACCCTCGGCGCGCGAGTTACACTCGCACTTGTCGTACTTGTTTAAATTAAATTTCGAACGTGGAACATAAGGAAATATAATTGCTGAAACCATAACCTGAAGTTTTTGAACTTCCGCGCTTTGCTGCGACGCTACCAGAATGTTATGAATTCAGCAATATTTTATTATATAAAGAAAATGGTAATTGCTTGAAAATAGTGAACTTAATTTAATTTACAGAAAATATGTTTAGGTCAATTTTTGGAAAGTACAAACGAAGAGCTTTGCAACGATCCCTCACACTAGGTATAGGTACTGGACGGAGTTAGGCTGGCTCTGCTAGCATCCAAACCACGCATACAGGACCAAAACGAGTCCAAATGCGGAAAAAGGAGTACTCCAACCTAACCTAACCTAACCTAGGTATAGGTATAGGTATAGGTTGGAGTACTCCTTTTTCCGCATTTGGATTCGTTTTGGTCCTTTATGCGTGGTTTGGATGCTAGCAGAGCCAGCCTAACTCCGTCCAGAAGCGCAGAATCTTCCTGGGGTCTTCGCAGGCTTCACGAAGTGACCTCGGCAAGTTGAGGATTTCTGTACGTTGTGCTGCTACTCCTTCGCATTCCAGGACTACGTGGGCAGCTGATTCGTCGTCGCTGAGGCATCCCCTGCAGAGAGGGCTGTCTGTCGCTCCGATGGTGAATAGGTGTTTGTTCAGTGGGCAGTGCCCTGTTAATGTTCCTACTAGAATACGTAGGTCCCGTCGATTTAGGTTCATTAAACGTTTAGTTAGCTTCCTTGATATTGATGGGAGCGCTTCTCTAGTTTGTCTACACTCAGATAGGCGTGTCCATCGTTCGTCATGCATCTTCCTAGTTGCGAGCCTAATCCATGTTTGGAGTAATGAGAATGGCAAGGGGAGGAAAGGTAGTGGGCCTTCTATGGTTGTTTCCGATCCTCGCCGTGCCAGTTCATCAGCGGCGTCGTTTCCTAGTGATCCGCTATGTCCTTTTATCCATTGGAGGGTAATCTTGTTGTTTGTTGATATTGTTTCTAAAGCCAGATGGCATTCGTACACTAGCTTGGAGTTGCAGCTGCTCCCCTCCAAGGCTTTGAGTATGGCAGCACTATCGGAGAGAATGCGAATGCATTGGTCAGTTATTGCTCTCTTTTGTACAGCTGTGGCCGCCTGAGTTATTGCTACACATTCACATTGAAATATAGAACTGTGCTTTCCTAGTGTTACTGAGATGTTAATGTTTAGGTCCAGTGAGTGGACTCCGGCACCCGTGCCTGTGTCCGTTTTGGAGCCATCTGTATAGATTCTGACTTCATGCGTGTCAGATTCATCTTTCTGATGCTCGTGTAGTTGTACTTGGTAGTGCTTGTTTAGCATTGGTTTGCTGGGTATTCTATCACATGGGGCAGCTATTAGGGGTTCGTAGTTTATAGCCCTGTCCATGATCTGGGCGTGTGTGCTGTTCGTAGCTCCCCAGAGACCCATGTTTCGTAGTCTTAGGGCCGACATTGTAGCCTCTTGTTGTATATAAAGGTCTAGTGGTTCTAGGTCTAGAATGATGTCTAGAGCAGCGCCGGGAGTGGTTCTCATGCAGCCTGTTATGGCTGAGCAAGCCATTCTTTGGAACCGTTGTAGTTTAGCGATCACGGTGCTTAACTCCGTTCTAGTCCACCAGACTATCGCTCCGTAGGTTAGTGTTGGTCTGATGATGGCGGTGTAGAGCCACATGGTTATTTTTGGTGAGATTCCCCATGTTTTGCCAAGCATTCTGCTGCATTGGTAGAGGGTGGTCGTCGCACGTTGGAGTTTGCTGTCGAGATGTTTGTTCCACAGCAGTTTGCTATCTAGTATAACACCAAGGTACTTGACTTCGGTTTTAAGCTTGATCTCTGTATTGAATAATTTTGGGAGTTTTATGTTCCCCAGGTGTCGCTTGTTTGTGAACATTATTAGTTCCGTTTTAATTGGATTAACTGAGAGTTCATGGTCGTTGCACCATGTTTCGATGGTTCTGAAGGCAAGTTTCATCAGGTCACATAGTGTGTTCTCGAAACAGCCGGTCGCCAAGATCGCGAGGTCGTCCGCATATCCTATTGTGACCAATCCGCGTCCGTTGAGGTCACGGATTAGTTCGTCAACAACTATGTTCCATAGAAGGGGCGATAAGACGCCGCCTTGGGGGCAGCCCCTTGCAACTATACCCCTGGTGGTTTTGTTTATTGTCACTTGTATCGCTCTGTTTTTGAGCATGTTGTTTATCCACCCAGCCAACGTTGGCTCGACACCGTATCTGGTGAGAGCTCTGTGTATGCTGGTGAAGTTGGTCTTATCGAAGGCTCCTTCTATATCAATAAAGGCCGCCAGTGTTGGTTGTTTGGACGTCAATCCACCTCCTATGCGTGAGACTACGTTATGTAGAGCGGATTTTGTGGATTTGCCTTTGCTGTATGCATGTTGCTGTTGGTGTAGTGGTCTGTGAGAGAGTATGTTTTCCCTTATCTCTTTGTCACAGAGTCTTTCAAGAGTTTTTAGAAGAAATGACGTAAGGCTTATGGGCCTGAAGGATTTTGGTTGGGTGTAGTCACTTCTTCCTGGTTTTGGTATGAAGATTACTTTCACTTCCCTCCATTTCTGGGGTATGTACTTATGGGCGATACATGCTCTAAATATTCTGACCAAGTGTTCGGCTAGAATGTCGCTGCACCATCTAAGCATACCTGGAAAGATTCCATCCAGTCCTGGTGTTTTGAAGGGAAGGAAGCTGTTTATTGCCCATAGTACCTTCTCGCGGTTTATCATGTTGTGTGCTATTGTCCAGTCTAGGTCGGTGGGCGCTAGCTCTGGTATATCATCCCATGTGCAAGTGTCTGAAACCTGACAGCCTGGGAAGTGTGAGTTCAGTAGCACTTCACTGGTTTCTGCATCTGATTTGGTGTATGTATTATCAGGTTTAATCAGGAACCCGAGCGTGTTTTCCGGCCCGTTTGCTAGTATCGTTCTGAGACGGGTAGCTTGGCTGTTATTTTCAATGTTGGTGCAGAATCTCTCCCAACATTCTGTTCTTTTAAGGCGAATGACTTTCTTATATTTCCTCTTCGCATTGTAGTAATTCACCCAGTCCTCGTCTTGTCTAGTGTTCATGGCTCTATTGAACAGTTTCCTTACTTTGCAACGGAGCTTTTGCAGTTCAGGACCCCACCATCGACTGTCCGTCCTCTGTTTGGGAGTTGTTAACGGGCAGGATTGTTCAAAGCTGTTGATGAGAGTTTGTGTTAGTTGATTCGTGTGTTTGTCAATATCAGCTATGGTTGTATAGTTCGATTGGTTAGGTTTGTCGGTAAGTTCTAATTTGACTAATTGGAAGAATTTAGTCCGATTGGTCTTACGTGGGACGCGCCTAGGTTGTGGTTTCGGTAGTGACAGTTCCAGGTTGAACCTAATCCATCTGTGGTCTGAACATAAGGCCTCGTTTGAGACATGCCAGTCCTTGACGGCGTAGGAAACCTGAGCTGTCGTAAGTGTTAAGTCTATGATGGTTTGGGCTCTGGATGTTACAAAAGTGGGTTCCGAGCCCTTGTTTAGTAGTAGGAGGTTAGTGGAGATAAGATAATTTACCAATTCTTCTCCTCGGTCGTTACACCTGGGGCTGCTCCACAGCGTATGGTGCGCGTTGGAGTCGGTGCCGATGATGAGTTCAAGTTTCTCCTTCTCGCAGTACTCGATCACGGACACCAGCTCAGGTGTGGGTATCGTTTCATCGCTGGGTAGGTAGACTGAAGCTAGGACTATTTGTGGTGAGGTGCTATTCTTGTTTGGAGTTAGGAATAGTCTAGCTGCTGTTAGGTCTCTGGAACATAGTTCAGTTATTAGAAGTGTCTTCGCAGACCTCGGAACAACAATACAAGTTCTGAGGTTGCTTACGGTTGAGTTTGCGAGAAGCTTGCTTCCCGTAATTTTTAGGCCACATATTTGGCCTTTCCTGATCCACGGTTCTTGGATGAGGGCCACGGAGTTGGGATGTTCCTCCAGCACTCTGCGTAGGGACGCGGTAGCCGTGAGGCTGTGCTGGAGGTTTGCTTGGATGAAGGGTGTGGCAGGGTGAGGTGGATCAGGAGGTGTAGGTGGTGGATTAGGAGCGCTTGATAGGAGAGGAGCCGGTGTCGCTATAGCTAACATCGCTCCCCTCCGTATCGAGAAAGCGCTCCTCGGATAGTGGGGTTGGTGGATCCTGGGTATCCATTGGGTCCAGCCCCTGGGGTGTTGGTGGGGCTGGAGAAAGCACAGTCACGTACCCCGAACTGGAACCGGGCTGTGGGTCAGCACTGGGGCCGGGCTGTGGGTCAGCATCCCTCACACTAGTATATTTACAAACATTTAGATTTTCGACCCCTACTTAGACCCCGCTCTCGTATGACTCCCATTTTTATCTATAACATAGCTTAGAACCATTGTGACGAATCATACAACACCACATTTGTTACAATCGGACTAAAAGTGCTACGTGGGCATAAAGAAATCGGCCACTTAGATAGATAGATAACACATTTATTTGACAACTGCAGCACATGTTACAAAGGTTACAATAGAACAGGCACATCATAAAATAATACAGATAAATTAGAGAACATTGAGTTATAGTAACTAATAGTAAACAGTAAGCAAAAGTAAATATAAACAATTCAAAAAGATGAGATTTAAAAATTGTGTGTGTACTGCAGCCCGTCAAAAAGGCAATAACTCAGCTAAAAGCTTTGCTCGAGAAGCAAAACACTGATTTTCAGTATTACCCTTTGAGGCGACACCAGAAGAACGAAACGCTGACAAAATAAATTGATTGTATAATAATTAAAAATGTATAATTTGGGATCAACCAAATGAATGACTGTGCAGTGTTAGCGCAGACAAAAACGGATAGCTCTGGCTTTGGACTTACATACAACCTCACATACCTCATAACCCTCCTCCGTGGGTGTCATTTAGTGACTATATTAACGTAGGCAGGCGTTTGAGGTATATACTACGTCTATTCTATATGCTAAGCGTGTTTACCTAGAAAACCCTAGCTCAGCATGAACATGCACACTACACTTATCTAACCATCAATCAGCTTTAAAATTCCTGGAAACCCAATTCGATTAATCTCAGAAATTCAATAAAGCAATCTTAGGTACGACATCTAACATCTTAAGAGCATGTACTGTTAAAACATAAGCACGGTATTTCAATTAGGTAGGATACTTACCGAAATTTCAAATAAACTTTATTCTAGCAAATTAACATTTTGTTCAGGCCCAGATTTATTGACTTAATCTTGGTACTCTATAAACTTTGCAAAAGCAAAATGAAGGGTCTAAAGAATCTCCAGAAACATTATACGAATCTACAAAGCTTTTACAGATTTTCATCAACAGGTATTTATTCAATTTTGTTCCATTCAATTTTACCTACTTAGAATTCAGATAGACTACAATAACCAATATCAGAACCGTCCTTGACAATTTGTGATTTCATTAGCCCTTTTCCAATAATTAAATTGTGATTGGTAAGTACTAGGTTATGAATATCTAGCGGTCCGCCCCAGTTTCGCACGTGTAGGTATTTAACAAGAATTGTAAGTTTTTAAATACTTTGGGACACATTACATTATTGTAGTTTTCATACCATACCAACCCGAACCCTAACTTTTTGGATATTATTATAGCCTATGTTCTTCACTCAGGAATATTTGTAGAATTCTAATGGTCTAAGAATTTTTCAAATCGATCTTCTAGTTTCGTAGACTATTCAATCTTTTAAACAAACAAATAATTAAATCTTTCCTCTTTATAATGTTAGTATAGATACAGGTATTCGGTCTTTCCTAAGATTCTAGTTATATATTCTCAGGTAACCTATCGATGCTAGTCTAAATTCGCTGATAGATTAAGTACAGAGTACAGATTACACATTCGTATTGATCGAAATACTCCATTTAATGTTGCACAACCACTTTGATCTGACCTCAGATAGCATAAAATCAATGTGGAGCTGATTCCGTTCCGTTTCCAGTTATGGACAATTTAATGAGCTACGCAGGTGACCTAGGCTTTGCAATTAGGGCTATTTAGGTTTAGTCACATGTCCTAGAAAAGTATATAATATTTATAACTATAAACGTACATACCTTCTCTTCTGGGTTGAAAAAGGGACAGTTCAGCAATTAAATTAGTAAATAAATGTAAATGTCTTTCTTGATTCAAGAAGCATTAACTAGAATCGTTAAAGTCAGAAAACTATGTTTTTCAATAATTTATGTAAGTTTATAGATTTGTAGTATTTAATGTAGGTATTCGTTTTTTATTCAAATGCCACCATCCAGTGTTCCTTCATGTTCAGTCCAACCCAGTTTGCTTGGAAGACATCGGTCATTGCGATTAGGCCACCCTTTATACTTGCATACCTATCTGTTTGTGTCATTCTCTTTCTTTGTGTGGAGTTCTTTGTTAGGATAATGTATCCTTCTATCTCTATAAATAATTAAAGATCTCTGTTTTACGGCCATCTGAATGGAAGAACTCAAAAACTTAATTTTATAGCTCTATTTTGTTTTTAAATAGCCCTAAAACACCAAAAGAGCTTTTACCAACTTTTTGTATAAAAATACACTCGAGAGCAATGAATCCGGGTCACTCAAAGAATCCAAAAATCTCGGAAAGTAAGAATGCTAGGTTAATGCAATAAATTGTTCTCCGACGAATCAAAATTTATGCTCTACAAGCACGATGGAAGACACAGAGTGTATAGAAGACCAGGGGAAAGATTCAAGCAAGCATGCATCGAAGAAAAAGTAGCCTACGGTGGTGGGTCTGTACTTGTGTGGGCCGGAATTTCCTCTGAAAGTCGCACAGAGCTGGTGATCATAGAAAACGGCTCTTTAACTAGCGTAAGATATGTGGAAGAAATCCTCAACGAACACGTTGGTCCATTTATGGTCAATTTGGGTGAGGATGCTATATTTATGCATGACAATGCCCGACCTCATACAGGTAGGATTGTGAATGACTACCTTCAAGAGATGAACATTACTTGTATGGAGTGGCCAGCGCGCAGCCCGGATATCAACCCGATCGAGCATGCTTGGGACGAGCTAGGGAGATGCGTAAAACAACGAAACCCTCCCCCAATCACGCTTCCTGAGCTCAAAATTGCTCTCACAGAGGAATGGGAGAATATTCCCCAAAATCGTATAAGGAACTTGGTGTACAGCATATCAAACCGCGTAAACGCAGTAATGGAAGCACGAGGAGGTAATACGAAGTATTGAAATTCAAGAAAATCGTCATAAAGTTCAAAAATTTCATGTTTCCTATTTTTGTTTTAAGGAGAGATCAGCAGTTTTTTTTTCTTTATGTAATTTTGTGTAAATAAAATGTATGGTGACTCATATTTTTTTAACTTTCATTTAAGGAGTATTAAATTGTCTATTAAATACAATTTATTGCATTAACCTAGCATTCTTACTTTCCGAGATTTTTTGGATTCTTTGAGTGACCCGGATTCATTGCTCTCGAGTGTATAATACTTTCCTATTTTTTAACGCTAAGCGACTTCCTATTTGTTTTTATGACGATTACTCTCTCCACTTTATCCTCCATTGTTGAGTTGGAAACTGATCTCATCATTAAGGCTTTTACAACTTTTACATTATAGAACTGGATTACATTACAATGCCGTAGTAAAGTTATACCTTTATTATTATTATTTTTTACAAAAAATTAACAGAAGTTGAGCTGCCTGTAGTTTGGTTGCAACACTCTGCAGTTAGCTCAATTGTTTCAATTGAAAATACTACTTACTTCTAATTTGGTTATTTTTCTTTGGTTGGGGAAAATAAGTTTAACGTTAGTTTTCTTTGTAGGAAATTTTTAAAACTACGAAATAAAATCAACAAAAAAAATTATCTCGCGCCATGCGCCAACACGAAACTATCACGCTGAACAACAAGATCCTGAAATTATTAGTTCGGTGTTCTCAAAACAAAGTTTTAACTTTCCCTTTGCATAACAAGCCCGTAGGCTCTATACGAAGCTTCCAAAGGTATTTGTATAATCATCAAAACGTGTCTTCGGGAAACAATTGTCTAACTCCAAATAGATTCTAAGACTATATAGGTACCTACTACCTTCCTAAGAGGCTCGTCTACTGACACTGGCTTTTTATTTATTTTTATTTTATTTTACAATTTTTGTAAAACTAACAGCTATATAGGTAAATATAATAAACAAAAACGACGTGTAACTTACAGCTAATTATAAGTTTCCACAGTTGAAGAAAGAAGAAAAAAGACTGCACATTTAGTAAAATACTAATAATAAACTATGCTACATTAGTACCTACTTAATCAAAAAATAAGCTACTCAACAAGCGTTTCAGACGCTTGGTTGAGGTATTGAATAAATCAAGATCTACCTTGTTGTTCCTATCATTATCATTAAATACAGTATTCGCCAAAAAAATTAAAGACTTGCATGCCCTTATGATGAAAGAGTTCTGCCTGTAATTTGTTCTCACCAATGGCTCATTCAGGAGATTTGCGTGCGGTTTGAACACTGATTTCATTGGCTCTGAATCCGACGCGACGATGGACGGCCGGCGGCCGGTGGTGGCAGTGATCGTGGCAACCTCGCTGCGTTCCCGCGCGGCCGCGGGGCGCGGCGTCTCGTCGTGGCCTACTCGCTGCGTCGTCGCAGCGTTCTCGCTTCTCAATCGCAAATCGCCGGTATGATGTCTGTAAGCTGAAATATCCTAAATTGTCGTTATATGTAGGTACCTATACTCTCTCGTAAACAAGACCAGAGTAAACATGCAATTATCTTCAAAGACTGGATATGCCTAAAGGGATGATAAAGTCGCCTTATGTGAAGTACCTACCCACTTGCTTCTTCAGATAAAAGCAGGACTATTTCGGAGTAGGTAAATAATGCGAGATAATGATAATTGGAAAAGGCGAGTTTGAACGAAAATGAAAAAGGCGCCTTTTCAAATAGAGTTTCAATGAAAATTTTTGCAACGTACATCTGAATAGAACGCTCGCGCATTTTTTTGTGGACGCTTTTTGAAATTTTGCTGAATGTTTAATCAGGTTTGGAATTTCAACAGCTAAATGATATAGGATTACTCCAGAATTGAGGTATAAGTATATAGCAGCACTTGTTATAAGTAGAACTATCTAATTTATTTTATTTAACTAAAGATTAAAGCTAAAGTCATTTATAACGGGATATTTACCATGATTAGAGTTTTGAGTTTTTTATCCCGTTATAAATGACTTTAGTGTTAATAACCATGATAGTTTGAAAAGTTTTATAGAGATTAAAGCTTTGTAGGTGTGTACCCTACTTAACAAAAATATTTTTAACTAGCAATTCGCCCTGGATTCCTAAAGGTATTAAAAAAAATCATAAATAAAAATAATAATGCGCGTTCGGTTAACTTATTTTAGTTTTCATACGGATCCCTAACGTTTTTGAAAATATGTATATGATGTCGAACTCTAGTGGTGAAAGAAGTATTCAAATCCGTTAAGTAGTTTCGCCTTTTCAATTCAAACAAACACACCAACTTATAATCAATCAAATCATTCCTCTTTATCATATTAGTACCTATAGATATATTTTATAAAGGTAAGTACCTAAAAATTTTTATGTTGGCCTCAAAATCCATGAAAATTCAAATTCAGCCAACATCAAGCTAAGCAGAGTTTGTCATGGGTAGGTACTAGATGACTGAATTAGTTAATACTAGTAGGTAGGTACTTGGCCTACTTGGGAGCTAGCCTTAAATAACGGTATCTACATCTAATGCGGGCTTCAAAGTTACCCTAAAGATAAGTTTAATTGGAACTAAGGCGAAAATAATCAGACGACAAGAAATCATAAGCAGATGTAAAAGAAAATTTTCCATATAATAAATTATTATGTTTAATAAATCTTGGTTATTTTGCGATGGTTAGCAAAATACTAAATTATTTAGTTTAATTAATCTTGGTTAAATATACGTCATATTTGAACCTGCTTCAGATACAGGGAAATTATTATTAGTATTTATTTATTACCCAGCTAAGTTATATTTAAACTATATATGTGCTTGTCGCTTATAGTGAAAATTTTCTTATAAATAAATAACCGAACTGAACTATTACAATTATTAATCTCATCTATTATTTGCACTAATTTGACCATGAATTTAGCGAACTCAATTAATTGCCTGTCCGGAAATTTGATGGCAACACAAATCCGGATAATAGGTCTACAGTTTACAGAGTAGCTACAAAAATGGGTCACTAGCTAAATAGTGTGGTATTACCAAAGACTGATTAATTGGAAATCGATCGCATTATAGGCGAGCGTTTTGTTGATGCAAGACTCAGAACATGAATCATTAGTCATTAATGTCATTATCATTCCATTAATCATTCGAATGGGGCGCGACACGTGGTAGTCTTCTAGAGGAATGAAACTTAGATTACCTCAAAACCCAAAAACTTTCACGCTCAGGGAAGGATTTTTATTTTTAAAGAACATTCTTCAAAGATGTAAACAAATGGCGACTACAACGCGACGGTAAGGTAACATAATGTTGTTATTTCTTGTGAGTTAATACTCAGGTTTCAGTTGAGAAATGGGCGTAGGTAGGAGAAAATTGCAGTTTGAAACCTGACTTTCTAGAAGTATAACGATATTTCTTTCTTAAACAAAGAAAAATAGAGAAAATACTCGGTGAAACATTTGAGAGAAGTAAGTATTTTGTCGATTATTTATATGTTATAGTTTTCATTGCGGATGTAAGCGGATCAAGTTTATTTATTTATTTATCTATTTTAAGGATTATTTTAAGTTGGAGCAACTCCAACATACCCTGAAGAAGTCCTACGTCTAACGGGTTTTGTTGTCAAACTACGCCTAGATCTGAATATTCACGGAATCACCGTGGTAAAAAACTCAAGAAAGCATTTTTTCTTCGATTCCTTGAATGTGAAAACACGATTGACAAAAAAGTCACGAAAGCGCAATGTTTTAACCAAATAATTTGGTCAAGATCACACGTGAACTACCTTCGCCACAAAATATATGACTACACATTGAAATTTGAACTCACTACTTCGTTCCACCGTAAAACAAGGAACCTCGCCGTCTGTGTTTTGATTTGTAGGTTATTATTACTTATTATTAGGTTCCTTGAGCAATTTATAAAATTTTCTTGTAAATAAAAAAATAACTTGATTTTTGCGCTAACGCCGCGCCGCGCCGCCCCGCGCCGCCCCGCTGCCGTTGTGAAAACCAATACTCTTTTCCGCTTCTATGAACGAGCAATCCTATGCCTATCCTTTTTACAAAATGGCGCTACACAACTTAACCCGTTTATGTACATCCACAATTTAATGAACTTTTTTTATTGTGTTATCTTAGAATAACTACTTGTGTTATAGTCTCCTTGTTTGCAAAGCAAGACCCAGTCTTGAAGCTGGCTCCGGCGACGGGTAAATTTCCCATACAAACGTAATACAAAAAGGAGACCACAAATAATTTGCTATTAAATTATTTGTATTTGAGCATATTTTCACGTTTGTTTGGGAAATTCATCCGTCGGAGCCGTATGCTTGCCGTTTCTTTGTTTGTTACTAATATGTGATTTATCTCACTATGTTAGCATCAAATTGTTGAAGGATTTACATATAATTTAAATTCAATTTAAGGCTATAAAGATATAGCCCACCAGGAGGGATACAATACAGAATTAATTAGCGAACTTTCTAAATATTTGACAATACTAAAAGTGTAGGATGGTTTTGTGTCATCAGAGACGGAATTGACTCGACAAACAGCCGCAACCGACCCGCCCGACCTTTATTTTTAACTGACAGCCAACGGAGGGTTTTGAGGTTGGCATCCTACATTATGTATCTGTGAAACGTATATATAAATAGCCAATTTATTTGTTCCCACGTCGCGATAACACTTCTTTAATAGTACGATTGTAACAAATGAAGTATCGTATGATTGTCTCAATACTCCGATGGTTATAGGGTATGTTACGTCAGATAAAAATGGGGTCTAAGTCGGTCAAAGGTCGAAATTCTCGATGTTAGTATATATATGCTAGTGTCGGGCATTTTGCATAACTTTTGGTTTACCTATACTTTCCAAAACTTTTTCTCAAAGTTTAATAAATCAAATGTCTCAAACAATCAGCAAATATAATATATATGGTTGCCTACGGCTATCTATGTACCTATCAAAAGAAAATGATGAGGACTGTCGGTGAACGTTAGTTTGACTTTTACGTAAAATATAGCTTGAATAGATTTTTAGTTTTTAACTTTATTTTTTTAATCTTAACTATGTCGCGCCACTCTATTCAGCTATTATTCTATAGTGCCACTAACAGACATTCTGGTATTAAAGTTTTTTTTATCTTACTTATACAGACTTATCTTGTTATGGCAACCAGAGATCAGTTCAAGCTTTTACGTTAATCGAAATCAGATAATACCTATGTACTACTTGAAAGTCAGGAATGACGAGTGAGTTTCGATTCAAATTGTCATATGAGACAGCTAACCAACCAAATAAAAGTTCATAACTCAATATTACCTCTCCTATCAGTGCGTAGGTAGGTACTCAATATTATTATTACGTTATCTATCAAATAAGTTGGCTTAGTGCCCATCGAAGCTCTAAATTAGGCAATCGTATTGTTGATATTGGAAAAGTCGCGAAAAGGTAATATTATCGCTCAGAAAACTTCATATTGACTCGATGAGGGTGTTGGGCCGAAAGGTTGATATGGATTCGAAGAAATGAGATCGTTTATCACTGTCACTTTTTCTACAGCTCGAAGCTTGTGCTTCTGAGGTCCACCTGTGCGTAGATCATCTCTCATCCACCATAAAAGAGGTTTCTATTGACAAAATAAACCTACATACAAATTTACTTTTAGGATGTTCATCAGTACCTATTACTCAAGCTAAAGCTGCAAATAATATTTTGAAAGCTCTTTACTTTATTCCTTGGCTAAGAAAAAAAAACAAAAGAAAGATCCCATCTATTCATGTAGCGCAGGTTGTATGTGAAGTGATGCCAACACCAGATAAGGATTTTTCCTGCTTTATTTATGATAGCACGCTAAGGCGTTGCATACATGGACATAAATAAACAGCAACATCGAGACAAGACACTAAAATATGACCGAACCTCATGTTCTTAGCGTATTTTTTGTAAGAAAGTGAAGAAATAAGGGATTGCCTCTCGGATTTCTTTACTTAGAACGTGAAATTGTTGGTATGATTGATGTTTGATTTATAGAGATCCTGGATTTAAACCAAGCATGGATATAAGATTAAAAATAAACAAACGTTAGATCTTCTGATAAATTGTGACAACATTTTGGTTATTTATTAGATACCTACACAAGATATAATGATGAATAATATTCAATTAAAAAATAAATTAGGTAATAAAGCTGGATCTACGCAGCATCATCTAGCTAGTCCCAAGCTAAGTGGCGCTTGCGCTATGTACTAGAATACTGATATACACAACTATTAATACATCGATAGACATTTTTCAGAAATTTTAATAGTTGCATCTGCAACTATTAATATCCGCCTTGGGACACATGTTTGTATGCTAAACGAAGATTCGTTTAGCATACAAACATGTGTCCCAAGGCGGATATTATTTAAGACAAGATTATATTTAAGACTAGCTACTCTATTACATCGGGTAAGCCTGTAAAGATAGAGTACATCATTGAATACATAAATAAATTTGTTTTACAGATGCTGTGCCCTGTATTCCTGAGCTGTTGAGTGAGGAGTGAAGATGTCCAGCGAGTGGGAGCAGGCGTACTGCGTGCCGGGCGGGCAGGCCTTCCAGCACGTATACGTCCGCGTGCACGGCTACATCGCGCTGCTCATCTGCCTGCTGGGCTGCGCTGCCAACTCTGTCAACATCGCCGTCCTCTCGCGCAAGGAGATGTCTTCCTCCACTAACTCCATCCTCACCGGCCTCGCTGTCGCCGACCTTCTCGTTATGATCGACTACATCCCCTTCGCTCTCCACATCTACACCAACATCGCTTCCGACCTCAACAAAAACTCTTACGCATGGGCAGTCTTCGTTTACTTCCACTCTATATTCAGTCAGACCTTCCATACCATCTCTATCTGGCTCACTATCACCCTCGCCGTTTGGAGGTTCATCGCTATAAAGTTCCCACAGAAAAACCGGACGTTGTGCAATCAAAGGAACACGAACATTGCTATAGGCATGGCTTACTTGGTATGCCCGATACTGTGCCTTCCGATTTACTTCGCCATGAATATACAAGAGCTGCCTCCAAAGAGCACCAATGCGAACAGCACCTGGAATGAGACGTTCACGGCGAACGTATCCGACAATAGATCTGTGAGTGGTGAGCCGATATA
Organism: Eupithecia pulchellata; assembly: GCA_963931895.1. Lineage (NCBI taxonomy): Eukaryota > Metazoa > Arthropoda > Insecta > Lepidoptera > Geometridae > Eupithecia > Eupithecia pulchellata. Next base: position 6,361,324 of record OZ007527.1, on the reverse strand, counting down.
CGCGCTGCAAATGACAGACAATAGCAATTTATTGACGGCTATATTTTGGATTTACAGTGTGTTTATAAAACTAATTCCATGTGTGGTGCTTTCCATTCTGAGTGTGTTGTTGATTATGAAAATGAAATCAAGTGATAGACGAAGACAGAAGTTATTAAAGAAGTCTGCAATTTCGACGAATGAGGTAAGTATTAGCTGGGCGTAGGTTCTTAGCTATTCATTACGCAGGGCATTTGTTATAATACCAAGTACCGGTACTTGGTATAATAACAAATACTATGTACCAAATACTGTCGTTTTCGTAAAGGCGTAAGCGCCGAAGAAGGAATTCCACCTGAATCATTCTTAGTGGATGTAAAGGCTATTGATTGATTAATTGATCATTGTTTAAGAAAGGCTCTAATTTTCAAAAGAAATTTTAAATTATCCGAAATGTAAAATACCTGCTAAAATTACCGAGTAGGTAGTACTGGTAAAAATTCTTGGCCCGTGCAATTCCGATAAATATGTAAAACAACTCCCCACAACAGGTGCTATATTGGTTCAACAAAGGAACGAGTGGATATCTGATTTGTATGTGTTCATGCAGTAAATTGGAAATCCATACGCTAGTGCGTCAGTTATTTTGTGCTAGTACTTTAGACTCCACAGTAATTCTTTCTGTCTATCTGTAACCTTTTCACGCCTAAACGGCTGAACGGATCTTAAATAATCTCAATAAAATTTCATAGGGAGGTAAATGGCACAAAACCTTGCGAAGCCATAAGCATGTACTATATAAAAAGACGTAACATTTTGATTTAACATTATCATCATATAAGATCTTAGACTTGCATTGCTGACCTTACCCAAACAAAACTACAAAAATACTTTCCATGATATTTTGTTTAAACTTACTTCTCTACGTATTTTACTTCTACAGAAAAGATATTCGAATGTATTTCTCACAGGGTGAAAAGGCACGGTTGAACGAAGACTCAAGCAGCAAACGGACTGGCGGCGGACGAACTGACCGCACCACAAGGATGCTGGTAGCGCTGCTGGGGCTGTTCCTAGCCACGGAGCTACCGCAGGCTCTCTTCGGCCTTCTCACAGCCATCGCACCTCACCTGTTCCAAATCTGCTATTATGCATTTGGTAAGAACTTTCTTTAGTTTCCTCGTGAGACAAATCTATGTCTATAAGTCGACAGAGTTTGTAGGTTATTTGTTGCCTTTGCAACATAGGTATTAAACCTAGGCTTTATTGCCATAAATTTCGTTTCGTTTAAAGGTTTCATACCGCTAAAATTTGTACTACGTACTTCTGTCTGAACATAGACAGCGAATCAGTCACGCAAAGATTTCAAATTAGATATCAGAACTTGGTTTGATAATCGTTGAATAGGTTAAGATAGTTCTAAGGTTAGGGTTTAAACCTTTAATGAAATTCACAACTGAAACAAATCTTGTTCCTAAATGCCATTCCACTAACTCCGTTCTATTTGTTCAGATAAGTGCGTTTCTAGAGGGCTCCGACATGACCTAGCCCCGGATCGACGGATTAACTTGCCCTCAAAGTTGGGAACAAACAAAACTTTTTTAGTCCCTCGCAATCTGGCCAGAAAATTTGGCTCTTCATCCTGTAGAGCTTGATTAAAAGGACTGTTAAACAATCTTAGAGTCGAGTCCCAAGACACATGCTGGTCAGATGGATAATTAACAGAGGGTTGAAACTGGTTGAAGTAGCAGAATGTGTGGCCTGTCAGTTTACGTGAACATCTGTGTAACCCAGCCCGACCTATAACGGTATCGTAATTAGTTCTAATGCGAGTGCGGCCCACGTAAGCTTGCTTTGTGTTATCGCAAGCCAATCTTAATCAAACCTCACAACGGTGAAGCACCTGGTAAGCCGCTGATTTAATTCTGTCGATACCTTCATTTGAAATCTTGGTGGTTCAGAATGATGTTCAGAAATGGTTTTAAATAATGCTGGACTATTAACACGGCATCAACCTATGATTAGCAGAGTTTGTGTTATAGATAACTGATATACCTACCTAATATATTATTTTGTGTAAATACCAATGATCTTTTGTAATAAGTGTAAGTTATATCCTACCTAGATGTAGGTAATTGAATAATACCGGTATTATGTTTTTTCATAGCTGGATCAAAGTTTCATAACATTCATATTCTATTATCTTCTTTTGATAAGTATAAGGAATAATAATATAATTTAATATAATAACAATTATGATTTTAGTTCCAAAATAGGTTTAGTAAGTTTTCGTTAGATTCTGAAATTGTACATTAGCTTGCCTATCTCAGATGAATAGCAAATGTTTCATTAATGATAAGATAACTTGTGACAAACTTCACTTCATAACCCTTAATATAACTATTTTGTAAATACCTAAATTCAAAGATATTAATGTAGGAATGTACGACATAAAAAGTTTTTTATAGGATATAGGAAACTCTCACACAACAACAAATATCAAAAGAAGATTATAGATTATGAATGTTATAAACCTTTGATCCAGCTATGAAAAAACATAATGCCGGTATTATTCAATTACCTACATCTAGGTAGGATATAACTTACACTTATTACAAAAGAATCATTGTTTCATTATTGCCTTCATTGTTCAGTTGAAAATTCCATAATAAGTACATACATATCGGGAAACAATTTACGCTTGTCGCTTCGAGAGTCAATTTTATACGCATATTTCGAACAATACGTTTACATGTCCGAACATCATTTGAATATCTACGAACTACTATTTATTGGCAGACAAGGTTGGAATAAAAGTTATTCAGTGTTGGTTGATGCCGTGTGGTGCCGGCATAGAATTTCACCACCCCAACTCTTCCCGTGGGTGTCGTAAGAGGGGACTAAGGGAAACACAGCAGGGGGCGGGCAGCAGCCCCTTCTGCAGAACAACTACACCGAACTGCGATCCCCAATCCGCATACCCAGCGTGGGGATTATGGGCAATAACCCCCAAATAATGATGCCATCTATGGCGCTCATTAGGGGAGGCCTATGTCCAGCGGTGGACTATTATAGGCTGGTGATGTTGATGTTGTTGATGAATGTTGGTTGGTCGGTGTGCCGGTCTGAGGTGGTATTTAGTACCAGGCTTGCACAACTGGGTATAAGGTAATCCTCTCAGTGTACTGGACACACATGACTAACAACGATCTACGGAAGCTGTGACGGAAGGGTCTTAGCGTGGGTATTGCTTATTGTGTTTTGCTGATTCATTGTACTAACAGATATACCTAGCTACCACAAATTGAGTAGACTAGTCTGAATACAAATTGAATCCTGGAAAACAAGTATTTTCCTTAGTTACGAGTCTCCTAAGATAATAACTTATTTAGGTTCCGTTTATTGATTACCAGATGACTGTGAAGGTACCTACCACTGTTTTCCCCTATTTTTCTTTTCAACTCTGTATAAGAGCAAAATACAAAAAAAAAACAAATCGGTGAAGCCGATTTAAAGGTACGAACAACATTTTATTTTTATATAGAAGACAATTATGAATGTTTTCCCAACATAGGTTTAGTAAGTTTTCGTTAGATTCTGAAATTATACATGTACCTACCTAAGCTTGCCTATCTCAGATGAATAGCAAATGTTTCATTAGTGATAACTTGTGACAAACTTCACTTCATAACCCTTAATTAAGTATTAACTGTTTGTTTTATGTTCAGTTCAAACTGCTTATTTATTCATGAGGGGACTCGGTTAAGTTCAAAATAGCCCTAAAATAAATTGACGAACTTCTACAGGCGTGTCTGGGATTGAATTACAAAATCGATAAACATTTTTACTGCAGATACTCCTAAGATGATCATGATAGCAGGTCAGGCCAGCTCAAGTAAACACTACCAAGATATTTGGCAACCTTTCTTACAAAAAATGGCAGAACAAAGTAATTTTTTACCGTCCAGTAAAATACTTTGTCGAAGAAAACATGTGAACTCGAAATATTTTCATAAACTTCCGAATAACATAATTCTTATAACGACGTCATTGACGTAGGTACATAAAAGTATCTCATATGTTGATTTTGAAAAGAGGAAATGAGACTCAAGGTTCCTAAAAGTAAGGCAGATTCATAAATATTGAAAGATATAAATTATTTGGCAAATAATAATTATTTGGTATTTATCGTATTCTTATTCAGATAAATTTCATCAGATTGTTATGTCTCCGCGTCACTCCCTACTGTACTTGAATACCATCGATTTATTTCACACTTCTATAATAATATTTATAATCCCTCCCTGAAAATTGCAAAAGTATTTTCTTGGTAAGATTTGAGATAACATTGTAATAAATTTTGTAGTCTGGAATTAACTTAGCCAAGCCAAAATAAGTAATTTATTCAACGTGATTTATCTATTAACAAACTTTCTCAACTTTAGCAATTCTAAACTCAAGTCATTTAAGAAACCATATAGGAAGCTCGTCGCGAACTCAACACTTTCAAAGTGAGACTCAAAACAAACAATTAGCCAGCTTTCACGTCACCGGGTTTGAAGTTCCTTCATCTATTTAAACATCTATACTAATATTATAAAGAGGAAAGATTTCAATGGCTGTTTGAATTTAATAGGCTCCGATACGAATAGACCGATTTGATAAACTATTTCGCCATTAGTCTCCTTCGTTATCCCTGACGAACATAGGCTATAGAAGATTCAAAGAGTTGGGGATCTGTATGAAAACTTTAAGTGCCTAAAGATTTGTAATTTTTGAAATTTTTGCTTAATACTCGTTCGCAGCCGGGGCGGACCACTAGTATTTTAAACAGCAGAAAATAGAGAAAGCTCGTTTTAAAAAATAGTTGTTGAATTTGGTAATGAAATGTTTATATCCGAAATAGCTTCCATATTGGCTGGATAGCTGAAGCATGACGCATGCTGGAATAAAACTGCATCTTTTTACAAACAGAAGTTATTCCTAGACTTGTTTTAATTTTAAACAACCGTACTCAACTCTCAACTCCTTGTTTTGCGCCTCAATCGTGTTGTGAATTTCATTAAATATGTTAAGCCCTGCTTTGCGTGGATCAAAATATGTATATAAGTACTTTGTTTTGCTTTGGGTTTACAATCACGGAAAACAGCGTGGGAAATGAATCCGCTCGTTGCGTTGTCTCTTACAATAACAATGATCGCAGCAAATACTCGTGATATAATGGAAGAATGGTCATTGAAAATTACAAAGAAATGCTATCAAAAAAAAAAAACAATTTTGGGAGAGATAGGGTTTCGTTATTTTTATTCATGTGACCGTATTAATTCTGTAACCTTTAGACTGGTTAATAGAATCAGTGAGCTACCATAATTTAATTGCCGACCAGCTCGACGCTAATGGTCTCCACTGTACATAAGAATGTGAAGATCAGACAAGCGACTAATTTAATTATATCGAAGAATTGCTTTATTTACAAGCTTTTCTGAAAATAAGGAAAATGTTTTACATGATAGAGATACAAAAATACGTCATGATAGGTTTACAGGGTGATTGGTAGTTGAGTTTAAAGGTCAAGGAGAAGATAGATAAGACCTGAATTTTGAGTCATGGTTGTCTAAACGAATTCTTACTACTGATTCGTCAAGAATTATTTGATTTTTGAGGAGAAGATTCAACATTTGACTACTTATAATCGCCAGTTTATAAAATAAGTGAACTTTTTTTTTCTTATTTTACCTTATTAAAATCATGTGTAAGCAATTTAACAAAACAAGTCCTAGCTGTCTGTGATACGTATTTTTGAATATTTTTGGACGCCGTTTTAAAATAAACGGGTAGTGGTATTTATTCAAGCCTTATTGAAAATAGGTACGCCTGGTTATTGTTCTTCCTTTGAATAAAAACCAAATCAATAGTATAACCAAATAAAAACCAAATCAAAAGAAATATGACCAGTATTTTATGATCGGATAGGAGCTTTTAACATAGAAGAACACTAAAGAATAAAGAAAAAACATCTAGCTTATACTTTGGCAAGAGTTTTGGGTTAAACCATACATTCTCCTGAAAAGATGTCTTTGAATTTCCCTTTTCTCCTTGCTGTTTCCTGTTGTAGTCTGTATACTGTAGTAACCCGTCAATAAGCAGCATAATGAAGTAAAATAAACATGTTTAAAATAGTACCATTTACGAGGATAAATTGCAAGCCATTGAAGTTAGAGCCTACAAACTAAAATGAGGGAGAAAATTTCAATTTGTAGCCCGACGAACAACAATTTTGTTCGAAGTCACTTATTTTTGATATTCAAAGCTATTGCCGCCGTGCCCAACAATATAGTTAACTTATTGCTTAAACTGGTCATTATTAGCAATCAACCGATGAATTTAGGTTTTTCCCACCAAAAAACTATAATTACTTCGTAAAAACTCAATCAAAATTCGTCTGAGACAACCATGGCGCAAATGTCCGTGCCCACCAATATAGTTCACCTATTGCTTAAACTTGCCGTTGCCGTGTGGTGCCGGCATAGAATTTCACCACCCCATTTCTTCCCGTGGGTGTCGTAAGAGGCGACTAAGGGAAACACACGGGGGGGGCGGGCAGCAGCGCCCTCTGCAGAACAACTCCACCGAACTGCGATCCCCAACCCGCATGCCCAGCGTGGGGATTATGGGCATTAACCCCCAAATGATAATGCCATCTATGGCGCTCATTAGGGGAGGCCTATGTCCAGCAGTGGACTGTTATAGGCTGGTGATGATGATGATGATGATTGCTTAAACTGGTCATTATTAGCAATCAACCGATGAATTTCGGTTTTTCCCACAAAAAAACTATAATTATTTCGTAAAAACTCAATCAAAATTCGTCTGAGACGACCATGGCGCAAATGTGTCTAAATAGTCTATTCCATCTTCTCTATGAAGCTTTGCATCCAGCTACCAGTCACCCTGTATATGCGTAAATGTTTTTGTGTTATATTTCAACTGTGGGGTAAACGAACGCAAAGAATGGTTCAACTACTCATCTGGAAACTTTTATTATATCGCAGAATAGCCTTTTGTTATTCCAATTCTTTTGTTATTCCAGTACCCACTCATTATCATAAAAATAACTTTTTATGTACTATGAGGCAGAGCTCGTTACCGAGTGTCCTACAAACTGTTAACAATATTATTGTTTGTATTTTGTAATCCGTTTTTGATAATTGAAAAATATCCTCCGGGTCAACTAAATAACTGAGTTATATTTTCATTCTGGGCCACGGAATGAACGGACAAATAATTTTCTTACTCCGTTTTATTTTCCAGGAGTAAAACAACAGAGCGAGACTAACTCTACTTAATGAAAATACATCCACTAGACCTCGACCCTTAAACAATAAACCACAGCGTCGGGTTTATTGTTAAAGATTCCTAATTAATACAATATGTTCGGTGAATTAGGCCACAGAAGACGTGAGTATCAGTCTGCGAGAACCTAGGTCGCTACAGATTAGCTTAGATTGTAGGCACAAACTGATATGGTGATTGAAAGAATGCTTATTTTAAGTAAACCTTGAGAAGAAGAAAACACAAGACGCAAACTTATCAGAGATTCCCACGTCCTGATCCACGAAATGCCTCGAACCTGCAACATACCTATTTCATCAATTCGCCAACTGCCTGGCGGCGTCAGACGTGATTTATATTCTTCCAGGCTATGACCTTCTGATAACTTTGTATAAAATACTGAGTTTTCAGTGACATTCACAATGGTAATCGATTTAATGGAAAAAATATATAGTCGTTCGTTAAATTATTACAATTTCTATGAATTATATAGTTATTTTGATTTTCAGTTGTTTTTTGTGTGTGCTACTGTGAAATAAACTGTGAAATAAAGAATTTTTTATTTATGTAATAAGATTTATTATTTGTTTGCGAGCGCGGGTCGTCTTCATTTTTGATTTCTTGATGGCTTGGATGGACGTTTATTTATTTATTTGGGAACGCCAACAGCGTACATCTTATACTTAGGCACTTATTTAAGGTTCTTATAATGTATATACACTAATAACAGGCGGACACATCATTGTTATATTGCTAATCGTACAGGTGATATTAATGTATGATTATGAGTTAACCATCGTGTTTTATCGCAGGCGAGGTGATGGACTTGATGGCGCTGGTGGGGTCAGCGGTCAACTTCGTGCTGTACTGCAGCATGAGCCGTCAGTTCCGCTGCACGTTCACGCGGCTCGCTCGCAAGCTGCTGCCTCTGCCTCGCCCTCAGGAGGAGGCTACGAAGAGCTCCAAAACGTAGCGCTTACCAGCGACCACTAGTACATCGGTCGCGCAACTGTGAAGTGAACAGACTGTTTCAAACGAGCCCGGCTCTTGCTGAAGTGAACAGACTGTTTCGAATGAGCCCGGCTCTTCATTGATGTAGGTAAACAAAGTGAGCGAGCACATGCGGTCGTATTTTCGTGCGATGTGCTTCTATTCACTCAACGGTAATGATAACTGAGTGCGGAGTTAGGCTGGGCTGGATTTTGAGAGGTTAATTTCGATCGATGATAATGTTAGAATTTCAGACTCATTTGCATTTTACATGTGATTTAGGTAGGCAATGGTAAATGCTATATTATAGAAAGGTAAAGCATAATTCTCTGATTATATGGATTCTGAAATTTTGTCGTCTATGATTAGGAAGGAGGGAAGTTATGATGTCTACCAATAATCAAGATTGCTGTGAAGTTAGCACATATGCCGCCTCCGAAATTGGTTATGTTTCAGCAAGCATGCATAATTCGTTGGTTGAGTTTATAATTCGACGAAAATCTTGATTCTTTTTGTGATTCTTAAATTACGTTTTCTATTTCACAAAAACTTTTATCCCTTGAGTCTTTGGGGCCTCGCTGAGGCAGTAAATCACTAAGCAAAACTTGGTGAAAAACTGTTTTAATTGGAATTCACTTTAGTTTTTTCTGTTTAATTCAAGTAGGCCAAAGTGCTTACTTGAAATCTTACTTGTATTGTGAATTTAAAGAGCCTACCTCTCTACCTTTTCAGTTTTCAGTTCATAACGTAGTCAATGACTGCTCATTTTAATTTTAAGTACTTTTGAATTTTGATGGTATTGATAGAGCACAATTAACTGGAAAAGGAGATTTATAAGAGGACGTAATGCACGCTTTTTGCGCAAAGGTATAGCCACAGGATTTCGAATTTAAAGGAGCGGGACAGAGTATGCGTTTTTGGAACGGGGAACTATGACAATGGGTGATTTGCTGATCAAAAATCTTTAACTTTTTTTGTTTTTATCTTGCTGAATTCAAATTTTGCACTACTTGAGTGCAAAATTTGAATTCAGCAAGAGAACAATGTAAGAATTTTATCCTTAACACTTTCAACAAAATCTAGTACTCGCATTTTATTTTAGGTTACTGATGTATATTTATATAACATACAAAATAAAACATTTCAGTGACCTGCGAGTTCTTGAGTTGACGTGCAAATAATAATAATGAGCGAAACAGTGCATCTAATTTTTTTTTCCATGTGTTTTTGTCTTGGTCGTGTTTTCATTTCACTAATACTAAAGTACTAGGTACTAAAGAGAAAATTTAAAATTTTGTGTAATTCTTCTATCTTTTCTACGACGGGGACCAGGTTAGTTATGGGATTAAGGCGTAGTTTGATAACTGAATTATTCGGGTTCGCACATTAACTTAATTGCTGCTCGTTCAATTTCAATTAGACTTTTTATTATCCTTTGCCATGCTCAAAATGTAGGTATTTAGTAAGTAAGTAGTAAGTAGGTAATCACCCATTTAAATCTTAACCTATTTAAGCAAAACGGCGGGTAAAAGATGAATTATCTCAGGTTATAGACTAATCAAGCAATTTACTGCCAATAAATTCTAAATTACGGAATGGTAAATTTTTCGACCTTTTTAGAAATATTTCGAAAAGTATAAAGCCTATCAAAATATATGTATATTACTTTTGTCTTTGTAGGTCCCATTTAAAATTTCAAAATTGGTACTGAAAATCTTCATTTTGATTATTTATTTATTTTTCTATAACTCTGTAGAGGCGCACGAAATATTTCAAATTTTAAGTCAATAGTCGTTTCTGAGATATTAAGGATTCAAAACAAAAAACAGAAAAAAGCGAGGCCAAGATGTCAAAACCCTAAAAAACAGTAGAATAAAATAGATGCGCCGCGCCGTCGTGTATTTGAAAAAAGAATTTTCGTAAGCCTATCCTTGTCCCAGTTGTTCTGTGCATAGAACTACTTTTCTACTCAGTGTAATAACTACATACTGAGAATCAGCGAATTCGTTATTTACAACTTGGATATAGTCAAACGAGATTCCCCTATTTCGAGGGGTTCAGTTTCTGACTGACTCGAAAAGGATTTGATAACAAAGAAATACCTATACATAATTAATGATAAAATAAAATGCGTGAAATCTAGTTACCGTTGTTGCCACTAGTCCCACCATTTATCGTAACCAAGCATCACAGCACGCGCTACGAAGGTCTTCGTTTAAGTGTGTTTCTCATTATGAGGAAGGAAGTGAGGTATAGCTTAGGGGAAGGTGGGATATATAACAAGAAGGACAGCAAAATTCTATAAACAATGACTTTGACTTTGCAAAGAGTTGTGTATTTCACAACTCTTTGCAATGTCTATTGTAAGAGACGCGCAAATTTATACGCGTGCAAATTTCTTTCGCGCAAGTGTCTTCCGCGTAATTATGCCAGATCCACGAAGTAAGACAATATATTTATACATTTAAATAAATATTGCTGGGCAGACGGAATGTTGGAGGTGGGAAACAAACCTGCAACCTTCTGCGTCGTAGGTAGACCTTCGCCCACTGCGAATCGATAAATAAGAACATAACTCAATGTAGTTTCCATTAAAAGAATTCTCCCACTAATTAATTAATAACTAAATTCAGTCACGTACAAAATATGGTATCGTTGCTACGCGTAGCTTATTGGTTACCTGAACAAAGTTAACTTATAACGCAGTAGGTTTAATTATTTCGAGTTTCAGGTCACGTGCTTCCTTAGCTTAATACGATCCTGGGCTCCGATATCGAGACACGATTTCAATGTAGGTACTTATTTGTATCAATTTGAGCTGCGTCGCGCCTTGTAAGACACCGAATGATTCCATATAAATCTTTGCCTGGGTTCCGCGGGAGAAAGGCAAGAACTAGTTTAGGTTTTATCGACAAACAAACAATTTGCTTTTTTTACTTTATAGCTCAATAGATAGCGAAGAAAGTGAAGGTGAAGGGCTGTAGTGGAAGGAAATGATGTCAATTTTGAAGTATGCGGAGGGTCTATGACATTTTAATGTGGACCAGATCAGATCCAAATTACTAAAAGTCTGGATGAACTGTTTTTGATCGACTTTTTAAAAGAACAACTTTTGTCAAATCAAATGATAGTCAAAATTATTTACTAGTTCTATCGACTCTATTATTCGGAATTTTGTTTATCGAGTCCCAGAGTCAGGCCCCGAATCCTGTTCGAAATGGTTTCGGATTAGAATTCGATGAGATATCGTAAACTGCGTCTCCATTGAAATAGTAGATATTTATTACTAAGCTTTTACTGTTAATTTCTATCACCTTTTCTCAAGCTCGCTCGTAAACGAGGCTCGAGGTCTGCTGCTGAGAGAGTTGTGCTCCATAATAGAAAATAATTCAGCATTTTTTATCAATATTTTTTACAGAATCAATTAAAAATGAACCTTTTGAATAAAATAAATCGTGTAACAAACTTTAAACTAATCGAGCAATTGACACAAGCTCATGTATACAACGCTTAATGTAACGACCAAATAAAGGCTCTATTTTGTAACTCGCGTATTGGAAAATTTGGAGCTTTGTAAGCTAAAATCGTGTGTCCAGAAGGAAGGCCGGCTCGATGATGACCCCAGGGGCTTGTTATTCAGCTTGTTGAGCATGTAACGTGCAACATAATATTATTCAAAGCAAAACGGAACATAATTTGCATGTCATAATAGCATCCCAATTTTATTTCGACAAATTTTCACGGAAACGAATTTCTCGTAATGTGAATAGAATTTAAAATGAACCACAAAATTCCAGCACTTGGTCACGAATCAGGGAACGGAAAGCAATTTAAGTTACTCCATTCACTAAAATTAAATATGCGAGACGTGGATTCGGATTCATTAAATTCAGATTTGCACCTGGAGTGATAGTTCGAGAACTAATTAAAACAGTAACTTGAAAGGAAAGTGTGCTAACGCTGTTAAACGTTTTATTCGTCAAAAGCGCAGTAAAGTAAATATTAGAATCCGAGAAAGAATTTAATAGTAATAATGTAAAACAGAACAAGTTATATGTGTGAACCCCTGTAACATCTGTGTTACAAATGCATAAGTGAACTCATATACAGTACAATCACTTATTGGATCACGTGGGTTAAATGCAGTGACTATTGATGTCTCTTTATTTCAGGGTTACAAATTATTATTATCTAAACCTAATCCTACTATTTTTGAATAGGTACGGTCAAAACAACTACCGTTATGTTGTGTAAAATACTTACAGAACGTTCCAAAGAATTTCGTTAAAACTAATGAACGATATCCATAAAGGAGAATTCACCTATAGTATAGTCATAGTCACCTATGTTTTGAACAACTACAATTAAGTCACCTAAGGTCGATTGAGATAATGGACGACTTATCTACTATTCTGTGGTCATTAAGACAAAATAAGAGAAAAAAAAGAATAAACAAAACAGTATAACCACTTGAACGTTCGTGGGTACTCATAGGTCTTTATCTAAAGTCAAAACAAAAGTAAAAAGTGTTCGTAGAATACAAATGATTAAATTAATGATAATATACTATACTAAGATTAATTAACAAACTGAAAATTTGATGCAAATATTGCAGTAATTCCAAATGTGTGTACTCTACTCTGGGATTTCTTTCACAATACTTTCTATTTTTTGTAATTTATGTTCATTCTTTGTCTTCCTTTTCTTTGTTTGTGTTTCCCAGTTCTGATTCTTTCAATAGCTGTAATATTTGCTATAGTCTCCGACACTAACTCACCCTCGAGACTATAATGATGCTGGAATGCCTCAGCACGATTCTGAGTGCGTGGTATTGTGTTGTCGTGACATAGACTCCAAAAGTTTGGATTGTAGGTACATAAGTGGCTGATTATTTGTCCCATTTACATAATGGAGACCAAACCACTCTGCTATTTTGCGAGAATCATTGGACAATGTATTTATGAAATCATTGAAATACATGGCACTATTAGCAGTGTATGTAATACAATGCCAATATACACTTGATATCGATATAAAATGTGCGATCGCTGTATTTTTCGATATTATTATCTGTCGAAAAAAAAGGACCCCTTACTTTACAATGTCCGGACTCAGAATTTTGACGGAACCGCTGCTCTGTCAATAGTGTATAACTGTAGGAATATACCAGGAATAAGTTCAAATGTCCCGTCCGTTATCTGATATTGGCTTTTCCCAAATCATTATCTCATTAACATTAACATTTTGGTGTTAAACAGCATTACTGTTTTATATCCGAAAATTCTGCTTTTAATCAAAGAAAGTTCTACGTCACCCATTGTTCTTCTTCGTTAGCATCTTCGTTAACTTCAAAATCGAAATTTGAGAGTTCTTTGATAGATAACGTAAAAGCTTTCTTTTTTCACGATTAACTATTTGTCGAAGGGTATCTTTGCATGGCAAACTAATTGAAATGTCAGCACTAGTGGATGCCAATATGATGATGTTTTACCTACTATTTGACAAGTCTTAGTTATTGGAGAAGCACTGGTCTTATATTAAGCCCATGAATGTTATAAGCAACCTCAGCACGCACTGGAATACCTTGGTGTTTATTTTCTCCACTACACGGTACAACTGATAATATTTCAATATCGGTTTTTACACTCCTTATTATGTTTGCAGTACATTTTTGCATTTTAAATTTCCAAGCTTTCTCCTTTCTTGGTCTCTTTTTAAAAATAGACATTTTCAGCCTGCAATTTCAATTTATTAACATTTTTTAATCAGTTTTACATAAAATATGTTTACGTAACGCTTACAATGCGCTTACATAAAGACATTGTAACTTTTGAGGACTTTGCAGCACGTAAAATTGTTGGCGCTACCCTCATTATAGAAAAAATCTAACGCTGCGCGCTGAATTGATAAACTGTGTTGGCAAGTCGTCCATTAGGTATTTCCATATTTCATACAAAGTGCAAACATCCATTATCTTAAGAAATCGTTCATTAGTGTGATTAATTTTTAGTTTTATAAAAATTTTGTAGGTAAGTTAAACAGTAGGTACTAAAGTCGGCCAATATGCGTTATGAACATTGGGGAATCAACCGTAGCTATCATTAAATACAAGTAGTTAAAATAGTTTTAGTTATTATAATATGTAACCCATTTAAATGTACATTTAAATTGAGGCTTGGCAAGAAGGTATACTACAGAGATGACGTAGAAAACATTGAATAATATTTTAAATGGTTCTGTTTTTACAATGTATTTATTCAATGAAAAGAAGGTTATAATTCTATTACTAAACTTACTTAAGTATTACTAATTTTCTACAATAAATTGATTATTCTGATTAACTAAAACCCTATAAGTTCAGAGGCAGTCACTCGGCTTAATACCTTTAAACCACTAGCAACAGGATGTCACGAGAAACACATTTAGGAACAAAAATATAGAGGGCAGAATGGAAATCCCCTGCTCTGACTCCCGTGGGGGCTATAAGAGATAAAAAGATCGAAAGCTTTTAACACGGTATTTTCGGGTATAGTGATGCGAGTAGTTGCTTTTATATACGGATGTTATGTTTATCTTTTATCGCTGTTAGTTTTTACCAAATAGAGGTTGAGCTTCAGCTATTGTAACAAAAAAGCTTTATTGTAATTAATTTATTGTAATAATAATACTTTATTGTAATTAATAATGCTATTTTCTTTAAAGGGTAAATCCTTTTTTTTACTAATTAAGAAAATTACAAATAAAAAACTAAATTAGAACTACAATTTTCAAAAGAAACGATTGGACTAAAAACTTCCTTTATAATTGAGCTATCAACAGACTGTTGCAAACAAACTACAGGTAGCTCAACTGATCAATACCAGTCGAAAGTGTCCATAGATTTGATCCATATAACGAAGGTTCTTAGTAAAAATTTTACAAATTTGTCACTTTTCATTTGGTATATATATGTATAATAATCGACCGCTAACTTAAAACAGGCTTATAACTGTTTCTCCTCACTCTGACTAATCCCAATAGAAGAAGATCGTGAAAAACAGCAATGCTTTAAATGAGCAGTTATTATGAATTAGGGGGATTGCAGGCACACCGTAAATGTAGTACTATCTATATTTCTACCTTATTTTTTATCAGCTATAGCTGTTAATTTATTTTATGTTTTATTTATTTTGTTACACAAATGATTACTAAAATAATAATGTATTATACTGTTGATGCCCTAAGTAAGTATTAAAGATAGCGATGGCAGTCTGCAAATATGTATTACCCAGTGTGTGAAAGTTGAAAGAAAAACGATCAACGACACGCACTGAATTTATTGCTCGGATATAAAAAGCTCTCATAAACCGCTCATAAAATTGCGACATTAGATATTTGACTCCGAGCTTACAGAGCAGATTTTAAAGAGATTTTTAAACAGCGACTATAACTTTATTTGATTGTTTTCCTTTTTAATAAGAGTAAAATCCGGATACACAAAACTAGGTACAATATACAAACGATATTTACCTATAGCTACTTTTCGGTCACAAAATAATATATCGTGGTATTTATTTTTATTTGAGTGAGAATATTTTAAAAAGAATGCGGAAATGAACCCCATTTCCGCATACTTTTTAAAATATCTGTGAATGTTGTTTTAATTATTTAAAATCATAGAAATGTTTACTTGCAGTATTATTTGCTATATTGAATATTTCGGGGATTTCCAGCTTCTATACCTTCAGTTATTCCCTTCGTTTGTAACCCTATATACATAGGTAGCATATCAAAACTAGACTGTGATTTCGGAAGTTGATTTTTTGACGGGGTACAATTTTTTCCTGTGGCATCAATTCCGACCTTACCCTAGGTTAGTGTTAATACTTTTCTTATTTTCAGTTGTTATTTAAATTGTAATGCGATATCTGGCTTACCTGGATAATTTGAAATGTTGTCAGGTTCAGTTACAGCTAGAATTTAGCTAATACAGTCGCTTTGTAAGTATGACTTCCTGATTAGACTAAACAGGAAGTCGGAACGGAATAGCATAGGCTGTAGATGTAGATATAGACTATAGCTTATCAAATACCGATATTAAAATTGTAAATAAACAAGAGAGTTTGTTTTTTTGTCGGACCAAAAATCAATCTTAGTACACAGATACATAGTTTATGACTTGAAAGAATATATGGACCACATTTTTTTATCCCCAAAAATACCACGGGATCGGGAGTTACGCGGGTAAAACCGCGGGCACCCAGCTAGTTTTTAATATACTTATAATGCAGGTGATGAGGACTCAATATAAGTGTCAACCGAATGTTTGCTTTGGAATAGTATGCCAGGTGTATGTGTATTTTTTCCCACTGTCCAAAAGTGGTGAAAACTATTATTATATTATCAATATTTTGAAAAAAATTATAGGAACTTTCAATGTAATTATATGCTTTAAAGCCTGTAAAATGCTACCTAAACAATAAAATAAAATGTAACTATTGTAATTTAATGTAAATTAACCCTGCCAAAGGAAAGAGACATATTAGTGAAATGTAAATCTTAGTTGTACATAATGTAAGTATCTTCATTAATAAGATTTTACTCTTAACTGCGCCCTAGCACGGGTTATTCTCTAGAGTAGAATCGACAACAATCACTTCGCATCTTTATAAATTGTGTAAAATAAAATTAAGTTGAAGGGATTACCTACTAACAAATAATTTACGCATTGGATGACATACATATTTAGAATGTCGTATTTTTCCTATTAGCCTCCTAGACAATACGTGCTAGGGGACTGTACATTAATTATTAACTTCAAGATCATGTAAGTAGGTAGAATATTGTTGTAAAAAATGGTAATACACACATTCTTTAGGTTAGGTTAATAAAGGACGCGTAAAAAAGGAAATCACTTAACACTTGTCAAGCACAAAAACACGTATTCTTAGATAGGTACTACATGTTTAAGCAATGTTTTTGTACGCATACTTGTAGCAGGTTATTAATTAATTTATTATACAACAAAAAATATTAAAATCTTTATTAGGAATAAAGCGCTTCGCTACTTCCCGCTGTCGTCGGTATGCCTGTCCCTATGTATGCTAGATCTAACAACTATGCAACGGATTTTGATGCGAGTTTTTTTTATAAATTGTAATTCAAAAGGAAGGTTTTTGTATCAGGATTGCATTCGTGCGAAGCCGGAGCGGGTCGCTACTTTTGTATAAGGTACAAAAAATAATTAAAGTAATAAGTAATTGTGGGCTGACTACCGCAAAAGTTGAAAACTGTGTAGCCAGCGCCTTCTTCCGCAAACAAACAGGTTTCGGAAATGTTCGGAATATTTTTTGTATATTATACCTAGGTATCAAAGGTAGGTTACCTTGGTTAAATTTAGAGTTAGTAAATGCGTGAAAGATGACAGAAAGAAGGAAGAGAAATCTGAAATAAAGAGTGATAAAAGAAACCGCGAGAAGAAAGTCTACCTGATTGTCATGACATGTGGTCTATGCCACATGACAATCAGGTAGCCTGTCAAAATATACCTAGCCTGTTAATGTTAACTTTTAAGGTCTGGGTTAATTTTTTTTCTGCGTTGTTAGACGAATACATTAAAAAGCACGAAAAATATGAATTTCGCACGTACCCATGACGATCACCCTTCACGCTCCGACGACGGATGAATTTGATACAAAATGATTTGTGATTTGAGAATATTTTCACCATGGGATGCTATTATTTGTGTTATTCCATATTGTGTTATTCCATATTATGTATTTAGGTTACTGCCACAAGCTTTTTTCAAAATATGTACTTATCAACACAAATACTAAGACGTGTCTTCTTTCATGTAAAAATGCGATTCGATTTAATTTTATTTCAGAAAAGTATTTAGAATAAAGATTATGGCAGGAACCTTGATAAAAACTATTTTAATGCAAATAATAGCCAATAATAAATAAATTTCAAATCATTTTGGTACTACGTTTGTATGGGACATTAATCCATCGCCGCCGGAGCAGTATAATTATAATTAGTGTGTAACTAAACTTAGCTAAATGTAGAATTTCGATGTCCGTAGATTTATAATTATAAAGCACGAATTCTATGTAAAATATAGTATTATGTTAAGATGTGGTTTAAATATACATAAATAAAAACTATTGTCATAATATTTGGACGTTTCACTCAAATCACACGGAAACTTTACCTAACTATTGAATTTGAAAGCAATCACTATTCCTCTGAACCCTGATTTTCGATTCCTGTTTCATATTCATGATGATTTCCGCATAATTCTCGAAAAAAAGACACTTCTTGCAAGCGTGCGAATGGAATTCGAGAGTCGAGCGCGAAATTTCGAGTTATTAATAGTACATTGTTACCTTATGGTTGAAGTAACTTATGTATTTATTCCCGAGACAGGTTTGGCTCGAGCGTAGCGAGGGCGCCAATATTTCGAGGGACTAAATAAGTTACTTTCACCTGAGGTTAACACTGTGCTTTTCATTACGAATCAAGGAAGTTAAAACATAAACGCAAGCTAGCTAAAGAAAAAAATTGTGAATTTTAGTTTACACAAATTAACAACTTAGGTGAGGTTCTTTTCACTACTGCTTTAGCCTCTTCTCTTATGAAAACAAAGGTGCAAAATGAAATCACGTAAAAAACGTCAATTTCATAGGTTTCATAGGTAAACCCATTATTTGAACTGCGATTTTATGTATAGTAAGCAGATACAGGTACGGTATGATAGGGTTACGGAACGCTCATTGTGTTTCTGCGAGGACGGGTTTACCTATTACATTATAATCAAACGAAATGTAAGAATATTTTATCTTTTGATATTATACTCTTTTTATGCATCAGTAACTCCCTGTAGACATATCTTAACTGATTAATTACTTTAATTTTGTTTGTTAGTAATAAGTTAAGGTTACGATAGGACTTTGCAAGTAAAAGTCCTTAAAAATAAATAATTTTTAATAAAAGATATTATACTCACAAATATTTTTATATTTATTTATGTTTAAATTTACGATTTGAACTTATTGTTATTAATACTACGAGTATTTTAACAGTGTCAATCAGACAGTGCGTGCCTTTTGAAACGTCGTCAAAAATAGGTAAATAAACGCGATAAATACCCGTTAAAATATTACATAAAATAATTTTGGTATTCATCATCTACAAAACGAAGGACAGTGAGGCTGAGGCTGTATCTGCTTACATTTGCAAAAGTTGGTGCTACCTTACTAGCTCAAGTCATTACGAGAACTAGGTTAGGAATAACTAACACACCTGAGTGTGGAGTTAGGTACGTGACCAGAGAAATTGTAGTAAGACGCCTTGCTTTGAAATCAGAGATAGTTATGAACTAGATTTATCTAGGAGGACAGTGCCGAAACGAACTATAAAATAATCATCATTTATTTCAGGCAACATTAGCCTTGTACAAGATGTAAAATACTTAAAAACTACGGCCTATATAAAATATATACCTTAATCTAACATAATATATAAAACAAACCTATTTACTGTGAAAGTACTGTTACTACTTTTGTCTTATTGTCAGATTTATAAACATAGAAGGTATCAATTTGAAATAAACTTCCGCTTCTTTAGTCCAAAAGCTCCAAATTAATGAATTAAATTATTTTTAAGAACAAAAACGAAGAAATCAAAGTTAATTTCACCAAAGGAGGCGTCGAGACTCAACTCCTAGTTTATTTTACGAAGCATAAATATTTAAAGAAGACAAGTTTCATCTTTTGTTATTTAATTTTCCATTTCCATTCATTCATTCAAGCGGATCCCAGTTCACAGAGGAAATTCTTTCAGGTATTCTTATAAGGGACATCCGATTAAAACGGCAATGATTATAATTTAACATTTGTAGCAAATATAAAGTAAGAAAAGGAAACGTTTGAAACTTTAACGATTTGCTATCATATTAAGCCTATCTCGACGACCTCTGCGACGCAGGAGGCTGCAGGTTCAGTTCCCGCCTGTTTTTAAAAGATCTGCAGATTTTGGTCGTTTTATATATAGGTATAGTAAAAATCTATGTAATATATTGTATTAAGTATATCAGTCATCCATAAATAACATAAGCTCTGATGCTTCGGGTTGGATGATGCTGAGTGGATTTGAACTTAAGGAAAAATAATACTTAAAGTAATAAATACCCAATAAATAGTTTTTAATTAAATAGGAAATTTTTATTTATGTGTACAAAATGACCAAAATGATGCAAATTACCGACCTTGCTACATTTATATTTTTCATCTCTGCGCGGAGCTATCACAAATTATAGTTGTTGAACTTTGACATTCCAACCACCAGGTGCTCTTGATTTCTTATACAGTAGAAACCACCTGCGGAGTATATATCTTATAAAAGGTATCTGTAGGTATCTACTAGCTAGCTTTTGCTCGCAGCTTCACGATAGTTTTTCCTCGAAAGTGTTATTGGTGTATCTTCTAGCTAGCTTTTGCTCGCTTGGGCTTGGGACTGCAACATGCAAAATTTCTGCTTGATCCGTTGAATGCGTTCAGTAATTTGGACATGAAGAAAAACAAACTTCTTAACCTTCGCATATACATTGAGTGATTCAAGATCTTTTATACAAAAAATATATTATAAATGCAATCTTAATAAAAGAAACAAATATCTGAACATCCCAACTTTCAAAATTATAACATGAGTGTGATTCAAGATTTTTGTCATATTATAAAAGATAATATAAATGCAAACCAATAAATTATACATAGCATGTAATAGAAATTTGTTAGAACTCGAATTTACGGTTATTATACGTTAATATTTAGTTTTTATTTAAATTTAAGGAATTAATTTGTAAGTGTAAATGGAGCACAATTTCTATTAAAGATAAAAACTGGTTAATGGTAATATTTAATCGGCTTAATGGGTCGCTTGGGGATACTAAGTGATCCCGTTATTTCAATATCAGAGTCTCTAAGCCTGCAAACATCGAGGAAATTTTAAGATCTAAGATTTAAAAAAGGAATCCTTTGTAACATAAAATAATCTAAGATCCTATTCCTTTTCATTCCGACGACGACAGAGCACAATTTCCATCAAAAAAATATCGAAGGATACCCATACTATTCAAATGGGCATTCACTTAAGGTATATGGAATGCTAATAATATTTCAAACAAGAAACGAGACGATCCTAGGACCCTATAATTTATTCCATCCATTATTACTCGGTTTGCTCCCCGGATTTGGGACTCCTCAACTAATCCGTCCGGTGTGCAATCTCCAGCAGAAAATGTAGGAATAATGGTACCTATAGCTATGTTAGTTATTCTTGGAAAAATGACTCATGTCATGTCAGTTAGCACAATTATTTAAATTTTTGAATACTACTTTTAATTTCAATAGTCTTTGATACTAAAAATTGGTTTAATTGCTTGCCTCTATTTATTAGTACTATTTTAACTGTCATACCGTTACCATGACAGTTTGTAAGGCCCGTCTCTCACTAAGCTATTCAAATGCTACGCGACTGAGATGCAAACCATGATCGCCTACTGGTATGCTACTCGTTTCCGCACACGGTGCTACGCAAATGAGACTATTTTTTATCATTTGAAGAAAAACATTCGCACGAAGATCTCTAGTGACTCTAGCGATGAAGACAATGTTCTTCTGTATTTATATTACAAGAATAAACGAAAATATAAAAGAAGATTCTGGGTGCATCCGTACATCGAAATCAATTGTAGAGCATTCGTCGCTGCTACAGAACTGCTTGAGAATGATTATTATTATTTGATATATTAGATTATACAAACATGGATAGTTTTCCACCTCCTGGACAAAATTAATATTAAATGTTTGTTCCGCCGCCATTTTGTGATGCAACGCGTATACGACTCGGGTAGCGTGCGACCAGCAAGACGGTAGCGTGCGACTGATATCAAACGCGTCGTCGTCGACACGTCTCGTCGTGTGCGAAACTAACTGAATATGTATGGCGGCTACTCACAAGCGACGCGTAGGATACGCGTACGAAACACAAATCGCTTGAGAGTCGCTTCGTGAGAGAAAGGCCTAATCCTGTCGGGTACTGATCGTGTTTATTTGTTATTTGCCTATTTCTCCCGACATTTCAACAGTATTACAAACTGTCGTGGTCACGGGATAACAGTTAAAATAGTAAGTTCTAATAATAATGTGCTCAGATCGCGTTTGTATAAAAATATTAATTGCTTAACCATTCATAATAGTCTGCCCATTTAAAACACCTATTTCTCTCGTTATCTTCTTCTATTAACATGGGTAGGAATGAGATATAACACTGCTTAGCAGCTGTTTTAAGTAACTAAATGTTTATTCAGACCATTCCGAATAAACATTAAGAACTACGTCATAGCCAGGGATGATTATATTATTAACCTACGTAGGTACATTAGTCTTCCAAATGATTGATTCACAATCACATCGAGTTCTTTCATCGGTAAAACTCTAAGAGCCTTGAGAGAAAAATCTCGATGTGCTTATAAATCATACGATCTATTTCTAAATCATATTGAAAGATGTGCCATGGTGATGAATGTTTGTTTATACGTCAGTTTATGGATTTTAAAAGGTCCATACGATATCTAGCATCAGACATTCGCCATTACCAGCATACAGCCACAGAAGAAAATGTCTCATCGAGAAAAAAATCTAGTCTTTATTGAAACGTATTGCCATACAAAATGTACTACACTGACATTGTGTAAGCGTAACTAATATTTGATGTAAATTTGCTTGAGATCATCGACAAAATTTAATTCTCCATTTTTCCACTGATGTTTATATAACAACGCCATCCATCGAAGGGACTATGAATTATAATTGCAAATAAAATATACGATAAAAACTATTTTTTCAATAGTTCTACCTTCTTGCCGGATCCTGAAATATAGGTTCGTTATGAAAGTTTCGTACCCTACGCATTCAATATAATACTGAAACATTGTAATATTGTCCAATAAATGCTTGTTGATTTTTTATTTGTTTTTACTCTGCGGACTTTTCCATGTTGTTTTCCATGTTGTTGACTTTTCCATGTTCCATTTGACGGCCTCTGTGGTGTGATGGGTCAAAAACATACCTATAAGTCTTGGTATATCTGAATATTACTTTTCTTTGAGCCATCTTGAGGTAAGTAACGACAAAACATTATAATCTCCGTTGCGAAGCAATAATAGGCTGCTTCTACACTTTCCTGCCCTCAACTTGTAGAAGGTTATCCTCAAAGGTTAAAAATATTTTGAAATAAAATTTTCAAATTTACAAGGCAATTCGATTTGTTTATTTGCAAATCAAATTCCCTCATTTATTTGTCGATTTCAGTAGAATTTTTGCAATTTTATTGAAACTAGAAATAAATAGCAATTAATCTTCAAGAGAAGACAAAGTTTCCACGTCGTTAATCCAGGCACATGGAGATATCAACACTCAACTAAGTGTATAAGAATTTAGAAACTCCACATAAATTGACTTTTTCTATTTCAGTGAGCCCAAGAAATATGTGCGATCCGACATCTTGAGGCGGCGTACATACATGTGTTGAGATCACATGTTATTAAGATGACGTGTTTACTTCGCAAACTATCATACATAAAAAGCGTGTAAAATATTATCTACAGAATCCTTAATGTTTTACATCTTGATATTTTAAGTATACCAGTTTTTCAGGCCTGAGAGCGACTTAGAAATGAATTTTATAATAAAGGTACACCTATCTTCTAGGTGCTGGATATCAGGTGGTACTTAAGTGGTTAAGATTAGTAGATTATTTCAATTTGTAGCATTTCAATTTAGGTTTCATAAAAATTTATTTAGTATAACGTATTTTCTTTTTAGTTGCTTTAAAAATCTTAGAAGTAACTGTTTGATAAAGAAATTTTGTACTAAAAGTTTGTTTTGGAGGTGCATAAGGGTCGATGATTTTTGAAACTGAAAAAATTATACTAAGACGAGCCCCATTGGAAAAGGAATAGAATATGGCAAAATTCAAGAAAAAATAAATTTCAGGTGATCTGATATCGGGAAGTGTATAAGCAACTACAAAGAATAAATCCATATTTTATTTTCTGAATCTTGGGTTAGCTATATTACACATACATAAATTTGAACCGAAATTTGAGTAATCCATCAATCAAGACCGTAGGTACTAAACCTATCATTGAAAACAGGGCCATAGGTCCTTAAGCTAGATGGAAGATTAATCGTGAAAAAATGTGTATTTGATAGCCTATAAAAGACCTCGTGTGATCACATTTCGATTAAGGCGTAGAACCTAACCGCTCGGACAAGGCTTATTCTTATAAAGTGACCAAAATGAGTAGCATACTTAGAAATATAAGCTCTGCTTAGTTTGGGCACAGATAACATAATACGTTTGGGGCTAGATGTACGAGTAGGTTGTTCAGCATCATTTCTTTTACCTTTTCGGAGGGTCCATGTTGCTTATAAAAAATTATTTAATACTTAAGTAGTGGGGTATTCACCCGACTAGTTAAGTTAGTATCAAATCTTAATTAAGCTAGTATGAAAACTAATGTTTTCTCTATTTTGTATCCTTTTTACCTTACGATAAGCAACTTCTTTTTCACAGTTTTGCTGATATCTATTGTAAAAGCGATAGTAACGAGAGTTGTTGCTAATTGCACCTAATTCAGGTGAAAGAGAATAATGGCAGTCTCGTGCCACCAAGCCAACCATAAAAACTCCAAAAAGGCCGTAAATATTGGCAGTGTGCAAAGGCGGCAAAGGCCGGCCATTTCCGAGGAATAAGAGTACTGTAGGCATGTTTCCGTACCTTTATATATAGGCAGGCATTGCAAACAACCAGACAGAGCAGCGCCAGTGTCTCATCTCTTGTGGTTCTGCATAACGTCTGCTGTTACGTTTGTTAGCTTAGGATTTATCTTTCAGGCTTTGAGGATTATCCCATTGTAGATGTGGCGAGCAAGTAACGAGGACAACTGACTGTTTGTGAAAACTGCTATCGTAAACTGAAGCAAAGAGCAATAACGTCAGTTCGTCTACAAAATGTGTTGTCAGTTGTTAAAACCGATCGTACAAGGTTATTTTATGAAAATACTATTTCCCGTCCAATTTATGCCAATTTAACACGATTTGTTCAGTAGTTAATCAGGATATATTTTATTGATATAATGTAGGATAATATTAGAGAGGATATTAATATAGATATGCATATTATATAGTTAGTCCGAATGCACATGGCATTAGGCCGGGTTTAACTAGAATAGATAAGATAAAATAATTCTTTATTTTTATAATTTATGACTAAGACAATATAAAACTAAAAGTTAACGGAATTGGCGGCGTTATTGCTTCAAGCGACTTCTTCCAGGCAACCAAAGCTTAAAATAGAAGATTATAGGAAGGCGGTGCAGGTGCGAATATAGAATAACAATAATAGAATAACAGAAGAGTCGTGTGGGTAAAGTGTACGCAGCGGGTAGTATGCGCACGCTAATTATCTCGACAACCGTTTATAACCGTTGATAACCGTTTATGAGACGGCTCGTTATATGAAATGCTGAAAATGAAGCGTTTGTGATAGCTGGTGACGGAAACAATGCAACTGTTTTGAAGATGGTATTATCGAATGAGATGTTGATCTCGCTTGTTATTTATTGTCAGATTTTCGTTAAGTTAAAATAATAAGCTTTAAAGTATGTTGATAACTCAAATGTTATTGATTTATGTAACGTACACTTCGCACAGTTACCCCACAACTCGGGTATGTGTATGCTTTTTGACTACCTTTGTATTCTTTAAATTCAAGTAATAGTATAAATTATCAATCATCAACATTATTATTTTCATAATTATCTTAATTGTTGGTTTATATATGTATAGTCGAACTTAATACTGGTTTGTTTCATTAAGATTATAATTTTGATTTCAGAGAGGTCTCAAAGTGCGCACACTTGACCCCCGTGCTCAAGGTACGGGGCGTAGTGAAACGTGTCACATACCGAACATTCGTGCACGCTTCATGCTCTCTACGAACTGTTTTTTTAAATAGCTGATAGACCTCCGTTCGACCACTAGCTTACCTGAATCTGAATGATGCAATGCATTCTTTGTTAAGTATAAAGTTAGGTAAAGTAGAGTAAGTTAGGTATAATGTAACGATTTTATTTGTTTTAGTTAAAAATGAACATTTTTGATTTCATTTAATTTTGACTTGTTTTGATGGAAATTGATGATGTGGACGGTCAGTACTCAGCTTTATAATAATAATCAACCGCTCAAGTTATAATTGTTTCAAAGGCTTAAGTTGTTTCAGAGACTTAATTATTATTAAAACCAATGGTAATTCTCAAATCTCGACTGCCTATTCATTCGCATTTATTCGTAGATAAACTTGTCGAAAACATTCTGCCAGTTATTCGAATATTTTTGCTCGGCTTTTACGCTCAAAGACTTTTAAGCATAACCAAGACTATCAAAGGAGATGAGGGCCGGCTATTACTGAGATTACAGCGGATTGAGCGGATGTACGTACATACTTCAACAACTGAAGGAGTACAGAGGAGATAGAATCGTCTCGAGGGTTAAAATATTACAAAAGATTTTTTAAATGAATAATATCAAAAAATCTTTGGCCCTGTCTCTGGACTTACGGTGCTTTTTATTATGATACAAGTAGGTAGCTATTATTAATTCTAATTTGAAGGCCTCTGGTCTTAGGTGGTGTGGTGGACGAAGATCCGCCTGCGACGCAGGAGGTTACGGGTTAGATTCCCGCCTTAGGGCAAATGTTTTTACGGTCTGACGATATTTGCTTCCGATGTTCTGGTCGTTTTCTATGTATAATAAAAAATATCTATCTATGTTATGTATTCTATTTAATATATTACATATCTAGTATCTACAACACAAGCTCTGCTTAACTTGGGGCTAGAAAATACTGTGTGGATTGTCGAGCACTATTGTTATTATTTTCGTTATATTTACCTAATCCTCATACGGTTGTCGGGGACAGACTGGCCATATTCAATGACATTTGTTCAGTGCCTTCTGGCAATCCCTAAAAGGTTTGTCAGAAGGTTGTTAACCCTAGGTATGTACAGATATTATTGGATCCGGCCCTGCAAATAAGAGCAAACGTACGTAGCAAACTCTGCTAAGGGATGAAGGTTGGAGCGATTAATCTGAAAAAAGCAAAGTCTTAATTATCGGCTGTCATCATAAATAAGCCGAATCCCAAAAGAGGTGTAGTTATAGCCCCGAAATCGTTTAAGGGCTACCTAATTTTATTCTACTTGTAATTTCTGTGCCTTAAATCGTTTTAACTGTCTCATCTTAATTTGTAAAGGAATAAATTACTAGTAAAATCCTATGCACCTACTTTCTTGCTAATAACTATAAACGCAGATAATAATGTCGGCGTGAAGACGTTATTTCCACACTACGATCTAATTTTAAGAGTTAAATTTGAGTTTCTAAACCTCTAACATTAACCAAGTTGTTAAGTTTCCTTAATAACTTTACTAATAATAAACAATTACATTACGCAGTTAATACATAAATGTATGGTATTATATTATCTGTGGTACAGCGTATAGGTAAGACTTTGTTAACGAGTTAAATTGCCCGTTGCGCAAATCGTATAAAATGTAAATTCCTGTTGTAATTTTTTGTTACGAGTGTGTTTTGTTTAATTACATCGTATTTTCGCGAACATACAGAATATGAAAGATAATTTTATATTTATATGTATCCTCTTCAAAAAGTATAATCCCAGATCTGTGTTTGCGTTGCAGAGATTTATCCTTACGAAATTCTTAGAAGAGATTCGGAAGTTATTAAACTTAGAATTGGAGGATTTATTTTTGATTTAAATATTCTAAAAAGGGGCAGGACACGTTTTGTTTGGACGAGTTTATGATATGAGAAGATTTAGATTGCGTTGGTACGGTCTTCGATTATAATTATTGGTAAGAACTGTTGATATCGGATATAATAGGTTGATATGCTTTTTTATGAATTAGATGGATGCTATTTAGTCCGGTTTAAGTTAAGAGTTTCTTGTTTTACTATAACCATTCCCAGAAGGTAGTTCATTTATGTAAACTTATAGAGTCATACTGTGAAACCTTTTCGAGCATAATAATTCATAATCATAACCCAACAAATCATAAATTCTCATTTATGATTTGTTGGGTTATTAATATATAATGACCGATTGACCCGTAAATGTTCAGGAAACTATTTCATAGATTCAAGCAATGCTTGAGGCTAAATGATACTGTGTGGATTGTCCAGAATTATTTATTAGTTATTTATTTATATATTTAGGCTCGCCGATACTACCTAGCGGCTAGCAGCTAGCCCTATTGTTGGAATTGTACACCGAAAGTCATTACAGCCACTGCTAAAATTGTGATTTCTTCCCAAAAACTGTAAAATCCGCCATTTTACAGTTGTCTTCTATCTTTCTCTCTATTATACTTTTTTCATTTCAATTTATAATTTCACATCTTCCTTTATTCTATGATCGATTCAGAACCCCACCCCCATCCGTTTGTCTTTACTTTTTGTCACACTCTGTAATATTCCGTTTTAGTCAACCATTCCTACGATGCCGCACCTTTTCCCGAAGGTGTAGTCAGGATAGTTTTCTATTATAATGTAGTGCGTTTGTGGAGTTTGGGCTATTAAGTAACCAATAATACAAGGCTAAGTATTTCAGTAGCCAAGTGATTTAAAACTTGAGCCTTTTAGAAGCCCTTAGATTTAGCATTCAAAGTACCTAATTGATGGCTAGCACAACCTAAGCCACTCTTAGAGTAACTAGCTTTGACAATTGACAAATGGATTGTATAACCACTATGATAGCAGTTATAATAACTGAAAGGGAGAATAATAAACGGTTATTAAGCAAACAAGATAAACATAGCTCAGAGATTTCGAAAGGGTGCTGAGTAAGATTAGACATTTTATGATAGGCCATTATTTTTAGTTCACTGCTCTGCCCATCAAATAATATCAAATTTGACACCATTACAACGACGATTATTCAAACAGGGCCAGTGAGCTCCGACACGCCTACCTACATTACTACCTACGTATTTATGAATGCTATGCGACACGCACACTGCAGGCAGATGCTGATGCGACAAGCTGAAGACAGGAAGCTATCGCACTCATTAGGGGAGAACTATGTCCAGCAGTGGAATATAGGCTGATGATGATGATGATGATGCGACACGAAGTGCACATCCAGAAACGTTATTTTATTGTTGCAACGTTCGTATCTAACGTTTTCGAAGTGCATCAGTTACGTACGAGCTCAAAAATGCATATTCATCTTAAGGTGATACCCAACTCAAACTGTCACGTATTTTATCTTACTGGTCCACCCCGGCTTCGCACGGGTGTATAACCAAAATTAAAAAAAATATTAATTTTACACATACACGGTTTGGGTATATTGAAGTATTTGTACGGATCCCTAACTTTTTTCATATTCTATAACCTCGACGTTCTTCAGGGATAATGCAGGACTCTAGTGAAATAATT
This sequence comes from Eupithecia pulchellata, assembly GCA_963931895.1. Classification (NCBI taxonomy): domain Eukaryota; kingdom Metazoa; phylum Arthropoda; class Insecta; order Lepidoptera; family Geometridae; genus Eupithecia; species Eupithecia pulchellata. Next base: position 6,331,457 of record OZ007527.1, on the reverse strand, counting down.
TTTCAAATCGTTCCATTAGTTTCGGAGCATATTCAAATCAAACAACAATCGTATCTTTCCTCTCTATAATTAGTTTATATTACGCTGATAAAGGCAGTTTGTTTTAACGATTATAGCTTGCAAATATCTCTATATTTGCAAATATCTCTATATTTGCAAATATCTCTATATTGCCTTTTTTTGGCCACCAAACTCTTTTGGTGGCCAAAAAAAGGCAATCTCGTATCTTTCCCTTAAATTTACAAAATAAAACTATTACAGATGCATCAAATTTATTTAGTTTTTATTTTATAATAATTATTTTGTGAAATGACGGGACTGACATAGGTACCTAGTCATAACTATGACTCAAAGTCCCATAAACAATAAAGATTAAAAAAAAAATCTATTTAATAGGTATTACCAACTGCCCTATGAAATTTTTGAAATTTCCTTTGTCTAACCTAAAAATAAGACAAAATACGATGCGGCGCTAGTTTTGGTAAGGGTAGCAAAATGTTAATATATCTGGCATTTGTCCATAGCAGAGGGGGCGGATCGTCATTCGCGTTTACAACTGTCACATTTTCCTTTGTGAGTTTATGTAGGTAGAGACTGTTGTAAGGGATAGGGAACTAGGGATAGGCCCATAATCTGATTGTGTCTTCAAGGTTACAGTCGAGTCACGTTCGGAGGTACTGCGTCGCCGTTGATATTATGGCGCTTTAATATTATTAGGAAGTTCATTTGATATAGTTATCTGTTGTGAGACTAGATCTGTTCTGTGTTAATTGTGTTGGCTTACGGAGGCACTTAGCGTCACATTAGCCGTGTAATATATTAGCGAAGATAGTTGGTATGACGGGGCATTATTTAATTTAGCAAAGGGTCGTCTTTTGTTGGGTTGATTGTCCTTTCTTTAAGTACCTACGTAGTCATTTGTTGTCCTTTCTCGTCTCTAATCTACAAATACTTGAATTGTATGAAACAAACTGGCGAGATTTGTGTTATCATTTAAATGCGAGTAGAGACCCTCGGTTGGCACCCAGGCTCAAAGCCATATATAGCATTTGTTCGAAGGGACTTGTGACCCGTTACTTGCAACAGTCTGCAGTTAGCTCAATTGTTTTAATTGGAAATACTAGTTCTACGTTGATTATTTAATTGGAATTTTCTTTGTTTCTAAAGGTTTAATCCTCTTTAAATGCTCAAATTAAGTTATAAACCGAATATTTTGAGATACAAGGGATGGGGACAAAATGGCACTGAAACCTCAACGTTCAGTATGCCGAACCGGCCTGAACTGTAATCAGACCGAGGATCAATACCAAAAATTAGATAACATGTAAAATACCTATACTTATAGTTAAGTGAGGTTAGGGACACTAAACTAAAAATTGCACTTATATTCTAGATTAGAAAAAAAGCAATTTTAAAGTGAGTTTTGCAGGTCAGTGTAGTTTAGGTTATACCTCATTCACTGCCCAACCTCTGCGGTGTGCACCGCAGCTTCAGCGTCAAATTAAAGCGTCATGGGCAGCCAGTGAAAGTGTTAGTTCTAAGAGACTATATTATATATAGTGAGACTCATAGGAGGTACCTAAAGCGAGAAGCGAGTCCATTTTACAGGCTGGGTTCTTGCTTCTAACGCTAGCCCAATCGACATGATATTGCAAGGCGTCTTCACCTACATATTTACCGACTTGCCTAAAGAAAAAACATTCCCTTTAGAGAAAGTCTTAAAAATATTAAGAGATATATCTCGTTAGTTCAATATGTTCTTGGACGTACCTATAAATAATCCATCGATACAGAATAAGTCATTCGAAGAAGATGTGGATTAAATGAATGTGTTATTCATTATTTCCGCACAGTTGCATGACTGAAGTTACTATAATCTAAGGATTTCTGAATAATTGAAGTCTAGAGTATCAAAATAACAAAGCGTTGTTACATACTAACTTTAGTGTTAATAAACATGATACTTTCAAAAGTTCGACATCTTTCGCGGAGCATCAAGGAAAAAATCTTCGCAAAGTATTTACAAGAGAAATCACGAATCTCTGCATGAGCACTAAAATATGACTATCTAACGATGAACTACGAAATTCATCTTCAAGCATTTGGAAAAGCCTCTAACACGGGTATAAAATAATGAACCTGTTGATTTTCATCCTTACAATTTTAGCGAAATATTTTTTGCAAGAAAACAACGTAAGTATCAATTTCCAATTTGTAAGTAAGTGGAATCCTTATTCGATAAAACATGATCGTTTTATGGATATGAGAAATTATGAAACAGGACGTTGAGTGAATTTGTGCGGTGAATGGAGCTCTTTGACGAAGGTTTCCGGTTGCCGCCCAGGGCACTGCCCTGGAGGTTGGAGGGATGACGTGATTCCCCTAACAGTGTTACAAGATCTCCCTTTACTTTTTTTACGAGAATGAAGAATAAAGGTTTACCTAAAATAGTATGTGTATTTAACACTGGTACTTAAGCTTATTGCGGACACACAGCCGTTAGTTTCGTAAATGCGGGTATAAATGAATATTTTATCGGGGTCTAATTCCACCCTACGTATTATATTATCTGTGACCCTACCAACCCATAGTAACGAGGCTTAAGGTATATTTTGGATAATAATAGCCTTTAATACTTACATAATAATTAGAAGCCATTTTGTTGGCTTATTCCCAGAGATCCATGATTCTATTGTTTCGTATTTCCCAAGAGGTCCACGACAAATATTTCTCAAATTTTAAATTTCCATACATTAGTTCCCAATAGGTCCATGAGATTTAACGAATGTACAGTCAGCGACAACAATACCAGAAGGTTAGTGCAGAGTTCTCATTTCTTACTGTTATACGAGCTAGCTCGGAAAATCAGAACAAGAATCGCGTTTACACGGATCCACTCGGTCCGAGAAGACTTTGATCATGTCAACGCGATTTTAACCTTCTAAAAGCCTATCGCCCTCACGCATCTTAAATTTAAGCACGGCTCAAATGGTAATTATTTGAAAGATTTTCATCTAAAACTGTCAAGAAACTGCGACTTGCTTAAATATAAGTTGCGTTTGAGTATTCGAGGGTTAGTCACTCAAAGGTAAAGTAGCTATTAATAGTGAAATAATTTTTGAATTCAGACCAGTACTGTTGGAGACTACCTCACAAAGAATATTACGCTTTTATGTAATACTAGCGGCCCGCCCCGGCTTCGCACGGGTATTAAACAAAAATTTCAGAAATTATACACACTAAAACGATGGGTTTTACAGTTTTCATACGGATCTTTACTTTTTTTAACAGCATTGGGGTTTTTGACATTGACTCGACATTCCAAAACTGACACTGGCCGTAGAGAAAAAGCAAGCACCGTGTATATTTAACCTCTTTTTGTATTCTGACGCGCCATAATAGAAAAAGAGGTTGAATATACAGCGCACGGTTCAATTATTGAATTTTTCATGCGGATCCCTAACTTTTTTGAAAATATTATATAGCCTATGTTCATCACGGAAAATTAAGGATTCTAATGGTGAAAGAATTTTTTAACTCGGTTCAGTAGTTTCGGAGCCTATTCAATTCAAACAAACAAACAAACAAACAAACAAACAAACAAACAAACAACAGTAACTGTAGTTTGTTTGCAACAGTCTGCAGTTAGCTTAATTGTGTCATTTGTAAATACTACTTCTAATTTGTTTATTTGATTAATTTTTTTTTGTTAATATACGTTTTATTCAACAAGTCAAATATTAGTTATATTGTTGATTTACTAATAGTATCTTGTATATTATAATCTACTAGCGGTCCGCCCCGGCTTCGTACGGATATTTTCAAAAATTTAATTTAATGTGGATTACTAACTTTTGACAATATAGAATATTGGCCTATGTTCATCAGGGCAAATTTAGGTTTATAATGGTGAAAGAATTTTCCAAATCGGTCCAGTAGTATCGGAGCCTATTATAATCAAACAAACAAACAAACAATCAAATCTTTCCTCTTTATAATATAAGTATGTTTAAATAACTACTATAACCTATAGGTTATAGTATAGTATCAGCCCATATTAGTCCACTGCTGGATATATCCATCCATCTGATGATGATGATATTATAATCTACAAGGATACGTCTCGGCTATACTAATTACAGCTTCTTTTTAAAATAGCCGAAATATTATAAAAATCCGCAAGTGGCTTAAGGAAGCGACATGGATAAGATCGCAATAATCCTTCATCAAGATCGATGAGATGGTGGGAGCTGAAAGGCGAGACAAGGGGCTTGGGTTCGGGAGATGCGGCCCTCGTTTATCTATGCTTATTTTGCTTAGCGGTTTTCCTTGTTACCAATTCTGTAACCAACTTGTAGGCTTGCAGATAAACAATGTATAGACGGAGTGTTTTGATTATGAAATACGCCTCTGCGCTGTTTACTGAGTACTCTATACTCATTGATTTATATCATTGTATAGATGTACATACATAGGTATAATTAATCTAGCTAGTTAAGAATCACTATAGACCTTGCTTAGCGTCCAATATGTACGGAGAGGAAGACGTGACTCTTAATACATTTTATTATACCTAACACTTCAATTTTCGTCAGTAGTGTAGGTGATAAATGTGATAATCAAGAAGTAATCATTAAGCTTTAAAAAAATGTGGTTTTTCTAGTTAACAACGCTTTGGGTACATTATTATTATTTATTTGTTAATATATAAGGGCCCGATAAGTGAAGTTTAAGTGTGAAATCTTATTAGTATTTTAATGTCATAAGCAGCGAAGAGATTTCCCGGGTTTTATAAAATTCTTTGTTTTAGTACGATGCAATGCCGTACTAAAACTTAAGGCTTAAAACTGAATGTACCATAGTATAACTATTTAGTACTACTCTGTACTTACCGATCGACACTCATTGGTCCACTTGTGAACGCGCGCGGCAAGCAGTGTTGTTACGAATGCAAAGGAATTTGTTGTTCTATCTCTAATAGGTTCCACATTTACCGCCACGGCTTATTTAGCTAAATGTAAATCTAATTATAATATGCCGAAATTTTAAAGTTTGGTTGCGACTCTTTTTACATACACGTTTATTTAGCTTGTTTTTTTTCGATGAAAAGTTCATCTCCACTCACACTCCTATATAATTTCATAAATTTAAAATGATCTGCGTGGTATGGGGGTATAGTTTCAATTTTTTCTATATTTAGAATTTTTATGGCCTGCAGCAGTTTAGATCTCAGAGTCATTTTTTCATTTAGTGGCATCTTTACCGTAGGCCATTTTGTCAGAAGCTGAAATACGTGTTGGTGTTCTTTACATATTCTACGTTTTTCCGTTTTGGAGCCAAAGTCTTTTTTTGGGCAAATATCTGCTTGTGGGCTAGTGCTTTGATCTACTAAGCAAACCTTAGGGACGCTTGTTGTTTTGCTGACTTTCTTTGGCAGGTTTTCAATTTCAGAACTGTTTAGGGATAATAGTTGAGGCTTCTTAGATCCCCTTCCAACTTGTGTTTGCTTATGTTCTTTTTGCGTTTTTGGACCAACACTCAAAACCTCGGTGGAATTGCATCTTGAATCAATTTTCACAACTTTATTGTTTTTAGCTTCGTTAGCTTCGATTTTAGCGTGCAACTTAGTTGTTGTGGTTTCCGATGAAACTGTTACGTCCTCGTGGCCGGATTTACTATTGCAGAAGTGTTTTTGCAACGTGCTTATGAAAGTGAACGAGGGTTCACTCACAAGCTGTTTTATACCCCAAAAAATGCTTGTCATGGTTACTTTGATTATAGTCTCTAATACTTGTTTCTAAACTCACTTTACAGCAAATTTAACTTGACTTCTTTGTTATGGCGTTTTATATTTTTCCAAAATTTATGGCCTCCGTATTGCTACTTGACTTGTTATGGCAATCAAATGACAATTTTGATGGCAATACGCGCTTTCCTCTGCTTTCCTACCTACTTTATAGTAGTAGTTTTCATTTACCTTGTCCTTTACAGATTAACTGTCAATACCTACTGATTGTGATTGTGACCTCATTGTGACAAAGGTAAAAATCTTAAAAGGTTTACCACAAAGACAACGAGGTAGTAAATAAATAGTCTCTACAGAATATACATAGAAGGCTTATACCTCTAGAAGGTCTATATACAAACTTAGAGTATACAAAAGTTTTTTACCTATTTGTATTCTCTTTGTATAAACTTTGAACGAACGAAATCACCCATGATCCGTGATCGAAGCACTAGAATAAGGATTACCGTAATTTCGATTTACAGGGGTTTCTATTTTCATTGGGTTTTTCACGTCGATCAGGGAGATGTCAGAGAGTACTATGTTATTTCAATTTATAATTCAAAATAAAGAAATGTCTCCAGAAAATAGGTGAACCGTGGTTGGTAGAAATGACCCTTCAGATCATTCATTCATTCAAAGAATTACAATTTATGCAAACCAACAAATGTTATCTCTTTAGTTTATGCCTATATCTCTATGCTTCCGTCGTCGCGCGTCGGTGGTATTTTCTATATCGTTGAGTATTTCTAAATACCTACTCAAAGTCTAGGTAATATTATAAAGAGGAAAGATTTTATTGTTTGTTTGATTTAATTGAATAGGCTCCGAAACCGGTACGAAACTAAAAAAACAATTTTAAATTCTAATTTGGAATCCTGCATTATCCGTGATGAACATAAGCTATAGAATCTTTTCAAAAAGTTTTGGATCCGTATGAAATCTTCAATATTGCAACTCAAATGCGTTAAACTTTAAAATTTTTGAAAATTTGCATGAATACCCTAGTAATAGTGTAAATAATAAACTAGCTACGTTCCGTAGTATTATCATAAATGTACATTGATTAAATCATTCAATAAATTAAAACATCCTTTCTAAAGCTGGCTGGCGAAAAAACCTAGGTAGGTACATATGGTAGGTAATAAAATATTTTACCACCCAGACATGACTTGGGCTGAAAAAGAGCGTAGCAAATGTTGTAGATGTTGTAGATTACAGATTCAACCGCGTTTATAAATTCTCTAAGATCGTGATTGAAAACTCTATACGCCCCTTACTAAAATAATGCTAGAAAATCCACCCATCATCTATCCCCAAGAGAAGCAGAGCCTTAAATGGGTACTAGATGACTGATGTACTTTATACATTACTAGCTGACCCCCTCGCAATTTCATTTGCGTGGACTTTAGGGTAAAAAATCTTGACTAAATCAGCTAATAACCTATTTTAAGAGTCGAAAATTCCTGAAACCCGCTTTAAATATCGATATATTCCCATCCGCCCCCATGTATCCCGTAATCCCGTTATAAGCGTTTTCGACATTTTCAGGATTATTTTGAAAAATCCTAAAATACGTATTCAATATTTTTGTTTGCTTCAATAGCGTCAATGGTTGATAAATTTCACCGCAATAACCTCAATAATTCGACTTCTTTTTTATGCTTATATAGTAACATTTTTGAAAAATCCTGAAACACCTGGTTTGATTTATAGTTTTTTCAATACATACTGAAAGTTTCAAGTCATTAGTATGCTATATTAAAAAGTTATAGACATTTCAATACGGAGCCAAACTACGAATCTCAAACTTTAAGAACCCATTTCACCCTGTTATCAGGAATATTTTGAAAAATCCTGAAACACGTGTTCAATATTTTTGTATGTTTAGTATTTTCTGTAAATTTCAAGAGAATCGGGCCACCGGTTACAGAGATAGAAAAAGGACCAAAAAAACTTCCACCCCCCTTTTCACCCCCTTAGGGGTGGAATTTCCAAAAATCCCTTCTTAGCGGGTGCTTGCGTTGTAAAAGGAATCTACCTTCCAAATTTCAGCTTTCTAGCTTCAGCGGTTTAGGCTGGGCGTTGTCGCCAGAAAATCGCTCGTTCCTTTATATATTAAGATAATACATAGATACATATTTATTATTATACACAGAAAACGACCAGACACCCGGAACAATCTGCAGAGTGTACAAAAAACAGTCTCGAGGCGGGAATCAATCCCGCAGCCTCCTGCATCGCTGGGACCCTTATTGACGACTTCTATGGTGCTGTGGCGCCCACCGCACCAAGCGTCCTTATAACGCAAACTCTTCTCGAAAGATATACACCTATTGAAGTTTGTTCTAGTTTCAGTTTGTTTAGGGCATAAACCGTTTCATGTTATATTATTCGGTAGCCGGCGCCTCCGGCGGATATTGCTCAGCACAGAGCTCCGCAGAGGAACTTTGGCGGAAGGAAAGAACCTCTCTTTTGATAAAATAGATTTGATTACGTATGCTACGCCCTAAAAAACTTACGAGCAAAGTGTGTCATATTACTTTTCTTCTGGCTATATCAAAAAATTTCAAAGGAAATGTTATTGTATTTATATTCCTTCTTCTTTGTCGTATTCTTCATTGCTGAAGGTCGTGCTCGTCCTGGAAAGCTTTTGCAGAGACGCTGATGAACCGCTTCCAGACTACTCTGTCTTCGGCCTGTCTCACGGCTGCAGGCAAGGTGAGTCCCGTTATTGCCTTAATTTGGTCACACCAGCGAGTAGGGTGATCGTCCTCTTGCTCTATTTCCTATATTGCAGTTATTCGTATATCAAATTTTATCTTAATATACAACGAAATCATTAATATTATTTGTTATTCGAAAACCTTAAACAAATAAAATTACAATGAAACAACCAAATAACAACAAGTATTTACAAATTGAAACAATTAAGCTAACAACTGTTTGCAACAGTCTGCATTTAGCTCAATTGTATCACTTTTAAATACTAGACTAGAGCAAGATATCCAGGCACAGGTACATTTACATACTTAAAAGGATTCTCTAACAACTGTTTAGCTATTTATATATATTCTACCTTAAAAAATTTAATCTAAAGCGCACGGTTCAATTATTGAATTTTTCATAGCGGATCCCTAACTTTTTTGAAAATATTATATAGCCCTATGTTCATCACGGAAAATTTAGGATTCTAATGGTGAAAGAATTTTTCAAATCGGTCCAGTAGTTTCGGAGCCTATTCAATACAAACAAACAAAGAAACAAACAAACAATCAAATCTTTCCTCTTCTTCATACGTACGTTTGTTTGGTTACGTGACTAGGAACCGTTTTGTGCTGGATCTCAAAGGAAGAGGACCGTCGTGAGACCTAATGGGTTTAGGTGGGGTTTTATAGGTTTCCGCTGGAATAATGCTCGAACTATCGCTGAACTTGTATTAAGTGCTAGTTCAAACACCTAACGTAATAATTAATACTCTCTTAAACATTGTTGTAGGTACCTACTATCCTACTTAATGTTCCCATCTAATGGATTTCTGATAGAGTGTACCTACCCATTGGCTTACCCTGACAGACAATTAAACGTGGAATAGTAATGAACTGAATTTCATCAAATATTTCAATATGGTCTAGCTGTAATAAGCTTTCAAAGGCACATAAGCGGGTAAAAGCGGACACTTGTGATTTCCGTTGGCTATTCGACGCACCTCTAAGATATCCGATCCCTGGTGAGCTCTAAGAGAAAAGCGTTCTACAGTCAGCAGTGAAGCTACAGCTAGGCTGATGAGATCATGCCCCAATTTCGGTAACAACATGAGCTGTTCACGCTCGGAAGGCGGAATGATCGTGGAGTTTTCCGGTCTACATAATGTAATCAAAGTCAACAGAAGCCGTCTCAAACGAAAGCTTTATTTACCCGTTTCTACGAATGAAGGTTATGTTTTTAGATGATAACGATCTCGTGGCATCCTTGATGAATTGAAGTCGTTAGAAATGAGATTAGTTTAAATAGATTCAATTCTATTTACTTACAATTTGTATAATAAACTGCCATATCAAAATGAAAAGATCAAAGTGAAAAGAATGTGAGAGATAGCAGGTATTTTTAGCCATTCTCGGTCTACGTATTTTTGTACAGTATTAGTAGGTAAAACCTGTAGGATTTACACAGAAACAATTTAGCTAACTGTAGAATGTTGCAAACAATATGGATAGCTTAACTGATCCACATCAATACCAGTTGGAAGCGTCCCCAAGACGCTTTGCTCGCTGTTTGGCTGATGCGCTGTGCCAGATATTGACCGGGTCTCGGGTCGGGTCGACGTTTCGACCCGACGCTAAAGTATTATACATAGGTACAGTAAAAGATTAATGATCGGTGTGTAAATCATTTTCATACCAATTCCATGGAATTTCGGCTGCCTGAATACCTTCGATTAATTCCAAAATTTCAATCACAGGCTACATTCATAACCCTATAACCAAAACGAGTCAAATGGGAAAACATGCATAAATCACAACTTTGGTAAATTGTCAAAGATAAACGGTTATTTCTATAGCCATTGTTTTCTTTAACAATACTAACTTAAGCAATTAGGCCTAACAAACTTTGAGCTAATACGGCCCTTAACTTGTTTACCAACAACTTGCTGCAAGATTCTCGTGCCAAAAACTAGGTCTTGCGAAAATAAACTTTTTTGACTATTAAATTAAATGCGACTATTAATTAAATGACTGGCGGATGCAGTCTTGGGGACGCTTCAGACTGGTCCCTATTGATATGGATCAGTTGAGCTACCGTAGATTGTTTGCAAGTTGCCTTTAGCTCAATTTTGTAAACAGTACCTAATTCGCACACAAGAGTCAGAGTCAGAGAGAACAGTAGTTCTAATTTAATTTTTTTTTTTAATTCAAATTCTTTATTTCAGAATGCATTGGATCATCAAATTGGTACATAATAATCAATTATTAAAATAAAATAAAATAATTTGGTATAGTTAATTTAGTGTAATTTTATTTGTTAATAAAGGTTTCATTGAAGTCGAATACGTATCAAATATTTGTACGATCTGCAAATATTTGTTCAGGGCGATCTGGTCGTTTTTATGTATAATAAAAAATATCTATAATATATGTATTAATATTGTATTATGTATATCAGTCATCTAGTACCCATAACACAAGCTCTGCTTAGCTTGGAGCTAGATGATGCTGTGTGGATTGTCCGGCATATTATTATTATTATAGTGCGAATATTGCTGACATCCGGATCTGAAAAGATCAAGGTAAACCTTTGTATTTGTACCCCAAATACAAAGGTTTTCAGTATACATTCTAAAAGATAATATTTTAGGGTGGAGTATAGATACCTTATTCATAGGCATTTTTATCAAAATAGCACACAGGGCTTAAATCAAAAGCTGAATAAATTGGTATCATAAATTAAAATTTAAGGGAGTGATTTATTCGTCAACGTTGAAATGTAAATCATTTTGTTAGAGGCAATTTGCTTGTTGTTCAAATATCACAAGGTCTTTGCTTTGAATTCTGTGAATGATGAATATTTCCTTTTTGTCCTAAGCTTTTCGATCAAAGTAAATTATTTGAGAGCTTTTCATTGAGTTGTAGGTTCTAGTGGCTGTGATAAAAGCTTTCGTATTTTGTTGTTCCCTAATAGAAGCTGCCAGAATCGATCCAATCTTCTTTATAGGTAGCTGGATTTACCTACGTTATCTCCATCATATAAATAGATCTGTCATACTGTCTTCCAATTCCAAATTTTTTACATAGATTTTATTCCACAGACGTAGAATGAATCTAACGCTCAGCATTGCATACACGGTGATGCAATGCAGCCAGCAGTCTTGGGGATCTCTCGACTGGTATCGATATGGATCAGTTGAGCTGTATTGTTGGTATATTTAATAAAAGATTTAGTTGCAGTTAAAGTATTTTATTATTTGCTTCTTATAGGTTACTTCACAGATTGCATTGTAATTGCCCCGAGATCTCGGCATAGACAATCCGCTAGTTTTCATAAATACCATAGACTACTACAGTAGATGGTTTGCAACAGCCTGTAGTTAGCTCAATTGTTTCAATTGTAAATACTAGTTCCTTTTGTTATTAAATTGTAGTTTTGTTTATTGTAAAGTAATAATATTTTATTTGGTCACTTCATGGATTTATGAAAAGTACGGATAGAATCCTGTCAAATCAAACTTGAATCTTATCAATGGCGGAATGACATTGAGTGTCAGTGTATAGAGAGATGCCAACAGAAGAAAAAATTACCCATATTTTTATAAATATTCTTCCTAATAATTGTTTACAAATGAATATGTAAATATTAAAAAATCAACTTAGGTACCTACTGCTTTCGCCACGGTAATCGTCTTTATTAGACCTACTTTTTATAATTTTCAATTTACGCCAGCGCTTTATGGTAGCACCATAAAGCGTAGTTAGCAAACTACAGTGAATTTGATTATCCCACAAGCACAGAACAGTACTTTCCCGGGATCAAATAATAACGTATTTGCTAATCGAAGAAATTTCAACAAAATCTGTTCAGCCCTCAGTGTGTGTGCAGAAGTAACAAACATAAACACATTCGAACTCTCCGTTCACCGTCTAATTTTAGTTTGAAAAAATTATTCTTTGTGCCTATTACTCGCTGATAACTTTTTTCTGCCTGCGGCTTCGCATGCGTTGTTCCTATGGAAATGTCTAACCAATATAATTTAAAAAAATTACCTTTATAATAATCATAATTATTTAAAAGTGGCAATTTGCGGCCATATCTTATGATTGTTACTGGGAAGATCAATTAAACGTTCCTAATAATGAAAAAATATTCATTTTTCTCATATTCATTGTTTGGTTTGATACATAATAAATAAAAATTTATGTAGGTATACATATAACTTCCGAATTCTTTTACATGAAAAATCTTATGCACACTGCATGCTATACTAGATTAAGTGGGATTCCAATTATTTTCATTGTGAGATTCTCTGATTATGAATTCAATTTAACTTTGAATTTTCATCACCTGGAAATCTGAAAAAATATTGACTATTAGTTAAGCCCCACGGCTACCTATAATCTCGATATAACATGATATCTACGTAGCATCAGCGTCAGTAAAATTATTATCAAAATGGGTTCAGCTATTTTGGAGGTTAGCTTAAATAAACACCCAATATTTCGTAATTTGTACACCTAAAGCTAAGCTGTTGTATTGATATTACAAACAGAAATTCAATATAATAATTATATTTCAAATAATACATATTATTATAGGTAACCAGAAAGATAAAGAAATGCATAGGTATTTAAGAGATACGAAGTTGCCCTTGGTGGCCACCAAAATCTATTTTCGTATCTCTTCCTAAACTAAATAGAATAAAACTATTACAGAGGCATTAAAAAAAGCTTATGATAGGTATCACAAACTGGACGATGGATTTTTGAAAATTCCTTTGTTAAACAGAATAATAACATAAAGTAGGTGGTGGCGCTAGTTTAGGTGCTGTATGCGCCTTAAACTTCTTCCTTAATTTCCACACAATTCATATACACTCATATTCATATTTACTTAGCTAAATCAATTACGATTGGATTGTATATAATATGTACATTAATATTATTAATTTTTTTTAAATATAGACAAGAAACTGTTTTTATAGTTTTAGATTATTATTAAAACATAAGTCGTAATAAGAACGTTATTGAAGATAACACGTTATAGTATGCTGTCATGCGTAGATTATTTTATTGATTTTGTCTCCCATTCATTATCTACAGGATTCAACCCGCAACCTTCTGCGTCGCAGGTGGATCTTTGCCCACCGCGCCACATAGGTCGTCTAATGTTTTTCTATTCAATGTTGAAATAATAATATATCTTATCTCTATATATTTCTCATAGCTTTGGCAAAATTTGAATAATATCAGGCCTAATTTGCCTGTATAATCAGAGATATGAACTGAATTAAGGTTTATCTCGAAAAGTTTCAAGCGTGACCCGCACTTGGCGAATTTGTTTTCCAACCAAAGCACTCAAACAATTTATTATTTGAAATATTGTACAAGTTCGTAATTTTAAAGTCATTACGAATGGTTTTTAGCTAAAATCCGATTTATCATCCATTAGATAATAAAAAGCTGGCATTGAATCTTGATTTAAGCAGAATCTTCTTCATATTTTGTGAAAACAGAAACAGTTTCGCCTTGATAAATAGAAAACAAAACCCATGATTTGGATATCGCTTGTGTAGGTCTGAAGCAGTAAATACTATGAAATCTTAAATGAATCTAAATGTCTAAAATGAATTAAATGCATTGTTTTCATTTGCTTTAATTTAGTAGTAAAGTTTCTGAGAGTCCAAAAATTGACCAATACCCAATACCTACCTACTCTCTAATCTCCGAAGTAACTGGTACCGTACTATCGGTACACAAAATGATCAACTAACGTACCAAACCGCAACCATAAGTTAAACTCGTACTTGACGGTTCTAGGTTATATGACAAAATTTGGTTATTTTATATGAATAAATATGCATATAGGTAAAAACCCTAAACAATTATATTCTTAGTCTCTTATGCTTTAAAAAAAGATAATTAGCTCGCATAGAACTGAAATATAGAGAATCATTAGCAACCAAGCGTGAAATCTGCACAAGAAATTTCAAGAGACAGAATAAATATTGCATGGCCATATCTCAATTAATCAACAGTGACAAGCTAGCCAGTGTTTATAGCAGTTCTCCACTCGTAGCGAGTGCGTCGGAGCATGGAGGTGATATGAAACCGACCTCCACTGCTACCTCATTCTTTATACCAGCACGTGGCTGTGCTGTAGCGGTACGACCTTAGATTGCTACAAATTTTGAGTTTTACAGTTTACTTAGGAACTTACTTATCGAAGTAACATAAACAAAGATACATAGGTAGGTATTTCAACCTATGCCGTATCTTAGTCGTTGCTAAGCGAAAAATATCTTTTGTTTCCATTTCCAGGGATGAGTCTCGAATGTTCCATTTTCCTTGATATCATTATGAGCATTGTTCTAGGTGAAGCGATGAAGGGTCATAAATTCGTCTCAAGAGCCTCCCTCGGACATAGCCTCTTATTCTCCAATCTTTCATAATCATGAGCTTAGCTAATATTGTTTCTTGGTTGGTTCTTTCATAAAGATTAAGTAAACATTGTTTTCTTCAAGGTTCACCGATTTATTTGACAAGAGATTCGATCATTGATTACCTACTTAGCCAATATAAAACAAACCGGCTTTTATCCAATTTCTCTGCTAGTATTTTTAGAATATAATATTCTACTTAATAAATAAAACTAACGATAGTTTTATTCGATTACCTGCGTAAGTAATCGAAATATTTTTTTTTGTATTGATAGGTGAATATTAAACCATGTTGTGGCCAATTGACCGGAAGCTCGGTTCGCTAATTGATCCAGATACATGTAGGTCAACTGATCCATATCCATACAATACAAGTTGGAAGCATCCTCAAGACGCTGGCTACTTTAACCCGCTGTATGGTAATGCTGATGTGCTGCGCCAGATACTCACCAGCTCTCGGGTCACACGTCGCTGGACTATATGGATGATGATGACATAATCATTGACATATACTATCAAATCTCTTTTTTCTTTAATTTTATCACGTGCTCATATATGATTGATTACGATTAGGCAAAATATTTTTATGCTAGTTTTATTCTATGCATGAAGACCATACTTAAAACAATAAAAAAATCTCGCGCTCTGTAAATGAAACAATTTTACATACTTGCAGGCAGTGGATACAATGTACCGGTATATCCTTAGGAAGGCAAGTGTAATAAATAACTCATCCTATAATCCTACTTGCCTAAACCAAAACATAAGCGATACTATGTTAGGATATCCCGAGCAGGTGTACGTTACTTGGTTTTGGGTTCATCCCTTGTAAATGCGTAACAGATTTGTACTGGTCTAATGTACTCGTAGTTTGGAGAGTTTTAGCTGTGTTAACTATTCAACACAAGCCTATAATAGTCCACTGCTGCTGGACATAGGCCTCCCGTAATGAGCGCCATAGATGGCATCATTATTTGGGGGTTATTACCCATAATCCCCACGCTGGGCATGGGGGTTGGGGATCGCAGTTCAGTGTAGTTGTTCTGCAGAAGGCGCTGCTGCCCGCCCCCTGGTGTGTTTCCCTTAGTCGCCTCTTACGACACCCACGGGAAGAGTTGGGGTGGTGAAATTCCATGCCGGCACCAAACGGCAGTTAACTTTTACCTACGCGGAATCTCTGGCACAATTCTAAAGCATCATAATCATCACGATTTGAGGGTATAAGATAAGAAAAATACATAATAAAATAAAACAAAACAGCGGTGTCCACGCAAGTGACTCCAATGCAAATTTGATTTAAAAATATGTACAGTGATTTTTCTCGAGTAAAAAAAAGTTGTGACCTGTGAACAAGCGAAACACAATTTCCATTTGTGTAAATCCTTTACCATGTAAATAAGTTTGCATACTAATATCACAATGAACATATTCGAGGTCTTATTGTTCAATTAGAAGTCAGCATTAGCATATAAAACCGCTTACCTCCATTAAAGTACCTGAAATCCAAGTGATTTACTCTGACCACTTTCAGAGGGTTAATTCGGGTTTGTCCAAGGCCAGTGCGGTTATAATATAACGATTAAAATGAATCCAAATATGAATAACATAAATCTAGGGTTGTGTAATATTGTTAATTATTTACGGTGATAGGTAGGCACTATCTTTTCATCATAATTATTGTCCATCACAACGAGCATTAGGTGTGTTTATTAAGTTTTTATTATCGGGAATATGTCGCGTACTAATATTATAAAGAGGAAAGATTTAATTGTTTGTTTGTTTGGTTTTAATTACCATTAGAATTCTACATAATCCCTACAACAAATAGGCTATTATAGAAAATTTTCAAAAAGTTAGGGATCCGTATGAAATCTTCAAAAGGCCATATATAACCCAAATTGTATTATTTGAAATGAAAATTCTATTAAATCCTACGCAAAGCCAGAGCGGACAGATAGTCTTATTTACTTTTGTGCATATCAAGTAGACACACTAAGTTTTTGAACATGCATACAATAATTACCAGCAGGAATTATCCTGCTAAGCTAGCAAATTGACTGTACTAAGATTTTCAGTACAAGTTTTACCAAAGTTAAATATATTTCCCTAAAATCCTTGAAAACTGCCAACTGTATTCGCTAGCTAAGATACAACTTGCAATAAATTTTTATTGTTGGGATCAGATTCTCGCCGTCTACACAGGATGCATTTTGCTATGTAAATTCAGCGAGAATAAATTCAGGAACTGCGGAGACTTCTTAGTACCTCTTTAAGTTTATTTATGTTGGGTAGAACTCGAGGTTAGTGCTTATTTTTCACTCATTTTAGGGTTGGTTTCAAATCTTTATGGTTTTCATTTTTGCTGTACTGCTTTCAATCTTCAATTTCTCAGCAGCTGCTGGAGCTATTAACGTGTAATTTTAATAGCAGTACACTTAGTGCGCTTGCAAAAAATTAAAATTAAGATGTTTAATACCAATTATGATGTCGAAGTTTTAAAAGATACTTACATAGCCTCTTTTAAACATCAAATGAAAGGTATCGGTAAGTACGTAAATCTAAAAAAAAAAAAAACAGTTAGGTAGATTTTCTGGAGATAAGCCAAAAATTAATTAATTAATTAATTTATTATGTTAATCATGTTTAACGCCTAAATTCGTATACACCAATGAAATGCAACAATATTACGAAACATTTAGTATTACTGGACCTAGTAAAGATATCTTGACGCCTATAAAAAGACAAGTTTAATTTACTGGTTGACTGGCTGTGATAATTAAGGCCTTCGCTATCTGTGAAATAATTTATAAGAGATATTAATAACAGAATCGAAATAATAATACGTTTTGTACTAGAAATAACATTTTTTTTAATAGACAAATATGAAGTTTGTTTTTGAAGCGACTATTATCACTTTGAAGTTAAATAATATATTTATTAAATTGAAATTAACTTTACAGACTTAGGTAACTAGCTCTGTTTAGTAACTTGGAAAACTTAGACGGTTCAACAAGGTCATACGTCATACTTTTATTTACAAACTAATTTTTATGCAACTGATGTAAACTGTATACACTAAACTATAAGTACACCTATTATTTATTTTATTGTGATTCATCATCATCATCAGCCTATGTGTATTGTGATTATCTACCACGAATACAGGGTTATAAATATAGGGTTACAAATACCATAATTTTTTTATTTATTTCGAAAGGAACGCGAACAAAAGCTATTTTTTATAAATGGCGAATTCATATGGATCCGATTTTTAATATCAAAAACCGCAGGATGACTGGACTCAGTATGTAGCCTACGATTGATTTATCGGCGGATTGGCCATCACCCAATAAAATAATCAGCCCTAGATTATGTTATAGATGGTGGCTCCCTAACCATTGTTTCTTCTTCAATGTTATTTTATTAGCGATGACTCATTGAAAACCAATTTCTGATGAATTAATACAGTGAGCTTTAAAAACTATGTAAAAGGCATTTGGAGATTAAAGTAAATTGCAAAAGGCAACTCTTCAGAAAACCCTTTCCTAGTTTATTTGAAAAAAAAAAATGCAAGATTTCGTGAATGGTTTTTAGCTTTATAAAAAAGCACAATCTATTTTAATTTTAAAATTTAGTTCATGTAGTTTTAAAATGTGGGTAAAGAACAGCAAAATAATTTGGTACATACCTACATATATATCGTGTTAAAGCAATGGAAATCGTATATAATGAGGTCTTCATAGCAAAATTCGGTAGACGAAAGAGTTATCTTCACCAACTTTTGGTTTTGCAAACTTGGAATGAAATTCAAATACACGAATGGTAAAAAAAAGTTCTCTACCTTTACTTCATAAACGGGGATGGGAAAACAAACATTATGGGGTATAATAATAACATATTATTTAATTTGGTGTATTCTGATTGAAACTCAGGTCGAAATTCTCTTAAATGGTAACCGAATAACTATCTATCCTTTTTATCAGTTATTTTACTGTACCTCTTATTACATTGTAAATACCAAAAACCTGTAGGTTTGCTTTTATTTGCGTTTATTCATCGAAACACGTCATACGTGAAACAGGATTATATTTGTACCTGCCCAAATACCACATTTTCTTTCAGTGGTTTATTTGTGCCGTTGTAATTTTCCAAGGTGCTTTATGCCTCTTACGAAAATATTAATTAATGTTGTAGCAATACGTTCCGCTGAACATAAATTGCCGGCCTGTTGAAATGAACGAATTTAATTAAGTAAAAGTCGACAGTAATTTTATTATTACACGTAATTTGGTAAAAGTTTTTCAGGCAGTCTAGCATACGTAACTTTGCAACATACTCAACTCGAATAAAGTTGAAAAGCTGAAGAAAACCTTAGCTTCAGCCGATGGAATAATCGTGTGTAATTGGTCTCTTGAGTAAACTTCAATTGCGTGACTAAATTAACTCATAGATCCCTTAGGTATTATTGGAAGGTTGACGCTGTTGAAAAACTTTTATCATCCAAAACAGAAAATACTGTAACAGCCCGTTGTTTTTCTCACAATTTACTTTTCTCCTACATTACTTAGCAATGGCTTGCTAAGCCTCAGGCATTTATAGTTTAAGAACTCCGACAAGACGATCATTAAGCTCAAGAAAGGAGAAAAAGCTACTTTTCTTTAGAAACCCGTCCATCGCATACTAAGGCATATTAAAATGCATTTGTAAAGTAATGTGAATTTTCACAAAGCAAAGTAGGTTCAATTTTGTAGTAACAAGAAATAAAAACGTTGGTTTCTCATTGAATCAGTTCTGCCATAAATAGGATCAACGTGTTAACAATATTTAAAGCAGAGTAACAAATGCTGTACAGTAGAAGTGTCAAAATAAGGAAAATCTAAAATCTACACTAATATTATAAAGAGGAAAGATTTGATTGTTTGAATGGAATAGGCTCCGAAAATACTGGACCGATTTGAAAAATTCTTTCACCATAAAAATCCTAAATTACATATCTTTGATTAACATTGGCTAGGTATAGAATATTTTCAAAAAAGTTAGGGATCCGCAAGAAAAATTTATTTTTTGTTAAATACACGTGTGGAGCCGGGGCGGACCGCTAGTATTGTATAAACCTAATTTTTGATTTGGCATAATTATTATCGTAGTCGATGGATGTTCATTTGATGTTCACCCTGTGAATCTACTTTGCTGCAGTCACAAAGTGACAAGAAAATCATCGTTGGCAGTGAGAAATCTTGGATGTCGTTGACTGTTTCATTCCAAATTTAATTTTGCATTAGAATAGACTTCATTATTTATTAATTCATTTCATACTTCATTTATTTTTGCTTGCATGTACATTAATTCTTAGGTCTAAGTGATTGCTTAGGCATAGTTTTCACAAGGTGCATGCAAGGGAAGGGCATTTTGTACGTAACATTGAGGACGATTTGGATTGATTTAATGCTAAATTTGACAGAGTCGAATGTTGATTGGCCAATCAGAATAGGCGTAACCTTCTCAAATAACGCATTGTTTGAGCAACTACCGAAAACTTACACTAAACTACGTAGCTCATAGAGCAACACGTCCGCCGGGGGCCCGCGTTGCTCTATGACGTAGCTATACCGTAACGACATCGAATCGCTATAGCGCTATGGTTAATTGCGGTAGTTTCGGTTAAACTTTGCAAGGGTCGGCAATAAGATTTTACAAAACAATTCTGCTTTGTTACTTCATAAAGATCTTGATTATATGCGTGTTACGTACATAAGTTGAGACAAATAAAGCGTCTTTCTCGGAAAAACATATCAAATAGTGTTTGTATGTTAAATTCAATTTCAATCCTATTTTGAAGTCGAAATAAATGAGACTTGCAGAGCTTGCAGTGTTTAGAAGTGAATGGCATCTTTATTGTTTTCCACCGTGGCCTTTTCTGTAGTTCTTCAAGATAGCATTGTATTGTCACGATAGATGTAGGTAGGTATAGGTACTGATGAGATGTAGGTACGTGGCAGTGTGGGTAAGGCAGGATCCAACTTTTATGAGACGACAGCATCTAAACTCTTTTGAAAGTGCCCGTCGTCGTACATTTGCAATAAACGATTCTATTGTTGGATTCGACATTTCAGTGGGTACCTACTTTGTTACTTTCGATTTGTATCGGAATACTTGAATCCGTTTCTATTCAGAATGCCAAAGGCGTATAGGCGAAGCACTCTTGTCTCTCTAATGAAAATTTCGGGATTCTATAAAAACGGTGTCCGTTAAATAGCGATATGATGATGGGTAATCATAGAGATAGCACCTTACGCATTTCAATAAAGGAAACCAAGAAATGTACATTACCTACGAGGTGTACATAGGTACTGAACAATTAAGGAAAAAGACATTTTGTCACCTATCTCATGTTTATGAAAAAACAAGATTCGTCAAGTGGGAGTACAATTCGTGGGCCGAGGGTTTCTAGCTTTTGTCAATTATGTATACAAATACTGTAGGTATCAATCACTTATATGATAAAGGATTAGTCGAATAATGTACCTGAGGAATTTTTCGACTATTTTCAATGTATTTCAGTGAAGACTGAAGTTCAGCCCGCACTGCGTAAGAAGAACAGACGCCATTTTCAGAAGTTGGCTGACGATTTCTTTACTTCGCCATTACAAATTAATTTTCACATACTTTTACTCCATGTGTAATACTTAATGTGTTATCTTATTTAGATATTCACGTCCATCTGATCTCACGTATGACGTCAGATTATGGTTTGTGCCAATAATAGTCTTTCACTTCGCCATTTCACGGACTAAGGCTTTCATTTTACATTTACAAGTATTCTAGATGCATTTGTTAAATTTCAGTCTATTGTTATTAAATTCTTTCGTACATCTTGTAATTTCATCTCCCGTTTTGATTGTTACTTCCACGGGATGATGAAAACTTTTGCTTGTGCTTTTGATTTTTGTGCTGAAGAGGAGCCCATCACCCTTCAAAGATCTCCAGAGTTCAAAGGACACCCTAGGGCAGTCTTCGTCTCCGTCGGGACGTTTCCCAAGCTGCTAGTCCCCTTTTAATTTGGACGCAGCATTTAGCTCCCTTATTTTTTAAATAGCAAAAGAGCCTTTGTTAACAAAGAAAATTACTATTATGTAACTAAATTAATGCTTGTATTTACAATTTGAAACAATTGAGCTAACTGCAGACATTTTTAAACAAACTACAGGTAGCTCAACTGAGAGTGATTAGATCTCTTCCCCGAAATCGTTAATTCCGCGTAGCAAATTTTCCATTCGCATTTTTCCCCACTCGAACTTTTACCCGCCACTTTTTTTTCTCATTCGCTTGCTTCCTCATTCTCAATTATGGCCAAACGACATTTATCACAATATGTCTATTTCTTAAACGATATTTTTTCCAGAGCAAAAGTTTCCCATTCGCTTCTTTTTGCAATAGTTTGGTTTCTTACGCGATATTTTTCCGAAACTAAAAGTTTCCATATATTTTTTTTTAATAATAGTTTAGTATTCATATAGCTCGCCAAACGAAGACGTGAAACTGCCTGTTACTGCTTCATTTTGTGAAATAATAGGAAGGTTTTTTTGTTGCTGCTGTGGTTTAAAGGTATATTAAGAATACAATTTAATCAAAATAATACATTGTCTATATTTTTTTAAACTCATTTTTATAAATTAAATTAACAAATCATAAGTACAGTAAGGTAAAATGGATAATACGCTATTAGGAAATTATGATTATTATATAATACGCTATAAGGAAATTATGATTTTGGTAATATTCGCGAATGATAAACAAGAGGATCGGAAAAGTACGCTATTAGGAAATTTTGACACTGGAATTATTTATGAATGATAAAAAAAGAGAATGGGTAAAAGTTCGAGTGGGGAAAAATGCGAATGGAAAATTTGCTACGCGGAATTAACGATTTCGGGGAAGAGATCTAATCACTCCTCGCATCGCACCAAAAGGAGTACAGTTGATTAAGAAAAATAAAAAGATTCTCATAACCTTGTAGAATCAGCCTTCTGTAGGGACTTAACGAGCCCACATTTAAGCCAGTCCGGCACAGTTAGTTTAATTTCTAATTTAATTAACATCGTAGCGCTTCTGACTCCCTTTTTGATCAATTTTAATTAAATTTGTGATTTATTTAAGAAGTCCGTTTATACAGTATCAGTTGTTAAACAGGTTTTTTTTTATTTAAAGGCATAATACTTTTAAAATATTTTGAAATAAGTCAAAAAATTATGATGCCAACCATGCCAACGAACACTTTTTGAAAATTTTTGTGCTACTTTATTGAGTGGGATATCTTATTTTATTTTATTTCAACAATTAGGTTAGCCTTTAGCTAGTACCTACACCAAAACTTACAAGGCATGTATTAACATAATTGTGTTTTTTTTTCACTTCTTCCACTAGTGGACAAAAGATTGAAGTGAAAATAATTTCAATATTCTTTATTTCTGCTTTAATAGTATCTTGTAAATATAAAAAAATAAAGTTATTGACTTCTCATCTCAATTTTGATTTCATTATTCCCGATTCCCAACATGTAGGTAGGTTGAATTGTATGGTAGAAAATTCCATGTTTCTATCGAAATAAGATAATTTACTAGGTAGGAAAAGCCCACGATGCTATCACATGCGTAACCTATTACAAATCACTCTAAAACTAAGCAGGGCAGATTGCAAAGGAATCCATTTGATAGGTAAGTAATTGTTTTAGTTGTTTATCTGAACTGTCTGTGTTTAATTTCATTTAATGGTGGAAACTTTGCTGGTTTTAGTGTTATTTTTGTAGTTTTTGATTAAGTTTATAAAAACTGTTTGGTTCCCATACAGAACTAAATAAATACAATGCGCTCATTATTAATTTATTCTGTAGCAGACCGGTGAGCTTTAGTTTTATTCATTGCGCCACTTACTGTTACTGTTGGATGATCAGTTTATTGCTCACTCACTGCTATATCATGTTGCCGTAAAATTTTTGTTGCTTGCAACTCCAGCATCATCTTTTTAAAATATTTTAATAATGACAACACCTACGTATATTAAAACAAGTACGACAATTGCGAGTGTAACTCGCGCGCCGAGGGTTTTGAACTTTTGTCGTTTAGGTAGGTACGTATATTGACGACCTGTTAGCGCGGTGGGCTTACAACGCAGGAGGTTGCGGTTTGATTCCCGCCTTGGGACTAATATTTGTAAGATCTGCAGATTATTTGTTCGAGTGTTCTAGTCTTTTTCTACGTAGGTACACAAAAATAAATCATCTAATGTGATACTTATATGTATTTTGATTAAGTATAACACCTATCGTAGTAGTACCAATTACACAAGCTTGTTTAGCTTCTCGCTAAATGATGCTGTGTGGATTATCCAGATACATTACTCTTCTCATATTTTTTTGGAGCACGGTGGAATTCAATAATCTTATTGTCTAAAAAATATTCTTCGAGTGCAGTGGAATACATTGAGTATGGACTTTAAAATTTTGAGAACAATGGTTTTGTGGCGCTGTGGAACTACTATTACAGTTACTACAGAGAATTTAGTGGGTAGGTAAGTGGGTACCTACAATTATTTTTCACTAAGTATGAAACTTAGACGATTTTCAAAACCTGTTTTGAATTGTCGAAATCCATACCTTTGATTTGATATTGCTCTCAATGAAATAGCCCCCATTGTATAAAAATTCGTTTTTGACCATGTTTCAAAAAGTATTATTTTTACAGACTTCTCTATATTTTTCCTGTAAAAATATAGATCCATATCTACAAACACTTGGTACATATCACGTCGATCGCTCTGCAATCTTCGGAGATAGAGGGGGGAACGGTCATTTTTATGACCTTTTCAAAATATTTTAAAAAGTATAAAATCTACCAAAATTTCAAAAACTATTTTGAAATTTACAAACGAGTACCTTTCATTTGATACTTTCGACTTTGTAGGTCCCATTTAAATTTAAAAATTTCGATTTTGAAATTTGTATGAAAATCTTCATTTTGATTATTCATTTATTTTTCTATAAATATGTGCGGGCGCACAAAATGTATTATTATTTCAAAATTTCAAGTCAATAGCTGCAGTAGTTTCTGAGATATTAAGGATTCAAAACACAAAACAGACAAAGCGATTCCATAAGGGTTTTGCAACCGATGGCAAAACCCTAAAAACTGTTGAAATGAAGAACCTTTAATTTGAGTTCTTATTCGATCATTTCACTCTTTTAAAATTTTGTCACACAATCTAAAAAATAAAATATAAATAATAAAATATAAAATAAAATATAAATCACAATTTATACTGACAAAATTATATATAATTTTTAATTTCTATTAAGTTATTTCTTTAATATTGAAAAAATGGTTTCAAATTAACCTAAATTTAAACCAAATAACCATTTCGTGCGTCTGTACAGATTTAAAGAAAAAATTAAATATAAATTATAAATTAATATGAAGACTCAGATAGAGCAACACCATAATAAACATAATAAGGGTTTCAAAACCGATTGTGAAACCCTAAAAAGAAAATATAGTTGCCATGGTGTCGTCCTTATAAGGAAACTCATACAAACCAACCGTGCCAACTAGCTTTGTCGGATTGTTGTCGCATTGTTATCCCTCATCCCCACTTTCAAGGTTCAGTGCGCTCACACCCACCCTTGGAACGCCACTGAATGTACGGAACCCGTGACCGGATACAAAAGATTTGTTGCCATAAATCATCGCCCTACGCCACTTTATTGTGCCATTAATTAGGAGAAATGATCTTAATTACATTTTCTGCGCTATTAGTATCAATTGGATGGGTTTCCCTTTTAAGGGATCATTAAAACGTTATTATTTTACTGCAGACTGATGAATGATATCGTGGATTATGTTTTGGGTTGGGTAGAGGCTCCTCTTCCGTGGAAACGCTGTGGAGTTAGTTTTTATGTAGTTTTCCTACAAGCAGAAAATGGAGCGCATCGCCGCCGCTAAGTTATTTATGCACCACCGTCCAAGTTAGTACAAGCTTTTGCAGTTATTAGTTACTATGTCCAACGCAACTATTTTTAACACGTAAATCGTCAAGGAATTCTATAGAGCATTGTTAGCTGACTGGAAACACGTTGCTTTGAATACATAACAAAGCAATAAAACTCACAAGGTTTTTGGTTCAGTACTCAGGAAATTAAGCAACAATTTGTAAACATCGCTTTGTGCAAACTTTCGTGTATTTGGGGCTATTTGTTTTGAGGTAGGAAATTAAAGTTGCGGACAGGTAGAGTGATGGCCCGTCTCCCGAGCCTTTCACGTGTTTTATGCGTGGGTGGCAAAAATAGATAGCTCGTATTATGGCTGGAATTTTTACCCAGAGAACCCGAAGCGACAGCGAAAGAAATGAGTTTTTGGTCAAAACATGCGTATTGACTTACTTGTTGCGGAATTCATTTCGTTTGATGTACAACTTCAATAGGTTTTTTTCTTCAATCTATGTTTGGCAGGAATTGATTATCCCTGTCGTTTCTGTTCCAATTTTGTGGAAATGGAGAAAATCATTTTTATGTTAAATTGTCAATTGAATCTGAATCAAACCGTGAAATAATACCTCTGAATAAGGATCTTTCTATTACTTTTATTATGCCCAAATTCTAGGTTTCTACTTGTTTTTGTTTTAACATTTCTATTGAGTTAGAAAGACTAAACAATAAGTTAAAGCCACAACAAGCATCGACGGGGTATCCACCTGAAACATATTCCAAACTGAAAACAAGTAAAGTTGTCCGTTTACCAAGTTTGTACCGAAATCAGATAAGTATCGATAACAAAGTGGTGCACTAAGACATGGAAGCTGTAAAAAGCTGTAAAAAGTTTCACAAACAAGTTTTTAGAACAAATTTCAGTGGATATCCTTTTTCCGCTTTTGAAAAACAACTTTTATGTTGTTTTTGTCTCCAGAAGAAAAACACCTTCTAGAAAGTTGTAATTATATTTTACTTTTATGGTTTTTTCGTAAGGGATCTTTATAAGTAGCAAAAAAATATCGTTACCGTAGCCTACCGTACCCCCGCAGCAAAGTACGAAATTAAGGGATTTTTGGAGTCGTTCAATCTTTATTCTTACGTTAAAACTGAAAAAAAAATCCTATTTCAGGCATCTTAATAGTCATAATACTTATAAAATAATTTAACTTATTCCATGGCCCATACCTTACAGATATACAATGTAGATATACAGTATATAATTAATGTATTTGTATAGTACGGTAATAGTTTGTGTAGATAAAAGGATGTGAAGCAGACAAATTGTCAAGAATACTAAACAGACCGGGCTAAAATCTTGCACCTGTAGAGTTTAGTTTTATTTTCTTGCTTTGCTTAGAAGAATATTTTAAGCACCAGTTATTAAACGACCTTGAAACCGCACGTTCAGAAGCCATTTATTTTAATAGAAGACTAGTATATAAAACATTTATTTTGACACAGGTACACAAATACATATCAAGCAAAAATCAAAAACAGTTTATAATAGAGGTAGGTATCATCATAATAGGGTGGCAGAAATAATATGAGCCGTCCGCACTCTCCCTCATAGATTGCCCAGTCCAACCCTCGTTTTATATTCCTTTTATTTTCATTTGCTAATTTGTCTGTACATCCGGCGGATATCATCTTCTGGTTTATCATATTGTGCTTCCAAGATTAATACCCGCTATGTAAAGTCCTTTTAGACCTTTACAATTTCATAAAAAGCCTCTGTGCTGTTGGCTACAGCCCCACGCATGCCTCCCAAAGAACTGGGTTACTATGGCCCGAGATCATGGAAATGTTACTTTTTATTTTACTCACCACAATACCTTTATAAAACAGATCCTATGGTGCCGCCAGGGTTCATTGGCGAGGTATATTTGAACCCTTTTCAAGAACTACCGAGTGTTTTAGTTACGAACATACCGCAGAGATGGCGCTTATTTCAGGTGCTGAACGCTAACACAGGCTTAATAGGGTAACCTTTCGGAAGGTTAGTTTATTTAAACCTACAAGAGATGTCGGCGTCAGATACAGAACTGCTTGTTAAGAAATAAGCATGTTATTTTATTGTTGTATTTCCAAGAGTGTACAGGGAATTATAATTTTTAGAGTCTATAAGTCTAATGTGAGGGAAAAGAAAACGTCTGAACGAACAGTAGTATATAATAAAAACTAACAAATAACATTTAAATAGTAGGTTTTGTACGTGCCTTAAAATGTGTCTTGTTTTATTTTCTGGGGTCTTTTTTTCCATTTTTAAAAAGTTATTTATTTTAACAATTATCAAGGACCCACGCTAACACACTCATATAATGTTTTGTTTTCTCATTTAAGTGAACTATAATTATTTTCTTTGAGATATAAAGAATCTTAGTCGAACTTATCTTAGTGGAACAGATTGGGAGGATAGGTCATCTGCAAAATGGGCGTCCAGTGCAAAAAATGCTGGGGGGCAGACCGAAAGCAACTCCTGAAGTCGACTTTCAGCTGTAATCAGCCTTCAGTTGGAAGTTGGAGTACAAAAACACTTAAATAGCAAAAGTTGAAGTTATCGAAATACCTACAACTATGGATGAGTGATGTCAAAATAATAGCTAAAAAATGCAATACCTTTAAATATCCTTTAAATTAGTACTAATAGTTACGTGTTCAGATTGCTTAAGTTTAAAAATATTTTAGTTGCAAGATCTAATTCCAAAGATGCATTCTTCAGCCATCATCAGCCCATGTTAGTCCATTGCTGGATACAGGCGTCCCCTGATGAGTGCCATAGCACCCTGTCTGCACCTTCTCGCATCCAGCATCTGCCAGCAGTCTTTTGGCAGATCATCATCCCATCCACGGCAGGAGGGTCATCTATCGAGTAAAAGGCTACCTTGATAAGATTTTGTTTTATATGTTGTTTAAATTTACGAATAGGGACCTCAGTTGCTTCAGATGGAAGCTTATTATAGAAGCGTTTGCAATTTCTCATAAATGATTTACCTACCTCACGTAATCCGTACATTGGCATGTGTAATTTGTTCTTGTTTCTTGTATAGGTACCTTATGTGAACATCGCAATTTTTCAAAAAGCTATCTCTGTTTTTGTGGATATACCTACATTTGATTTTCATAGACGTATTGCGATATTACTGTCAGATTATTTCTTTAAATAACTCCCTCAAAGAGTATGCATATGATAAGCATGTGCAAGTAACTGAAATAAACTAACCTAGCTGTATCTTCATCGGTAATATACCTAATTGTTCGAACTGCATAGGCTGCTGAACTAAGTCTGCCTGCGAGAGCATCAATTTGCGGTCTCCATTGAAGAGAGGAATCGATATGTAGCCCTAGGAAAATAGTAGAGTTTACAAGATGAAAAATCGCATTACATAGATCTTTAGCTAAAAAATCATTTACATAAACTAAAAATATAAATGGACCTAATACGCAGGTATCACTCTCAGACTGATATTATAAATGCGAAAGTCCAAACTTTGTTTTGTTGTTTTGATGTTTATTAAATCGTCGCGACAAAACTGTTAAAACAAAATTTCGTGTCGAAGCCGGAGACGAAATTAATTATTTCGGATCCGGAGCCGAAATTATGTATAGATATATAGATTTGCCGACCTCTGTGGCGCGGTGGGCGAAGGCGACGCAGGAGGTTGCGGTTCCGATTTCCGCCTCGGTACATATTTTTGTATCATATCTATAAAATGTTTTGGATGGTGTTAAATTTGTTAGTAGTCATTTATTACATGCCGTATGGCTTTGACTGGAATAAGAGCTGTCACAAATATTATAAAACTCACTCTTGCCGCTTTAAGTCTCGTTACAAACTTTTCTCTTCTTAAATTTCCAACTGAGTTTAGCAACTTTATAAACAAGTTAATATGCTCCTACTGTTGTAATTTGATACCGTCGCGTCGTCGGTGAGCTTCTAAAGTTGGTACCTAATGTTGGTGCTTAGTTATTTCGGACAGGATAATTGTTTATGGATATGCTACGTTAGTTCTATATAAAGGAATAATGTTCGTGTATAGTCACAGATAGATTACGAATTAGAATATTACTAGTATTAGGTATGTTACCTAATACTAGTAATATAGTTCTTCTGAGGATATGCCTAAAAACAGTGCCTAAAGCCGCAGTGTGCGTGCATTTGTGTTGTGGCTATAAAGTTACAAGAATATCGCTTCATTATTCACTAGCTTCGGGCCGCGGCTTCTTGCGCCCCAGGATAAAACATTGTAAAGCTATACTCTGGCTAAACCCAAGATACCATAATAACATTACAATCACTTTCATCTCCCCTGTTGTTGATTTCTTGACAAAAGCTTTACTTGTCGACTGAAGCTTTTTTAAATGCATATAAGGTCGCGTTAAACTTTGTATACAAATTTGTATCGTGCGTATGAATACTGTTTGTACTGATTGAGTTAGCACACTGAATAGGTATGTTTTTCTCCGTCAATATGGGATATCGCTTTAATGGAATGAAGGATTGGTAAAATGGTAAAATCTTAACAAGTTCGTATTTACTGACATCGTAGCTAAACGCACGCAAAGATTTAAATCGTTAGATACGCCCCGACACCAAAAATTGTGTCATTGTCCTTGAATGCGTGCGTGTGCAATCTATACACAACAAGCGTACTGAGAAAATAGTGTCATCTCTTTTTCTCCCACATTATTTGCAAACACTACTATAATTTTCGTGCACTCGCCATTTAAATTTGTTATCGAGATCGCGGAATGATAAATAAAAGTTATTTAATTAAATCGCAATACTTACGAGTGAAATTACACCTTTAGCTTTGTTTGTATTTGTAGAATTGTTTTTACACTTCCGAAACACACACGATGGCATTTTATGAAACTTTTCTTGCAAAAATTGGCAGTTACGATTGGTTTTAACACGTCCGGATAACACTGTGCTTCGATCTACACTGATTCCAACTGTGCGAGCTGGCTCACCTTAACTTTGCAAGAACGTGGCGCGGACTCACTGCGGAAAGGGCGTATCTAACGATTTAAATCTTTGAACGCACGTAGCTACACGTGCGATCCAACGCAGTCTGCGCGCTCATAGTACATACTTGAAGGTAATATTCGAAAGTCGGGATTATTCGTGCAGGTTCGTACGCTTCCGCATGAAAATGTGTTCAATCTGAGAGCCGCCTAATGCTGACAATTAGTGTTAAACTCCGTGCCAATGCGTGCCATGGAGATTATTTATTTACCACATAAGATTCTGAGATTGCATCGATAGTTATGAAAAAAAAATATGTTTTCCATGATTGTGAAATATCGATGCGAAATATTAAAATATGGGATATCCTAATCTAGTAGTTATATCTGGACGCAAAATTTTAAATTGTTTACGCTTTTCAAACTTGTGTTACAAATACGATAGTTTGGAATCCAAACTTTGGATGGATGGATGTTTGTTACCACTTTGCGGAAAAACAAGGATGGATTGGGGTGAGATTCGACAGTATAGCTGAAAATTATAAATGGCTTTAGGTCGACGCGAGTACATACGAACTTGTTAGATTTGTTTCGATAAAAAACAAACCGTATAATTGGAAAAGATCATTTCGATCCAGATACCAATTCGAATTCTGGGTTCCAATAATGATTTATTTTCAGCTGGAGGCTCTTTGTTTCAGCCAATTATGGAGATAAGAATTTTGCGAAATTGTTCGGTAATGTTTTTCCTGTTATTTGTTTATGGATATTTTTGGATTTCCGTAAGTACTACAGGATATACATATGTAGAACGGTAATGGCTGTTTATGTAGGTTTTCACCCGATTGCGCAAGAAGGAGTGTTACGATTGTCTAAAATGTGTTAGTGTTATAATAGGGTTATTAACCATAATTAACAAATAAACCACAATTAACAAATAAACAGAACTGATGCCGCGAACAATCCACAGATATCTTAACTGATTCATATCAACCACATACGCCAGACGGAAGCGTCCCCAAGATGTTAGCTGTATGGTAATGCTGATGCGCTGCGTCAGATACTCACCAGTTCATCTCAATTGTCACATCTCTCATCTCATTTGTCATTACTCTGACCAGTAGCTCAGATATTATTACATTATATAAAACTAGCGGCCCGCCCCGGCTTCGCACGGGTATTAAACAAAAATTTCAGAAATTATATACACTAAAACGATGGGTTTCACAGTTTTCATACGGATCTTTACTTTTTTTATCAGCATTGGGGTTTTTGACATTGACTCGACATTCCAAAACTGACACTGGCCGTAGAGAAAAAGCAAGCACCGTGCGCTATACAACCTCTTTTTCTATTCTGACGCGCCATAATAGAAAAAGAGGTTGAATATACAGCCCACGGTTCAATTATTGAATTTTTCATGTGGATCCCTAACTTTTTTGAAAATATTATATAGCCTATGTTCATCACGGAAAATTAAGGATTCTAATGGTGAAAGAATTTTTTAACTCGGTCCAGTAGTTTCGGAGCCTATTCAATTCAAACAAACAAACAAACATACAAACAAACAAACAATCAAATCTTTTTTCTTTATAATATTAGTATAGATATAGATTAGTATAGATGAATCTTATAGTGAATCATATTTAACTAAACTATAATAATTAACGAATGATGTATAACGGACATTCCAGTCGTCATTTGTCTTACGAACGCAGAGCGTGGACCCGATTCGTACCTACTAGCGGTCGGCCCCGGCTTCGCACAGCCGAGCGAAGCCAAACCGGATACAAACTTCAATAAAATTATTTTTTTATACACACATACACGATATTGAAGTTTCCATAGAGATCTCTGATCTCAGTTGTGTCGGAGCCTATTCAATACAAACAAACCATCAAATCTTTCCTTGTAAATAAATTAGTATACCTAGTACCTATATATGTATATCTACGTGCAAATTTAGTATGTTTCAATAACACCATTATTGCATATTTTAACGTGAAGACTCTTTGCTATAAACTTAATAACGGTGTGTTAAATCAAACGAACAAACAACCAAGTCAAGGCTACAAACTTTGTATTCAAATATTTGGAGCGTTAAGTACCTACATTCCTAATCATTAATAACCTCCAAAAAGTTCGGATGAGTTTTACCTGTAAGAAGTTTGCAGTGAAAACAGTGTGGAAAAAGCTTTGGAAATGTGTTGATAGGAACTCATTTCTACCTATCACGTAGTAAAAAATGGAAGAGATCGCTTCTAAGCGATAAGGCCGCCCATTGTACTTGTCTTATGTAATGTCTTTTGTTGTGTTCAACTTCTGGTGTACACTATAGCATTTTTGATTTGATTGATTTGATTTGATTTGATAAAAAAGATTTTTTCATTACTCTAACTCGGTAAGTAGGTCTGGAGTTGCGAGAGGAGCGGGTTAAAAAGTAATACTTTTCAACCTCAGAAAAACGATCCTATTTCAACCCTAGGGAGAAACGTTTTCAACTGACAGCTATCACTCAATCGTTTAATAGATATTGAACCATGATAATGGCTGAATGTGAAAAATAATGGGTGATGTTGAAAAAAAAGAGCGGGAAACCGGCAAATCCATCATTTGTTTTCACGTCTTGCAGTTGCAGGTACCATTCCCGCCTGGAAAAATGTTGCGACCTTCACATATTTGTTCTGGGTGGTCTGGTCGTATCCTATTATATATAATAAAAAATATCTATCTATGCATAATATAGCATATAGCATTAAGAAGTCCCTCGTTAAGGGACGAAACGTGGGTGTTCTTCCAACACAAATATGGTTCTATAACTCAAGTATGGTTCTAAGTGAATTCGCTCAGATAGGTAATGACGACACCATTTTAAGGATTTTTATTTTCACATTGAGTTTTGACTGAAACCATCATATAATGTTTCACTAAATCCTTGAAAACTTTCAAAGATTTTGTGAAACATTATCAGTTAGCATCAGTGAAAGCTCATTGTGAAAATAAAAATGGAACTATTATCCGATAAAACACCCGATGGTCGTGTGGTTCCGGCATAGAATTTCACCACCCCAACTCTACCCGTGGGTGTCGTAAGAGGCGACTAAGGGAAACACACCGGGGGGTGGGCAGCAGCAGCGCCCTCTGCAGAACAACTCCACCGTACTGCGATCCCCAACCCGTATGCCCACCCAGCGTGGGGATTATGGGCAATAACCCCCAAATGATGAATTATGTCATCTATGGCGCTCATTTGGGGAGGCCTAGAGGTCCAGCAGTGGACTATTGTAGGCTGATGATGATGATGATGACCCTTTGGAAACCCTGCGAAATTGGACCCTCAAATTACCGAGACTCGTATATTTTATTTCAATAACTTGGTAGGTAACTTTACCCTTTGCGCTATTTTTCGATGCCAGGTAGCCTAAAAACGTCGCTTTGTTTTCTTTAAGTATACGTAATTATTCATTGAAAATCCTTTCTTCTTAAGTTTTCAGAGATTACATCTTACACGAACGCTTCTGGCTGCTAGCCACATTAAAATTTAATAATTTGTCCGTTATAACTGGCAAAGTTGATAAATTTGAGTTATTTTTCGAGAAGATTTGCTCCGGTGGTAAGAAAGTGCTAAATAAAGCCGCGTATTTCATAACAAATGATCATTTTAAATGCTGAATCCTAGATTTGAGGATTTTAGAGCGCCACAGAGAATTGTCATGTCGGGAAAAAAAATTTATAAATAATTAAAATGTTAACCCTTATGTAGTCGGGGAGATGGTTAGTTTAGATATAAAGTAAAAAAAAATCGAGCTTATGCCTAAAAAGAATCCTCTTCCAGTGAACCTCCGAGAGAGAGAGAGACAAAGTTATATACCTAAGTGTGTACATGTGCATAAACCTATAATCTATAATCTAAAGGCTTATAATCCATTTCGCTCATGATGATGAGTTTAAAAAAAACTGTTATTTACCTACGTTAGGTATTCAAACATCACCTCACGCTCATATTATGTTATAAACGCGGATGTTTGGGTGGATAAATAGATGGATGTTTGTTACTACTTCACACCATAACTACTACATATACCATCTCGTAATGCTAGACTAACTAAAGGGTACTTTAGTACGGACCCGACACAATTTTATTAGGGTTTCAAGATCGGTTTCGAAAATTTAATAGAGCCCTGCAAGAAATGTCGTACCTATCAAATAAAAGGGATCAGTTTGCATATTTCAAAATAGTATTTGAATTTTCTGTTGGTCTTATGCTTTTTGAAATACATTCAAAAGAGTCCAAATATTAAGGGGTAGGTAGGTACTGATAAATACATCTCCAAAATAACTTAAATTATTTATTTGTATATATAATCGACAACAGTTCGAAACCCTCGGCGTGCTAGTGAAACTCACACTTGTCGTATCTTTTTAACAAACGTTGCTATTATGTAGGTCTAGGCGGAATAGAAATAGGTTGCTTTTACACCATTAATCAGTGGGCATGAGGTTAAAAAAGCTATTAACGTTTCCATAGAAATAAGGCGTGTGAAGGCGCGGGCAGAATCTAGATTCGGTAAAAGAGGTAGGTTAAGCCCCTAAAACATGTATTAAAAGTATAACTAGAAAACTCAAAGGCATAAACTCCAAAGATAAGAAATACTCGCCTACAGAACTTTAACAAATAGATACACAATGTTTCTCATGCTTTACAAAATAGAAAGCTCACAAAACTTTATGAATTGTTTATGTCGTTGTAAAAACAAACAGCGTATCATGAAATACAATAATAAGATAAGGAACTTACGAGCTAACATGTACCTACTATTTTATTACATGATTAAATTTTATTTGTATTTGATGTTCATTATTTATTTTTATTACAATTTCTTCATTTTGTTGTTTATCGCTTATAGCTAGATAATGTTTTTGCTTTAAGTACAAGTTAGTAATGGTACTTTCATGTCTTTAAAAATTATACGTCCGCTGAATAATATTTTTTTAAACCAAGAGGTTATTTGAAAAAATCGAGACAAGTAAAATTAAGTCCTGTCATGTCGCCATATAATATCAGTTACATCTTGTACCTTTTTCTGAACTGGTATAATCTTATATACTCAAGTGATATTGTTGTCTTTATTCGTAATACCATGGACATTGTTAAGTGATAAAAAATAACTAAAATTATTAATTTAACATTTATTAACTTACTTACCCTACGACCCACCTATAACTTATCAATATCATACACATTAAATTTTATCGTAGATATTGTTTGTCAGATGTATCAATATAATCTGACGTATCTCAGGTGGTTTGTGAATAAAAGGGGCAAACTTTAAACAGATAATTTGCTTGATCCACCTTGACCTGATTAATATTGTAATATAATGTATAAAATTTTAAGTCCATAACTTTTTGTTTTAATCAAACACGACAGTGCTCGCGCGGCCCGCTGGTAGTCGTAAACGCAAATAGCGCCAACAAACTTCAAACAATAAAATAAACTGACAAAGTTTAATGGAAACGCAGAGGCTAGTTAGGAAGAGGTGCAGTCTCGTTATATTTAAAACATTTATTCACCTTTAACATTTATAGAGGAAAGATTTGATTGTTTGTTTGTTTGAATTGAATAGGCTCCGAAACTACTGGAGCGATGTAATATCATTAGATCATTAGAATTTTAAATTATTCCTTAAGAACATACGTTATAGAATATTTAAAAGAGCTAGGTTTCCGTACATAAAATGTAATGTAACCCGGGACTTTTTTTGATAAATAACCGTGCGAAGCTGGGGCCACCGTTATTTATGGATAAGTTTAGCGTTTACGTCAACAACTGAACATAGGAACATGAGGAACATAGGGCTCCTCCAAACGAATGCCATTAAAAGTATCCTTGACTTTTCGCGGCTGTTACAATGGGTTCTTCCATACTCGTGTGTACATTGTGGTCGCCAGTGGCGACTCGCGACTCGTGCACCTTCTCCAGTGGTTATAAGTTCTGCGAGTTATATGCAGAAAAATAAGTAGTAGGTATATAACTACCAAGAGCGGCCACATGGCTCTTCCAAGTCGAGTAGAAGGCCGCCTCCGTGAACCCTTTTCTGGAATAATTTTGATAAACGTCTAACGTCAATCAACATTGCGCAGATAAGATTGCAAACAAGGCATCCTACAAGGGTCGAAATAAATTATCTGTTTCAAGCAAGATGAAAGGAAAGTGCGTGTCTTGTTTGATAATTAAATTACTTGTTGTTCTAACGTTAAACCGTTCTTCGACAATATTTCTCAAAGCATCGACTAGGGAGTAAAGTTTATTTATATTTTCATTTCGGGTTTATGTTCTAGCGTTTCAAACAAAAAATAATACCCATTTCAGTGTTTTGTTTCAAAAAGCTGTCGTGTTGTAGTAGTTAAATGTTTTTGTGGAGGTAGCCATTCTGTTGTTATTGTATATACAAGCTGCGTTTCATTACTTGTGTACAAATTCATATCTGCGCGCTTGTTTGTAAAGTTTTTGCAGTTGTGACAGTTGTAAATGACGATCAAATTTAGTTGGGTTTGGATAAAGTTTTCAGTGGGCATTTATAGTAAAAACGTTTATTTCAGGCATCTACAAATACTAAATGGTATTCATTTGATATTTGTATGTTGTCCAAACCAATATCAAATACATCACAATACTGACAGCTTCTTCTTCTTCATCATCATTTTATACGTATGTGTCCAACTATATTACAAGTCTAGAAGACAAGCAATCTTGAGACAATGACTTCATTTGGGCTGAACACAGAGTTGTTATTATTATTCATACGACAAGTGCCGTACTAATAACAACGCTACGGCAATCCATGTTTTCAGCAAACATGGCATACGGCATGCAGGCCTCTTCTTGCCGTATGACAAAATACGGCTATTGGCTGTAGGTGAATCAAAATAATTTTTCTCTAGCGTGATGAATAAAACAAAAAGTATATACTACAAGTAACCACAGCCTGTTAACCTTTCACTCAGTTGTATAGTCTAGAAAGAGATCCCCTCTGACTCAGAAGGACAACTGTTAGTCATTCAGAGTTCTGTCGACTTCTCTCTCTGAATTTTCAACCTCAAACTTTGGCACTTGGAAAGCTCACAAATTTTGGGAAAATGTCCATAATACAACCGACCGCAAAACTCTAGCGAAGTTCGCTCTAGACGTTCTATTATCTTCCTCTCATCAACGCAGACTGTGAAAGGATATTCAGTCCCGTTTATTAGTATCTAAATATGATTCAGCCAAGTATACAACATAAAAACGAAGATGTGAAAAGTTATTCTGAAGTATCTAAGAGACGCAATACGAGTAAGTTCATCTGAAGTATTTAACAGAAACGATAAGAAGTCTGAGGAAGAATTAAACATGAAATAGACGTTTTTATTTAATGAAATTATTATAAGGCTATTTCATATTTTCCCCTTAAAATACGGTAAACCACAATGCGACATATGGCAAATCATATTTCAACGATAACAACACTGGCTGAACGACATAATTATACCCCACAAGACTGGCTGAAATTAAACTGAAATTTATATTCATTCACTTCGTGATCCAGTTGGTGCACAATTGCCTGTTAAATATGCACCCAGGGTGACCCAGACATTCAATTTTCACATCCACCGAATGAACATCTCCAAGATTGCCTTGTTCCGCCTTACCCAGCTCACGTACATTTTGTTAATAGGTGTTTCCTAATGTCCTGCTTTTATCATCATTACATTACGAAAGTGATTGTGGGAGCAGTGTAAGCTTACGGAGGTTTACGTAAAAAAACAAATGTAAGAAATGAAACCGGGCGGTTCGTCTACATCACTTTATTATGCAATAAATGGAATCTACAGTGTCCCCTGTTATACCACATCTTCATCTAGCTCTGAGTAATGAGAATTGGGTGTCCAAACTAGATTTCACTAAGCTTTTTCTTCCATTGGTTTGATAATTGATTTACCCGTCGCTTCAAAGCTCGTGTAAGCTTAAAGCTTTAAGTTTTGAACTAATATTATAAAGAGGAAAGATTTGATTGTTCGTTTGTTTGAAATCACTAGACTCCGAAACTTCTGAACCAATTTGAAAAATTCTTGCAGCATACATTCATACAATATCCATGATGAACATAGGCTAAAGAGTATTTCAAAAAATTAGGGTTTCGTATGAAACTGATTTTCGTATTGAATTGTATGGGTTAAGCGTGTCAAAATTTATAATTTTTGAATTTATTTTTAAAATACCCGTGCGCAGCCGGGGCGGACCGCTAGTTCATAAATAAACTAGGACATTGTTCGATTGCTCGACGTGGACACGCTTCTACTATCTAATTCAAAGCCCGTTGCTTCTAGAGGATCTGAAGCGAAATAAGTAATGGGAAGGTCAGCCGTATAATATCGATATAAAAGCCTTTTCTGCTTTTATATGACAACCACCTTAGTGGCGCGACGGGCGAACGTCCGCATGCGACGCTGGAGGTTGCCGGTTTGATTTCTGCCTCGGGGCAAATGTTTGCATGATCTGCAGATATTTGTTCAAAGTGTTCTGGTCGTTTTCTATTTGGGCTAGATGCTTTGTAGATTTTTCATCATTAATTATTAATATATTATTTACTTTGGTATATAACAAAAGTAAGTAAAAAACTATTTACTAAGTGAAAGAATATGTCCCTTTTACTATAATAATCATCCGTCAGTCGAATTATCCGCAAGACATTATTATAGAGAACAATAGTGTGCTTAAACACAGGTGTACTCTCTATTATTCACTCTTATAATCCAATAGGACGGGATATCGACAAGACCGGGGCGAGATAACACAAACAAAATAATGCTGGACAATCCACAGCATCATCCAGTCACAAGCTAAGCAAAGTTAAATAAAATAGACCTAGCATAAATAATCACGAACATTTATAATAACACAAAGGTCCATAAATCATTTGTTCACTATTACATTGAGAACAGCGTTTTCTGTCAGCAAAAACCTGGATGATGGATTTGCAAAAATAGATTCACAAAAACTGTAAACTTTATGAATATCCAACTACGGTCGTATCACCGTAAAACATAGAGCAACGCGGGCCCCCGGCGGACCACCGGAGGCCCGTGTTGCTCTATGCCGTAAAACGACCATTTTTACAACTAATAAAGAGCTTCATAAACTTTGGTTCCGAAGCATAACCATTTAATTAAGTCGTTACCTACGTTGCACGGAAAAAGCCTGTATACATGTACCTACACGTCGGAAATTTAGTTTACACCATGTTTGCGGTATGCCTGTGTAAGTAGAACTGGTAAACATCACCAACTTAGTTTTTTAGTCCAAATAGACTTTTCCAGAATGTATAACAAAAGTTTACTTGCCTACTTCATTGTAAAAAAATACAGCTAATGTCACGAGTAAGGATTTTAATTATAAGAGTGCGATTTATGTTATACGAGTAAGTGTGCGTAAGTCCTGGCACTTGTGGTCATCATCATTTAATTAACAGCCCTAAAATTTTAGATTCGATGCGTCTTGAAAAACTCAACTTTCCCTTAGTGCGCGCTAACAAATATCGCCACGAAATCAAGTACCTTCGAAAACCTTTATTTTCTTTGGATTTTAGCGCTTTCCCTTCCCTTTGAAAACTAAAATATTTGAGATATTAATTGATAATAATTTATTTTAATAATATTACCTTTAAGGTGGAATAAGTTAACTCACAATACAATACATAATGTTTTTCCCTACACAGATACAGAACACATAAAAATTATAGGTAATTAGCATTTTTTGGCAGTCATGTAAAAATTTCATACACTAGGAAAGTAATTACTTGCTTCCATTTACGCTCGTCATGATTAGTTTGTTCAAATGAGTGATGATCGTTAAGGTGGCTCGGTTCACGTTACGCGAGAGATTAGTTTTTTCGGTTTTATTTTTTTTAGACTAAAAGCAATCAAATTAGAGAAAAGTAATTTTCCACAAATTTTAAGCCACTTTATGTGAACCCTTGATAAAACATATGTAATCCCATTCAATGGTAAGTACTTTTATGAAGAATATGGTAATTTTTTATATTTTGGGCAAGATAGACCAATGGTTCTATCAAGAAAGTACTACCAAACGTTTCAATTCCAGGGGGCAATGTAAATGGAACGCCCGTAATAGGTATTGCTAACTCACCGAGGCCATGTTGGAGAATATCTAAACGTGCGAGTTTTATGTCAGTCAGTGTACACTATGTGTCAGCACTCATTTATTTGGCTGTTCGATGGCATCACACGCATGGCCAGGCAGTGTAATAGTGTTGTTTTGTAGGTACTCCACCCACGGATCATTGGCTATAGATTTGTAGAAGCAGTATTTACAGATATTGAACTATTTAGGTAGCAACAAGGTATCCTTTTGAAGAAGATTTTCAGAAGTATATTATACTTATTACTCACAAAAAATTACAATTTAAGAAACAATTAGAACTTGTTTGTTTGTTTTTTTTATAACTGTCGGAAGCGTCCCCTGGACTCTGACAATAGCTAATGTGATGCGCCAGATACTCAACAGCTTTCGCTTCGGCCATACCCTCAGATTTTTTTACAAGCCTAGAGTGTCAGTTACGGACGGACTAAACTTAATTTCCATTGTTATACAGTCTACAATAGGTTTTCTCCTTTCTTACAATAAACCGTTTGCGACATTTCAATTAACTTTACAATAGGTAATACGAATTTAAAACAGAATCAAACATTAGAACTCATTAGAAAATGTAAATATATCTATACTATAATATTATAAAGAGAAAAGATTTGATTGTTTTGTTTGAATTGAATAGGCTCCGAGAAAGTACTGGAAAAATTCTTTCACCATTGGAATCCTACATTTTCCCTGATGAACTTTTTGAAAATAGGGATCCGCATGAAAAAATCAATTATAAAACCGTGCGCTATACTCGTATATTCCACTTTTTTTATAATGGCACCAATACTTGCTTTGATTTCGGCGCCGAGTGCCGACTTTCTCACTTTGCCAACTTTTGCAATATTCAATGTAAGTATTAGCGGAGTGCCGACTTTAAAAAAATCCTATGTATTTGTTCGCTGATTGTCGACTTATTATAAATTTACGTATTTTATGAGTACTTTGCCTACTATTATAAACTTCGTTACTTCTGAAAGCACGATACCGACTGTGGTACAATTAAGTTAAAAAATGTTGGGGGGTTCAAGTAGCGCCCGTTACTTCAGTTTTATACTTCCATGGGCACGCTTGTGTTGTTTCTATTTAGAATGCATTGAGATTATATTTATTTCATAGATCAGACTATAACCTTTTTGTTATTTGATGCAATGTCAAAGATAAAGAATTGCTTTTTTCGCTACGACTATGCCAGTGTGTCAGTTATGGAGTGTCAAACTTCATAATTCGTCACTGGGGTGCGGGAGGCAAGTATAAAATAAAATGCATGTCAATTTCAAAAGCAATTATGCTTGTAAAAAAGTTGGGGATCCGTATGAAAATTTGAATAATTACCCAAAAGGTTAGTGTATATTTTTTTAAGTTTTTGTAAAATATGCGAAGCCGGGGCGGACCGCTAGTAAGTTTTAAAAGTAAAATACATGCATAAAAACCTTTGAATACCAAATGTCTATCGTAATAGCGTTTCTATACAGTCTAGTATCGCATAACAAAGCCATGCATAAATTGCATAACGTATAACTAAAGCAAGAACACACTTTATACAAAAAATTTTTAAGTATCAAATTATTTAAGCCTCTTTTTAACGACTACTGAAATGACACCATCATTAAACCTAAAATAAAATTTACTTCTAGCAGTTATTCATTTGAGCTACCTGTAGCTGTTTGCAACAGTCTGCAGTAAGCGCAATAGTTTCAATCTAAATACTAGATTTAATTTAGTACTTAATTTTCTGTAATTTTCTATGTTAATGAAGATTTTACCTTCTACCTATATTAAATGTATGAAACCGGTATACTTCTACCGACAGTCAAAACACAGTTTGTCCACAATAGTGTGGTTATAGCTTTATTCACATCGATATCATAAACACATCGTCCACTGCTCGACAGGGACGCGTCTAAAACTGGAAATGTTATGAAATGTATCTGACTGTATAATACCTAATCCGCGTGCTTTATCCGCGATTAGAATGAGAGGTTTTTCGAATGAAACAGAATAGCTTATTGAAACCGATCATTTTCTGTCTTCGAAGTGTATGAAACTCCGACAGCGACACTGGCAGAGTTGTGGTGAAGCAAGCTTTGCCATAAAAAAGTTGAAGTTAAAGCATAGCTAAATCTGAGGCTTGATTTTGAGAGAAACAGTGGATCTGTTTCTCTAAATACCGGGCCTCAGATTTTTCACTGAGCTGGTAAAGTTTGTTATTTTTTTATTTATTTAGACAAGATTCAGTACCAGCACACACGGCACAGTGATTGTTGTCTAGAGTGGTAGATTGTGTAAATTATTGATGTTGAATCCTTCGTTTCTCTGCATTTTTAGGGTTTCGAAACCTTAGGGGTCACGCATCTGCCGTATTTACCTCTTGAATAAGTAACAGTAACTGGCTAAAATTGACCGCCTCGCCCCTCACTCTGTTCGCAGAGAGATCTGAAATTTATGAAGCGTGCGTAGATACCTACTTATGCATTTATACTTTACCTGAAAAATATGTAAAAGTCTGTACCGACTTAAATAAACCAGGTTTTGGAAAATAGTCAAAAAGAGAGGAATAAAAGCGGGATCTACCTCATTTTTTCTGGAGTTAAATGAAACGTAGGTACCTATTGGTTCTCACTTTCTAACAGTTTTCTCGATTTTATTCTTTTGAAAGTACCTACCTACCTACATAAAAAAGCTAGCCCCAAGCTAAGCAGAGGTTTATGGATATGTGGTGAAACAATTTATAGTAAAGTAGTTGCGTTCTGCAATTAAGCTAATTCACTGTAAAGCAGAGTTCAACCAGTCATTCATATCCTTAATTACGATTATATAATTTCGTGATTGTCTTTTATATTTATATACTCGTGTCTAAATATTGAATAGACTCAGTATAAAGTGAAACAACATCTTTTATTCCAATCCAACCCACAATAGGTAATCTATAAACTAAAGAACATTAAACTCTAGGT
Source organism: Eupithecia pulchellata (assembly GCA_963931895.1). NCBI lineage: Eukaryota > Metazoa > Arthropoda > Insecta > Lepidoptera > Geometridae > Eupithecia > Eupithecia pulchellata. Next base: position 6,287,384 of record OZ007527.1, on the reverse strand, counting down.
CTGGTACTAGATGAATGATATACTTACTTAATATTTAGGACGTCCTTGTATCTTAGTCACTGTCCACCGTACTGGAGTTCTGCATAGAAGATACGCTTCGTCACTCTGTTGACCGAGACCCATGACAGCACCATCTCAACTGTCGCCTAATTAGGTACAACTCGATGTCGACATAGACGTTTGCGCGCCTCAGAACATTAGTGTACACACAATACAATACACACATGAAACGATGAGAGATAGAGCCCTCTCAATAATAATAATCATTTATTTCAGGCAACATAAGATGTTAAATACTTAAAAAACTAAGGCTCATATAAAATATACACCATAATCAACGGCGACGTGTGTCACGCGATATGTACTGCGAGCAGTAATCGTCCGCGATAACGTCGGAACAGCAAATTCTTCGGCCAGAATTCCTCCTTAGCGAAGGGCTAAATATGTACTTTCAGTTATACGCACCACAAACGATTGAAATCATTATGACGCACCAACCGCTCGACCTTCACTAAGAAGTTGGTCTTCATCTTCACATACTCCACGATATCCACCTTCGTGGTATACTGAAGCCATCTTCGTGGTATACTGAAGTCTAGACACGTAATGGGAATAAGGCAGCTCAGCGTCCAGAGTAGAGGCGCCTCATTCACCACCATGTAGACCTTGAGACCGAGCGTCATAAACTCGTTAGGAAGCGGGAGGAGCTTAAGGCCCGCGCACCGTTGGTCATCCACTACCATTACGTCAGCGGCATAATTCAAGTGGCTTACTATATTACACTCGAGAGCAATGAATCCGGGTCACTCAAAGAATCCAAAAAATCTCGGAAAGTAAGAATGCTAGGTTAATGAAATAAATTGTATTTAATAGACAATTTAATACTCCTTAAATGAAAGTTAAAAAAATATGAGTCACCATACATTTTATTTACACAAAATTACATAAAGAAAAAAAACTGCTGATCTCTCCTTAAAACAAAAATAGGAAACATGAAATTTTTGAACTTTATGACGATTTTCTTGAATTTCAATACTTCGTATTACCTCCTCGTGCTTCCATTACTGCGTTTACGCGGTTTGGCATGCTGTACACCAAGTTCCTTATACGATTTTGGGGAATATTCTCCCATTCCTCTGTGAGAGCAATTTTGAGCTCAGGAAGCGTGATTGGGAGGGTTTCGTTGTTTTACGCATCTCCCTAGCTCGTCCCAAGCATGCTCGATCGGGTTGATATCCGGGCTGCGCGCTGACCACTCCATACAAGTAATGTTCATCTCTTGAAGGTAGTCATTCACAATCCTACCTGTATGAGGTCGGGCATTGTCATGCATAAATATAGCATCCTCACCCAAATTGACCATAAATGGACCAACGTGTTCGTTGAGGATTTCTTCCACATATCTTACGCTAGTTAAAGAGCCGTTTTCTATGATCACCAGCTCTGTGCGACTTTCAGAGGAAATTCCGGCCCACACAAGTACAGACCCACCACCGTAGGCTACTTTTTCTTCGATGCATGCTTGCTTGAATCTTTCCCCTGGTCTTCTATACACTCTGTGTCTTCCATCGTGCTTGTAGAGCATACATTTTGATTCGTCGGAGAACATAACTTTCGACCAATCTTCAATACTCCAATTTACGTGGTTCTGGGCATATCTTAGTCTTGAAATACGATGGCCACGCTCCAGTTTAGGGCCGTTTGCAGGTCTAAGGGGTTTTAAGTTAGATTCAGCAAGCCGACGTCTTACTGTCCATGCACTTGGGTTACTTCCTCCGAGGCGTCGAAACTGATTAGTGAGTTCAGTTCCTGTGAGAAAGCGATTTCGAAGCATGGTGTTCACCAAGTATCGGTCTTCTCGTGCTGTGGTACACCTAGTTCTGCCCGTTTCTGGTCTGCGTAGGTTAGAACCAGTTTCTTCGTAACGTCGGAGAACTCTTTGTACTGTTGACAGCGACACACCGACAGTCCTGGCTGTATCGCGCTGACTCCGGCCGGTTTCCACCAATGTAAGTATTCTGGTGCATTCTTCAAGTGTAAGCGACATGATTTCAGCTTGAATAATGAATATTGAGCACTATCAACCTGGTTTATGTACCAACATAAATGACAGATTACAAACAAAAGCAAAAACAAATCCTGTAATTTCGTAGTTCCATCTTCGACAGTGTTCCCTTTTCAAATTTGATTTTTTTATGATATAACTTTACAATAACTAAGAAGTTTTAATACTTTCATTTAAGGAGTATTAAATTGTCTATTAAATACAATTTATTGCATTAACCTAGCATTCTTACTTTCCGAGATTTTTTGGATTCTTTGAGTGACCCGGATTCATTGCTCTCGAGGACGACCACTGTGGCGCGGTAGGCGAAGGTCCGCCTGCAACGCAGGAGGTTGCGGGTTCGATTCCCGCCTCGGGACAAATATTTGTACGATCTGCAGATATTTGTTCAGGGGTTCTGGTTGTTTTCTATGTATAATAAAAAATATCTATCTATTTAATAATATTGTATTATGTATATCAGTCATCTAGTACCCATAACACAAGCTCTGCTTAGCTTGGGGCTAGATGATGTGTGGATTGTTCAGCATTATTTTTTTTTATTATTATACTTAAAACTAAATTAGTGATTTTACGCAAGTGCGCGCTTTATCGTCCTTAGTTGGCCACTTGGCCAAAGTGCGCTCGAACCCTCAGCAACTTAGGTAAACAAGCCATGAAAGAACAAATGGGTCAAAAACCAATATCATAGACCCTGAAGTCTAAGTTGAAATGCCTGACCAGGCATACAGACACTGTACCGTAATTGGCTAGGACATCATCATCATACATAATACGATAGACATAAATACATTTTTTTAAAAGTACCTGAACTCCCGGAACATTAAACAATGCAAACCCTTGGACCGAGGCGGGAATCGAACCAGTCACCTCCTGCGACGCAGGCGGTACTTCACCCACCGCACCACAGAGATCGTCTAATAAGCCTACTATTTTAGATACTCAACGAAGTATCTAACTATTCTTATACTTATATGACAATATTTTAAACAATCGGTGCACCAATCTACTCGTACTAAGCGGATCTATAACTAGACCAAAAGTAAGCTAAGCTTGTGTTATTTTTATTTTATTTTATTTACTACATAATAAAATAAAATAAACAGTACATAATACTTAAAATTACAGAGCTTAATATAAACATAAACCAAAATAATTTCCTCCATTAAGTAACACAATGTAGATGTTTAGATGTTATGAGAAAGACCCCTTTCTTTTCTTAGGCACTACCGCTTGGCACTGCTAGTAGAGTGAAGGTAAATTTTACTTTCCCGTGACACTACTGGTAGTGCTACGGGTATAAGTTCATTTCCAGTGACACTACACTGTAACCAGTGGTAAAGTCAGTTAAAGTTAAAAGTTAGTTAGTCAGTTTAAGTTAGTTTAGTTTTTGCTTAAGACCTAAAAACGTGGTAGTTTTACTTTAAGAGATAGAGTAATTAATTATCTATAATTCAGATCATTTCGTTCGTTACTACCTCTAGATTGTTTGCAGCAGCTTCCAAGTAGCTCAACCGTTTCTATTGTACTGGTTCTAATTTGTTTGAGATGGTAGATTTTTAAGTATTTCATTTGTAAATTAGTACCTCTTTTATTTATTTTTGAACTTTAAATTATATTACAGAGAAAATTTTCAATAATAACACTATTAAACCACAGAGAGATTTCTAAGGATGTGCTTATTAGCGAGTCAACCGAGTTGCTAACATAATTTGTTTAAACTAGAAATATTCACTCTTACTTATAAAATAGCTATGTCTATAGCCAAAAATTATATCGAATTGATTGATTTTTTCTTCTTTTTAAAGAAATCAATAGTATTTTTAACTATACATAGTACTTTAAGTCCTACTCCAAAAGTTCTATATACATTAAGTCCATTTTTACGAGAAAAATGCGAGTGCAGAATATTAGAGTTTCATGTTCGCTTAATTCTTTTACTAAAAAATACCGGCTGAGCTACGTAATTAAATGCATGGTTATTTTAAGAACGCTTTTTAATTTTATATGATTACTTGCAGCAATGTTTGTACGCTGGAAGCTATGTAATTATGATTCACACAGCTCATTCAAATAATTTATTTTAATATAAATCAGGGCACTTTTTTAATGGCAATACCTTTATTAACAAAGATAATTATAATTCAATAACAGAATTGAAACCATTGAGCTAACTGCAGACTGTTGTAAACAAACTACACGTAGCGCAACTGATCCATATGTAATAATAGCACTTTATTGAACAACAACAACAACAACACCAGCCTAATATCAGTCCACTGCTGGACATAGGCCTCCCCTAATGTGCGCCAAAGGCGGCGTTATTTCATCTGGGGGCCCATAATCCCCACGCTGGGCATGCGGGTTGGGGATCGCAGTTCGGTGGAGTTGTTCTGCAGAGGGCGCTGCTGCCCGCCCCCCGGTGTGTTTCCCTTAGTCGCCTCTTACGACATCCACGGGAAGAGTGGGAGTGGTGAAATTCTATGCCGGCAACACACGGCATTAAACTTTATTGAACACATGATACAAAAGAAGGTCATAAGCCAAAATGATGTACTTACGGAGAATTTGAATTTAATATAGGTACCTAAGTTATTTATTGAAACATTCATCTGAAAATGTGTTTCTGATCGAACAGACTTTGATTTGGGAAATTCAATTGAAAGTTAACGGTACAATTAATGTTAAACGTATTATGGTTGAACTTTCTATTTGTGAATGAAGAGTATATTGAAATATCAAAGTTCATTACAAAATCTTGAAAAAATACTCGGCAGATTTGCCGAGTATTTCGAGGATCTCAAGAGGCGCAAATATGCAGGTCACGACAGAGCCTACGGAATTGCTCCCCTTGGAGTCGAGACCATAAGTCCGTGGTTACCGGGTACTGAGGTTCAACAAGTTTTCATAAAATTATCTGCCGTCGTCGAAGCGACGTGTAACCCGAAAGCTGCAGGCGCATTCTGTAAACTCATTTTGATCCTCACTTATTTAATATCCTCGTTTATTTGACAAAAAAGAGTTCAAAATCAGTTCGGGTCACTTGAGCATCTGACGCAGCGCATCCGCATTGCCGCTTCCTCATGATATTGATCAAACTTTTGAAACTATCATGGTTATTAACACTAAAGTCATTTATGAAACTGTGCCGAAATATTGGAAAACTCAAAACTCTAATCATGGTAAATATCCCGTTATAAATGACTTTAGTGATATTGATCAGTTGAACTACCTTAGATGGCAACAATCTGCAGTTGGCTCAATTATTTCCATTTTATTTACTAGTTTTAATTTGGTTATTTAATTGTAATTTTATTTCTTAATTAAGGATTTATAACAAAATAAAAGTTCTTGATTTTCTGTTGTCCATTTTCTCGTAGGCTTTTTCTAGCATCGTAGCCTAGCGGCTACGCGAGAAACTCGTAGCCTATCATAGAGCTTCAAAGAGCTGCTACATACTAGTCATTTATCTGAATTTAAACAATAGAAATTAGGAATAAGTACGTTTGGGTTGAAAGGGCACTCAAATCAAATGTTTTGGATCGAACGGAGCAAAATACCTATTGGGTAGAAAAATCTGGGGTTGAACGGGGCAGCACTACCGACCTACCCGAGGCTACGTTAGTAGCCTCATTGCCGTATTTAACGTAGTGATCCTACATGAAAAGACTTTTAAATCACCAATACAAAATATTAAAAATAATATCACATGGCACGAGTACGATAGGAAGCCTTATCATTTAGAAGTGACATTTTCTAGGCGACTCTAAATATAGCCTCTAGCAAAATGTGTCTCATGAAACTAGAGCTTGATGCAGGAGTTTACCTCGCTTACTTCACATGGTTTGAAAACCAATCTTTTTTTTACAGAGCAAAAAGCCTTTAACAAATAAATTTACATCAAACTAAATAAAAACTAGTATTTACAATTGCAACAATTGAGCTTACTGCAGACTGTTGCGAACAAAGTACAGGTAGCTCAACTGATCCATATCAATACCAGTTGGAAGTGTACCCAAGATGCTGGCTGCATTGCCACGTTGTATGGCAATGCTGATGCGCTGCGCCAGATATTGACCAGCTCTCGGGTCACACGTCGCTTCGACCAGACGCTCAGATAATTTTTTGAAGACCCGGAGAGCGTCGGTACCCCACGGACCTAGGGTCTCGACTCCAAGGGAAGCAAATTTGTAGGCTCTGTCGAGACCTGCATATTTGCGCCTCTTAAGATCCTCGATATATCTTTTTCTGTTCCTCCAATCTTTTCTGCTTTTGATGAGATTGACACCCAAAAGACATTTTCACGCCATGACTTAATTTCAACAATAACCGCTTGCTTATAATAATGATGACGGTACGTTTTCCCATCCCACTAAACGCCAGGCCGAGGAAGCAAAAATTTATTGAAGCCGTGTCGTTGCTGGCGTCGCTAAGTGGAAAAGCGTGCCTTACTTTCATACATTTTAGCTTCTCCGTGACAAGTAAGGTCAGGAAAAAACGGCCAATGCCTGAAAACTGTGCATTTTATTGCTACAGTCTGAATCTCATCTGAATTCAAAATCAACTTATTTCCGATACGACTGGAAACCAAACTCCATTTCCCCAACATCAAGTTTATAGATTCATTTGAGAGCAAACTTTCCGGAGTATAAGGGTTGATTGGTGTTGCGGATTTATGCTTCAGTCCACTTTATTTGGGTCGGTTATATGTAAGACTGAGCATCTAGACTAATTGGTCTAGATATAGGAGGGAACTGACACGCTAGTTACGTAATTAGTTTTTTTCGCAGAACTAATTTTGTTTGAACTAAAAATTATTTGTTTCAGTTAACGTTCAACCCCATTAGAATAGAACAAAGGGAGGGAAAAGGGTTTGATAAAGTCAAAGAAGGACCAATTGGTCTAGATATAGAAGCAGGGAACTGACACGCTAGTTGCGTAATTAGTTTTTTTGGCAGAACTATTTTTGTTTGAACTAAAAATGTATTGTTTCAGTTAACGTTCAACCCCATTAGAATAGAACAAAGGGAGAGAAAAGGGTTTAATAAAGTTAAAGAAAGTTAATTTGCACGCGAGTAAAAGTTTATGAATATTTGAAAATGTTACGTTTTCATTATGAATTTATTTTCACCTTTGTTTTATTTTCCCTGACAGAATTACCAAATTTAGAGGGGTGGTATCCAAAAAAGGTTTCCTAGAATTTATAAAAGTTCTATCTTTTTAATGAAGATGTCCGTAAAAAGCTTTATGTTTACTTTAAATATTGAAGGGACAATAGGTTTGACGACGATTTTAGAATAACAAAGAAAGAAAATGTAATCGCAACTGTACAAGAGAACAAAGCTTCATTGTGTTTGCAGTGACAGTAAAAAATGGCGTTTCTGCGTGTGAACGACGCGCACGTCTGCTGTTGGTATAATGCTGTTCCTAGGGCTGTATCCTTTTCCATGGAGCAATGCTGAGTTATAGACTAGGTAATTGATTAAGTGATTAGAACAACAACAACATCAGCCTATAACAGTCCAATGCTGGACATAGGCCTCCATAGGATTTTTCATTTGGGGGCCATAATCACATGCGGGTTGGGGATAGCAGTTTGGTGGAGTTTTTCTGCAGAGGGCGCTGCTGCCCGCCCCCCGCCCCGGTATGTGTTCCTTAGTCGCCTCTTACGACGCCCACGGAGAGAGTGAGTGTGTATAATTATATGCAGGCACCACACGGGTAAGGATTATGTGATTGATTTTCAAATAAATTATATAAATAAATACCCCGAAAACCTAACAGCATAAAATGTAACGGTCTCTGCATAGTACTTGAACACGCATTCAAATGTTATATCGAGAGCACCCACTCCTAACGTCGTAATTCTGTGGATTTTCGTACTGTTTATTTTCGTAAGAATAAATTGTAATAAAATAAATTTTAGTGTTATGTGAACGGCTAAGATTCGGGATAAATTTTCTACAGCGGGAAGAATGGTACAATCTGTAAATATCTATTCGTCTTTGTTTCTATCAGTATCATACATAATTCATTATTGTAAAAGCAACCATTAACCCTTTTTAACTTATTACAATTAATTTACTACCCAGGAACGTGAAAATTTAATTAATTGGGGTGCGGCCTAAAAAGTTTCAAAACTGTACGTTTATTGTGAGCCAGGATGGGTACGGCGAAATTAAAAAGAAGGCGTGTGTCGTATGTGTGTGAAACATGAATAGATCCGTTATGTGCGAGTGTGACTCGCGCGCCTAGGGTTTCGAACGGGTATAGTAAGTTTTTCCACACACCTTTTCAAAATATTTCAAAAGCATGAAACCTACCAAAATTGACAAAACTTTTTGGTGATGTAAAACCAATACCTTTCACTGTTTATTACTTTTGACATTTTGTTTTTTTGTAGGTCTCTTTCAAAATTTCCACATCAAAAGAAAGTCTCAATTTTGAGTTTTCATTTATTTTCATTATTTAATAAATGTATTATTATTTAAAATTTCAAGTTAATAGCTGCATTATTGGTAGAGATGTTGAAGAAAAAAGGATAGATAAATCAAGAACATAGGGCTATAGGGTTTCCAAACCAATCTTAAATCCATAACAATAAAAATGTCTAAACTAGCCAAGTCTGTTCAGATAGTTACTTCACCCATAAAAGGAGATCATAGAGAAAGGTGCGAAATAGCATTTCCTCATTAAAAATTGTAATATCTTTCATTATTTAATTTTTCTTGGCAAGTTCCACTGCATTTTTTTAAATACCTATTGGACTGGAGAATCGCAAGTCCGTAGGATTAATAATGATTGATATACAGGAGATTCCAAAAGCGTGCCCATGTGGGTTAACGGTACTGACATGAACCTAACTATCATGAACTGTATCATAAACCTAACCTAGCCTGGTTAAGATACATCTTAACCAGGTTCCTTCTGAACTTGGCTGGATACTCTACCGCGCGTATCAATTAAGTACACCCTGTTTCGTGTTAGTATAATAATTATATAATTAGTTTCCTGAAATCTGCTGTACGCGCGACGCTAACGCTCGATCACAAACACGCCTGGTAATATGAATCCCGATATTCGGAATGATGAATGGCTCGAAGTCCCTACTCACATTCAGAAACTACATGCGATATTATTTCAAAATATTGATTGTGGTTCTGTGTCCTGCGGATAATGGCTTATATCTATAATAATAATATATGATGATTTTATAAAAACGAAGCCCGAGTTCGAACTCCTTTATGATTATTTATCAATTAAATGTTCTGTGTTAAGTATATCAAAATCGGCCTACAATTATGAGAGAAATCGTTGAATATACATGTAACCGGACATTCCCCTTTTTCTCGGTATCGGTAAAATATTATAAAGGCTTAGTCAGTGCTGCCGTGGATTGGTTTAAGCTGGTTTAGTTGTTCTTTTTAGGCACATTGTAGGTTATAATTAGGAGAGTGAGAAAGCTTTTTCCCATTAGCTGTGTCATAATGCTGTAAATTAACAAGGGACTAGAGGCGTGGTGGATCAGATCACACAAATTAACCCTTCGAAATACACATGTCAACGGCATCGCATGTCTAGACTATCTAAAGGCATATTGGTTTCGGCCATTAGCTACTTTACTTTGAGTGGATGTGGAAGAAGCATGCTGTTACCACCCACTTACGTACCTAATTGTCTTATGCACTTTAGGTTTCAAGTGTACTAGATAGATATTTAAATGCTATAGAAATAAATTAGGTACCTACTATTGACTTTGATAGGTATACATGCTCCGGAATTAAATTAGGTACCATTGACTTCCTGGCTCCGCTACCTAAACAGTTTTCAACTTTTGCGGTAGACAGCTTACAATTTTACCTCATACGTTGTGTTCCTAATAAAAATCATGTACATAATATGTTTTATTTTTGTATTCGTACTAATTCTCTCAAAGGAGGTAAGTTCTAGTTCTCGATAAATCCTTCTTGTTATTCATATTTATAACTGCTTTTAACATACTTCTATAATTATGCAGATTTTATAACTTTTCGATTCAAAAGTATAGATTTTAATCCTTACTATCCTTACTTATATTATAAATGCGAAAGTACCTCTGTCTGTCCGCATTTCACGCCTTAACTACAGACCGATTTTAATGAAATTGGGCAGAGACGTTATCTAGACCGGGAGAAAGGCTACTTTTTATCCCGGTGTCATCTTCCCGCGGGATAGTACCTACAGGGACACACGATATAACTGAATCCGGATATTGATGCGGTTCTTACAAATATATATAAATTCAAGAGGAAGGTTTGTAAGTATTACATGCATTAGTATATATAGTAGCAGCATTGCATTCGTGCAAAGCTGGTGTTAAATAAACAAGAATAGCAAAAAAATAATTATAAACAAACATGATTCAAACGCGCTGATTGAAAATCGATTGTTACGAGGAAGATGGATGTTGGTAGTTTTCCCATTACTTCCCTCCCACTCAAGCTTTAATAATGTTTGTTCTTACAAAGCAGTTAAGCCGCGTTGACACGATCACCGAGTGGACTCGGATACCTACTCGGACGCAATTCGGAATGTGGAAACCCATAATCGTCATCCGATTGCGCTCGGATTATGGATTGTCACCACCCGAGTTACGTCCGAGTCTACTAGTAGTAGTACCTACTCCGAGTTGCGTCCGAGTCTACTAGTAGTGGTACCTATTCCGAGTTGCGTCCGAGACTTCTAGTAAGAGTACCTACTATGAGTTGCGTCCGAGTCTACTAGTAATAGTAGGTACTCTGAGTTGCGTCCGAGTCTTGTAGTAATAGTACCTACTATGAGTTACGTCCGAGTCTACTAGTAGTAGTACCTACTCCGAGTTGCGTCCGAGTCTACTAGTAGTGGTACCTATTCCGAGTTGCGTCCGAGTCTTCTAGTAAGAGTACCTACTATGAGTTGCGTCCGAGTCTACTAGTAGTAGTAGGTACTCTGAGTTGCGTCTGAGTCTTGTAGTAATAGTACCTACTATGAGTTACGTCCGAGTCTACTAGTAGTAGTACCTACTCGACTGCTACTCGGGTTATGGGAACCCATCCATAATCCAAACGCACTCGGACTACGATTATGGGTTGCCACAACCACAATACGAATTACGTCCTTGTATCTTCGCCTCGTCTTGTCCTTGATATCCGAGTCCACTCGGTCCGAGCAGACTCTGATCGTGTCAACGCGGCTTTAGTACTACTAGTGTAGCCTCTCGTAACCTCTCGTAGAATAGCTATGTCTGCATCTCAGGTTACTGTTTACGTTTGCGAGTTTTGCTCTAAGGTAATTATTATGAACATTTAAAATATGCTGGTCAATTAACACAATTTCAATTTCACGTCAAAGCTGCTTTGTTAGGGGACGTCTATTACAACATCTCCAGACATTTCTTAGCAAAGGAAATTACAATTAAATAACCGAATTAGAAATAGTACCTATTTACAATTGAAAGAGCTGAGATAACTGTTGAAAACAAACTACGGATAGCTCAACTGATTCATATCAATACCAGTTGGAAGCGTACCCAAGATGCTGGCTGCAATGCTTCGCTGTATGGCAATGCTGATGCGCTGCACCAGATACTATATGTGCCAGCTCTCGGAGCACACGTCGCTACGACGACCAGACGTTATGATAATTAAAAAAATCTCACTACAGCTAGTAATCTGTCTCTGAAAATGTTACATTCTTATAAACAAATAAAATAATCTCGAGTATTTATTAAATCAGATAATTGTAATTCATTAACAGAAGCATATACATATGTGTATATGCTTCTGTTAGAACTAGTATTTACATTAATTAATGAGATTCATCAACATCATCAGCGTATGTTAGTCCACAGCTGGACATAGGCCTCCCCTAATGAGCGCCATAGCGTTGTCTTCAGCATAATACATCCAGAATCTAACCGTCTTCGACAGTCTTTCGCAGTTCGTCGTCCCACCTGGCCGGAGGACGTCCTACACTACGTTTGCTGAATCGCGGTCTCCACTCAAGAACACGTTTACCTTAGATGTACTCGGTTCTTCGCGAGATATGGCCGGCCCACCGCCATTTCAGTTTGCTAATCCTTTAAGCTATGTCGATAACTCTGGTTCTCTGTCAGTATTCGTTGCGAAACTTACCCTTCAGAGAAACTCCGAGACTAGCTCATCAATATTAAGATTAGTTATGTGTTAATGCGTTCGCCGGAAGTTGATGGATGGATGCTAGGCAGGGACAGCTCTATTTCGTCGTCTATGGCCAGCTGTGGACGTGTGTCGAGTGATAATAATTGATGAATGCGATGCGGCATCAAAAAGATTCATGCCGTACTCGTCCCTAGTAAGTTCGGCCCACTTCAAAAAATCTTCCTTCGTCACACTTTGTATGCCATATTCGGCCCTCATTTTATTTTATTTCAAAAAATCTTCGTTCTACTTTTTTACTCCTTGTTCGGCCCAAGTTTTTTTATAAAGGAAATTTATTAACTAAGTGTTATTCACCATGACGTCAAGTTATTCAAGTCTTATTCAGTTGTTCAAGTTATCTACGGTTAGGGAAAAATAAGGGTAAAACCTTTATTTACGAAGAAAATTACTATGAAATATCCAAATAAGAACTAGTATATTGGTCAACCTTTGTGGCGCTGTGTGCTTAATAATATAATATTAGTACGATCTGCAAATATTTGTTCAGGGTGTTCTGATCACTTTATATCTATCGTATGTAATGCTAATGTCAGATAAAAATGGCGCGCTAACGAAATAACGGGGTTGAAAAGGCCTCGTTTGATCTTTTCAAAACATTTCCCAAAATTCATGTAAAATAATCATTAAAATACTTTATTTTTTTTCAAACTCTAACCTGACTCAGTGTTAGTTTTCAACTATATTTTTATTTCAAATAAAGAAAAATGTAGGGCATTTCGATTTGGAAATGGCGTCCAAGCATTATCTTATGTTGAGATTTCGACACTTACCTAAACCCCGCTGTCTCTATAGGCCCCCATTTTATCGACAAATAGCCCTCGGGGTATTGAGACAAATCAAACGGCAGCTAATTAGTTACAATCGGACTGGTAGTTCCAGCGCTACGTGGGATCAAAGAGGGTACATACATACAAACATTCATACCTACACATATCAGAGAACTTCGTAACCCTTCTCCGTCGGTAGTTGATTAAAAATAAATCTAATTTTATTAGATTTAAACTTTTTTTTTTAATATGGCAAAAAGCCTTTATTAACAAATAAAATAACAATGATCTAACTAAATAAAAACTATTATTTACAATAATCTGTTTTGTTTCTCTTTACAAATCTACAAACATACACCTATCTAAGGTGCTAACTTCGTAACGCTTGTCATTGATAGTCAAATAAAAATAAAATTAGGTAGTAACTCTACTACACTTGCGAGCTATAAACTGGAATCACTTCATCGCTGGTTTTTGCAGACCATATTTTACATTTTCCATGCAATAAACTGTAGGTTGTGGTATATTATTTTATAGATAATTTTATTAGCTTTCAAACTCTTTCGATATCATAGCGAAAAAATTTTTCATCATACTCGTATGTCATGGAACGTGAAAACAAAAGACATAAATTTTTGGAATGAAACATCAATTTTTTCAAACTCCTGAATCCCTATAAAAACTAGGAATTTATGCAATTTTGTCATCAGTCCAATATATCACGTCACTCAAAATACTGGAATTACAAGAAAATGGAAACCACACCAATAGAAGCCGCTCAAATCGTCACCCTAATCCAGCAAGGGTTCTCTCAGCGTACTATCGCTCGACAGCTTCATCTGAGCCAGTCCTGTGTCTCCAAAGTATACAAGAGGTTTAGAGAGACTGGAAACTTAGTCCGAAGATCAGGATCTGGACGACAGCGATGCACTTCGGCGAGAGATGACCGATTTATTGTCAGCACTTCTCTCCGAAATCGACATCTAACCGGCGTTGTCGTCCAGCGGGAGCTCGGAGAAGTTCGAGGGAGAACTGTCAGCGAGTGGACAGTGAGGCGAAGACTCAAAGAAGCTAACTTGACCAAAAAGGCCAGCAACGGGACCCAAATTGTCTACAGCCCACCGACAAGCCCGACTTCAGTTTGCTCGTGATCACTTAGATTGGGATATACAGCAATGGAGCAGAGTTTTGTTCGCGGACGAGACTAGGATGTGCCTGCATGGCAGCGACCGTCGACGGAGAGTCTACAGGAGACCGGGATAGCGATACGCACAAAATATTATTATACACTTGCGAGCTTTAAACTGGAATCACTTCATCGCTGTTTTCTGCAGACCATATTTTACAGTTTCCATGGAATAAACTGTTTCCGCTGAAACAGTGGCATATGGGGGTGGGTCTTGTATGATGTGGGCGGGGATTTCAATTGAAGCTAAGCAGTTTATTCCATGGAAACTGTAAAATATGGTCTGCAGAAAACAGCGATGAAGTGATTCCAGTTAAAAGCTCGCAAGTGTATAATAATATTTATTATTATTACTATTTTTACATACAAACATACATATCTATATAACGTTACTTCGTAACGCTCCTCCTTTGGTAGTCGGGTAAAAATAAAATTAGATAGATTTAAACTCTACTGTAAAATCTTTATTAATATTTTATAAGAAGCTCTGCCTAGCTTGGTGCTAGATGACGCTGAGTGGATTTTCCAGCAGTGGACTGATATAATATATCATGAATATATACTACTAGCGGCCCGCCCCGGCTTCGCACGGGTATTTCAGAAATTATACACACTAAAACGATGGGTTTTACAGTTTTCATACGGATCCTTACTTTTTTTAACAGCATTGGGGTTTTTGCGGTTTTTGACATTGACTCGACATTCCAAAACTGACACTGGCCGTAGAGAAAAAGCAAGCACCGTGCGCTATACAATCTCTTTTTCTATTCTGACGCGCCATAATAGAAAAAGAGGTTGAATATACAACCCACGGTTCAATTATAGAATTTTTTATGCGGATCCCTAACTTGAAAATATTATATAGCCTATGTTCATCACGGAAAATTAAGGATTCTAATGGTGAAAGAATTTTTTAACTCGGTTCAGTAGTTTCGGAGCCTATTCAATTCAAACAAACATACAAAGAATCAAATCTTTCCTCTTTATAATATTAGTATAGATAATATATTATGAACACGTTCACGATGCCATGCGATTTATTAATTAAGTATATTAGTTGTCTGGCCATAACATATTATCTGCTTAGCTTGGGGCTGATGCTGTGTGGATTGTCCAGCATAATTCTTTATTTAATCATATTTAATCAAAATGAGACTAGGAGCCATTTTTAAACAATGTTACCTTAAATGAGCTGTAAAATGTAAAAAAATTGTATCGTAGGTCATCGGAACTAATAGGTCTACAAAAAGAGGGAAGCGAAAATTACACACCACCGTGATGTTTCATTGCGAATCTTGGGGATACGTTAATTATCTTTGTCTATACAAGTTCCATATTCCTGTTGTGTTACCACATTCGAGATTAAGGCGCGACGAACCCAGCGCCGCCAGCAATTTTTTCTAATTAATAATAATAAATAAAAATATTTATTTCCAAAAATAGCTTTACAAGTAGGGACTTAGTATGTATTTTATTATAATGGTGTTTCCTCATTGGTTTCGTACAAAACTACTTGTGGTAACCTACAGGGTCAAAGATAATGACACCTCGCTCTAACTAAGTTTGCTAAATTATGTTTAGACACGACCACGTGTCTCTGTACTATCTCGCAGGAACATGATAATAATAGCTTTTGTCCGCGACTTCGTTCGCGTGTCCCTGTACTACCCGCAGGAACATGATACCGGGATTAAAGTATCCTATATCCGTCTCCTCAGACATTGGACCCAGATGCATGTGTTGCCTTGTAACTCCATGCGTTGTGCAAAATAACATTAGAATTGTATAATGATTATAGTAGGTTACTCTGTATTTATTTTGATTAAACAACATTATTAGAATTTGAATTTCGTATTAATGAAATTAAATTTGCAATTATAATTTACCTAAATGTATTCTAAATTTAATGTATTCTAATAATTATGATTATGATAAATATTTTAATGAAATTTGTAATTTACTAACATAGGTAGGTTTACTAACAATTTATGGTGTAAAAACGAAATAAATGATTTGAATTGAATTGAATTAAAGTATCCTATATCCGTCTCCTGGTTCTTAGATTTTTCAGTCAAATCGGATCAGCCGTTCTTGTGTTATAAATAATTAAAACTTCAGGATTCTCTTTTTATATACATATAATGATAACGTTGAAGAAATTTAATTTCAAAAACTTTATTGAGCAGTTTGTGATATCTGTTATGAGCTTTTTTTAAATCCATGTAATAATTTTATTTTGTATAAGTTTAGGCAGATTATGAAGTTGTTTTTGAGCACCGAACGCGATTTGCGTCTCTGCCTAAATTATAAAAATATAAGAATGAAAACTATAACAGAAGCACTAAAAGAAGCTACTATATAATAGCGGCCTGGTAAAAATTTAATTTTTCATACGGAACCCGATTTTTTTGAAAATATTCTTTAGCCTATGTTCATCACGGAAGATTTAGGATTTAAATGGTGAAACTATTTTTTAAATCAGTCCAGTAGTATCGGCCTATTCAATTCAAACAAACATTCAAATCTTTCCTCTTTATAATATTAAGTATAGATAGGTGCTGATTTGCGTCGCGGCAGCACTTTAATTACTGTGTTCACAATGTATCTTCCACTCCAATCTAGATATCATTTGTACTCATTCAGGGATGTTATAAGAAAAATACACGGTTACATGATGTTTTAACTCGTTTATTAAAAAAACAGTGAAATCTGTTAAGATATATATATAAAATCGGACAATAAACATTATAAATTACAACTACAACAGTCCGGAAAAAGAAAACAAAATATTTCCATCGACTGTTTGAAAAGCTACAGCTTAATTTTTAAAATTGAATCTTTCGATTTCAAGGGTTTTTTATTCCCAATGTTTGAACGAAATATCTCACCATTTTAGTAAGTAGCAAAAATGACTCTTAAAATGTGATAGGTATCTAAAATTTACACCCAATTACTAAATTTATATTCGTCAACTCACACCAGTTGGGACAAGATTCATGGTGTGAGTTGACGAACGACTCATGCTTAAGGTGTTCATACTAATTAAATTGTGGATAATTTCAATTAGTACGTAGATAATGATGACAATAGGATAATCTGGGTATCGTATTGTTTACTTACAACTATTCATGGATTCAACTATAAAATAGATAGGTACTGAATATTAAATGCATTTCACGTAATTCACATTCTTAATCTACGAACAGTGTTACATCACAATATGTATTTACAAACACATAATAATTAAAAATACGATTTGGACCCTATGTGACTACAAATCATTTATCAATAAGAATCGGTAACAGACAATTTGTTATAGACTTATTTTAGTATCGTATTTTTCATTACACACAAGGAACTATCTAAATTTATATATTTACATTATATCTATACGGAAAATAGTTTTTGCGTCACGGCTCATAAGACGCAGAAACTAAATTTCGGTATAACACATGACCGAAATAATTTGACGTTACATAAGGTGAGGCATTGGCCCAGCCACGAGCGCATTACGACTGTGTCCGAGACAATGTCGGACCATAAATCCTAAGTACTACATCTACTATCCAGTCCACAGATTATATTTATCTTGGCCATAGATCTTCAAATAAATTTTACACTATTTTTTATCTATTGCCTACTGACTAAGAACACTATGTATAAGATCATTCGTTATAAAAAAAACATTAGGTATTCTAAAATACACAGAAAAGTTTGAATGTTCGTTCGGTAGAGAGCTCCCGCCCTGAAATGAAAAGGAAAGGAACATGATTCTATTCCATTAGATAAACAATATTGAGTTTTCTTTTTTTCTAGACACCGATATGTAATAATAAGATACATCAAGGCATTTAGGGACTGGGTAGTCAACGTATCAAAGATCAAATCTCTTGTCATCATCAATTTAGGAAAATCAGGATCTCTTTTAACGGATTTGATCATTGCTTAGTCGACCAGCATCTAGAAATTTACATTCCTTATTTACAATGGTCTGCTAACTTGAAATATGTAGTTGCTATGTCGTCACACTGACTTAGAATTGGAAATTCTTGTTGGAAATTGAATGGAATGAGAAATACGATTAGCAATTGTTTCAGTTAACAAACTATTATGAATAAGGGTTTATAAATAAGTTACTCCCGTATTCTTAATATTCTTTTCAGCTTACGAACATCCGGCCGTGATTGTTTTAATAAATAAATCATTCAGGCATCTTATGAACAAAAGCTATGAATGGTAAAAAACTTTTTCTAGGGCCCATATCAACAAATAGGAATACCTAACACTACCGTACAGACTAGCATACATACGAATAAAAAAATCTTAACTAAATAGTTCACGTTTTGTACGGCGACATTATGACGCATCAGGAAAGACAAAAAACCCGGAATACACCAAAGAGGAGATGACATGTGCGGAGATGTCCGAAGCAAAGACAAAAACATACATTTTTCGGCTAGGGTCCAAAGCTGTGTGGAGATGCGTACTGGCTAGACTGGAGCGGAGATTTGTGCTGGCTTGAGCGGAACTGAGCTCCGTGCCGCGAGAGGATGTTTATTGAGATTCACTAGAATCTCTTCTCGTTTTTTCAGCGCGCGTCACCAGCTTGCAAGGTACAGCTCTTTGTGCTGCCCAAGCCCATCTCAACCTTGGCGAGTGACAGCTCACATGTCCGTATCGATCGAGACATATAGATATGAAACATCCGTTCGGGCAGATAATCTCTACTGAAGATTCGTATCATTAGCCTATATCAGTCCACTGCTGGACATAGGCCTCCCCTAATGAGCGCCATAGATGGTTATCATTTGGGGGTTATTGCCCATAATCCAAACGCTGGGCATGCGGGTTGTGGATCGCAGTTCGGTGGAGTTGTTCTGCAGAGGGCGCTGCTGCCCACCCCGCCGTTGTGTCTCCCCTAGTCGCCTCTTACGACACCTACGGGAAGAATTCCCTCTGGCCACGTGGTCCTACTGCCTTCGTCCTACCTATCGGACCACATGAACATTTTTTTCCGGTTGGTTCGATTAACTAATCGGACTATAAAAACTGACGTTTTCCTAGACCATGTAGTACCGCTAGTCGGACCACGCATTCTAGTAATGAGTAATGCGACTAATACGTCAATCTTTGGGCAGATTATCTGAACTACAAATTGTTTAGAAGGGTGGCACTCCAAAATAAATCAATTGGTTGGGAGAAGGAAACCAAATTTGTTGAACATTCTCAATGTTTTGAAAAAAGATTCGGACTGTTATCTGATCAAAATGAAAGAAGGCCTCCTCGAAATGACGAAAAGAAGTGATTCGACGTGAAGAATTTATCTCAAATACTAACACTATGCTCATTAATTTTATTAATTTTGATATGGAATTCGGTTTCTTTTTGGAAAGATTAGCGTGGAAAGGCTCGCTTTTTCAAATGTAACGTTGCAGCACACATCTCTGGAACCTACATAATAAGAATGTAATTATTTTTGATTTGAGTTTGAATTATTTTGTGGAGTTGTGTAAAATATTAATTTCCAATATATATTTTACATGATCTAATATCGTCGTATGTAACGTCTCATACTAATAGAAGAGGTACTTAGGTTCAAAGGTAAATTAATGGGATTCCGTTAAATAAAAATAATATTGTCAATTATATAGGGTACATTAAAATGCATATTAGAAAATTATTAACTTTTGAGAGGTGAGTATTTGAGCACCATTAAAAATGAGTTCATATGGTCCAATCGGTAGGACGAAGCGGAATTACAAATCCGTATAATCCGATTAATCGAACCAACCGGAAAAAAATGTTCATGTGGTCCGATCGGTAGGACGAAGGCAGTAGGACCACGTGGCCAGAGGCGCTACTATGCCCTCTAGAAGAGGAAGAATTCTTGCCACTCGCATATCGTCTTGTCTTTTTTGACTTGTCTAAGTGTTCATTTTGTAAGCCTAAAGAAATAAAGTTATTGAATCTGAATCTGAATCGCCGTACTGGCTAACTTTCACATGAGGGCGACAGAACAATATTGATAAAAAAAAAATTAAATAAAAATATAAAAATTTATAGAAAACTACTCTGCTGCTACTACCATTCTGATCTTATTTCAATGACGCATAAGCGAGTTCTAAAATGTGTCTAACAAGAAGATAAAGCATACTGCAACGCTGCTGTGACGTTGAGCGACAGTGAATAAGTTTTAGTCAAACTGAAACTTGAAGGAATATAAAGGTCGATGCGCAAAGTTTATGCAAGTGGAATTGAATAAATTGATTCTGTTGGACGTTATTACAGAGTACAAAGAACCGATTCTTCGTACCCTGATTTAGAAATAAACGATGAAATCTCTTGTTATACGTGAATTCATGTTGTGTGGTGTTTGAGAGTGGTTGCTGAAAATGTATCGTGATTGGCCCCAAAATAGATATCGCACACAGTAACAAGATATTTGATCATTTAACTATAAGGATTTTTTTAAAAGAAACTTATAGATGTTTTATGATAACAAAGAAAATTCTAACAACTGATTAAAACAATTGCAACTAGGTGGTGTCTTACACATCTATTTCTAAAAATCTAAGCCACCGTAATGAGCCAGAGTGCCGAGAATGTTGGCAGCATTCCCACGTTGAATAGCAATACAGACGCTGCCCAACGACAGACATCGTAAAACGACCACATTTTCGTCGCACAGTTAGGCTTACTGCGACATATTATAGTCAAGTGTATGGAAAAAAGACTTGTACAAAAATATTTCATAAAAACCATCTAGGAACTTGAAAAAAATATCGCAAGAAAGGACACGAAAATACTTTTTCGTCTCGAAATGCTCAATATTTTGAGTGCTAACATTTTATAATTTTGTTACTGTAAGAAAGGTAATTTTATCATCTAGAGAAATATGTATAAAGATTTTAATTTACAGGTGTATTTACTTTTAAAATAAATTAAAACCGATAAATAATGTTGACATTGTCGAACAAGAGATTCAAATAAATCAAACGCATCACCATTTTCAACTTTATTTGTCAAGCGCTACGAACTACTAAATAATACTACTAATACCTAAATATTGTCTTTATACAGGGCCTTAATACCCCAGGGCCTAGGGTGATTTCCATAATAATACTAAAAATGTCACAGTGATAAAAGTACCAACTGTAAAATCAAACCAAAATACGTTTTCTACTTCGCAGCTTGTTTGCAGCGCCCTTTTTTACACATGCAGGTATTTCAAAAAGAATTTTGCATGCGGAAAACACCAATGGATATTAAAAAACAGAATCGTTTGGGTAGTCAAAGTCGTCTGGTCCGGGGCGGAAACACCTTGATCGATACGACAGCTGAAATGAAAGTGAAGAAACCAATAACATTTCCTTACCACAATTAAATAATGCTTTCCTCCACCACCCTGATGAGGGCGGGAATCTGTCGCTATAGCGGCCCGGTCACCTGCGGGCAGAAATATTGTTTTAGAAGCATTTATACTAAACATTTTCTTTACAGACTTCGTACGAAGCACTGTCTTTCGTTCGGGTGGACGGCTGTGTGGGAAAACAATTTATATTAAATTTTAATTTGAATCTCGCAGTAAAATACAATTTAGAAGTTGATAAAGCATCAAAAACTTTTACGTCTTTAACGATTCAACGAAATTATAAACATCTATACTTATAATAAAACTGTAACAGGTCCAATTCTGTACATTGAAGATATTTTGAAGCCAAAACTGTATTTTTTTTCATTCATGTCTGTCTGTCTGTCTTTCTGTCTGTCTGTCTGTCTGTCTGTTTCTTAAACGCGCATCACGCCGAAACTGCTGGGTATATTTGAATGAAACTTGGGGTGATTTGAGGTGATACTACGAGGAAGGACATAGGATACATTTCCTGAAATTCAGAAAGGTTCCCCTGGGAGAGGGGATCAAAGAAAAATTCCTTAACCTTGCATCATGCCGAAACTACTGTGTTAATTCGAATGAAACTTGGCACAATTTGAGTCCATGCTACGAGGAAGGAAATAGAATATATTTTATCCCGGAACGTTGTGATTGTTTTCATCAGCTTTTTTTAAATTGTATGTAGCACGTACTACATAAAATTTAATCTAATTTATTGAATTTTTATTGTGAACTGAAATTCTATTAGGACCGTTCTTAATTGAGATTCTTTTATAACAAGACTACAGAATATCAAAGTTAATTTCGTAACTTAAGGTTGTTAGGAAACTTGTTCTTGCTATAATGAGAACTTTACTCTCTTAAGGCCGGCGATACACGTTCAATTGTTTGTATGATTGTCAGGATATCTTTGGTTAAGCTTATTAGACTATCTAAATGCGATTTGTATGGTCACAAACATATATATAATATAATGCTGGACAATCCACACAGCATCATCTAGCCGCAAACTAAGCAGCTTGTGTTATGGGTATTAGATGACCGATATATTTGATACAATATATGTATTACATGGATAGTTTTTTTAAGAACCAGAACACCCTGACCAACTTTGCAGATCATACAAACATTTGTCTCGAGGCGAAAATCGAAACCACAACCTCATGCGTCGCAGGCGGACCTTCGCCCACCCCGCCACAGATGTCGTCAATGTATGGAACGAACGCCTTCGTATAGTCTAATACGACCTCCCGTCAGACAATACACGCCCACCAAATTGGATGTGTAGTGGAATCCGCCCTGAGTGTGTTGCTATGTTTGGTATATTCCATGCTTAGCTTTGACGAAATAATAATATCTCAATGAATACATAAACAAGAAATTCAATAACTCGTTTCCTACAATTCAAAAGGGATATTTTGGGACTCTGCCAACTAGTTACGCAATAGATACAAAACAATAGCTGAACGTACGTGAGTATAAATATATAACAATATATATTATTATCAGCGATAGCTCTCCACCGCCTCTGCTTTGGTACTGGAAAAATGTCGACGATCTTAGTCGAAGCAACTTATTGCTTATACTCGTACCTAGTATCAGAGCAACTTTCTATTCAAAGATTCTATTTACAGATTTCAGATTTTATTTATTGATGTTATTCTAACAGTTAGTGCTATGTTAGTTAAGTCTATATTTATATTATAGGCCTCCTCATCGATTTCGACGACGGCAAACCTAGATAATAAGGATTCCTTTTTTTAAAATGAGCCCTTAGGAACTATAAGGGTATATACTAAATATATATAGTAGGTCTTGACACGCATGACAGTAGAGTTGGTAAGTCTATTATTTACATTATATATGAGTATCATCAAGTTTTTCAAGAATCAATTTTTGTTTGGAAACGTTAAAATTATCGAGTTCTGTAGTTTTAAATGCAAGCTTATTCAACACTTCGCATTTTTCTACACTCTCCTTGTTAATCACTCACGGTAGGTACGTTGGACACATCGTTGGACGTGACAAATTGATGCATCGAGTTCTAAATGGGTTTATTCAATGAAAGAGCTAACGCACATCGGTAGGTATCGCTAAGTGAGGTCGATCAACAGACAAATTATATCTACTTGTGTTCATAGTATTTTATCAATACATCCTACCAGTCATGACCTGCGGAGCTGAGACGTGGACTCACCACACTAGGTTTGCTCCACCAGTTCAAAGTCGCTCAGTGAATTATGGAAAGAACTATAGTCAGAGTTTCTCTGAAGGATAGGATAAGTAACGAATACATCCGAAAAAGATCCAAATTTATCGACATAGCACAAAGGATTAAAAAACTGAAATGACTGCGGACCGGCCATATCTCGCGAAAAACAGACAACCGCTGATGGAAACTTGTTCATGACCGGCAAAAGTAGTGTAGGACACACTCCGGCCAGGTACAATGAAGACTTTCGAAAGACTTTAGGCAGGATGCGATAAGCTGAAGTCAGTGCGCTATGGTGCTCATTAGGGGGCCTATGTCCAGCAGTGGAATAATAAGGATTGATGTTGATGATAATGTGTTCATCGTCAATGGCCTGTTAATCCACGAAGGATGGTTCGTTTGAAAAAAATTGCTTTAAAAAACATCTATCGCTCTAAACAACTGCAATACATTGAAGAAATGAAAAATTCTGAATATAACACTAAATCTATTGAGGAGATTGTTGTTTTTTGCATTGTTGTACCTATGTTTATGTTGTTCTTTGTTTTCGCGCTCCAAATTTATATATAGTACATTAAATTTATTGATTCTCTTGCCTCGGACTACACGCTAATTGCGTAAACTTATGGTCTAACTTGTTTATTTATTACTGTTTTGCAATGTTTTTAGTGTTACGCTTTCAAAACTTATACAGTTAACGTGGAAGAGCGAAAGCACCTACGTGTATATCACAAGTATGTCCATTTTCACAATACTTGAAAGTTGTGTTTAGAATAAGAAACAAGTACGACAAGTGCGAGTGTAACTCGCGCGCCATGCATTTTGAACTTTTGTCGTTTAAGTAATTACGTATATATGACGACCTCTTGGCGCGGTGGGCTTACAACGCAGGAGGTTGCGGTTTGATTCCTGCCTCGGGACTAATATTTGTAGGATCTTCAGATTATTTGTTCGAGTGGTCAATTTTTCGACCTTTTTCAAAATATTTCGAAAAGTATAAAACTTATCGAAATTTTAAAAACTGGAATGTGCAAATTGATACCTTTTATTTGATACCCCACTCGTGGGGTAGTCTCCCCTTTAGAAAATTATCCCCCCTTTTTGACCATATTTCAAAAAGTATTATTTTTACAGACTTCTCTATATTTTTCCTGTAAAATATAGATCCATATCTACAAACACTTGCTACATAATCACGTCGATCGCTCTGCAATCTTCGAAGATAGAGGGGGGGAACGGTAATTTTTTTGACCTTTTTCAAAATATTTTAAAAAGTATAAAATCTACCAAAATTTCAAAAACTATTTTGAAATCTACAAATGAGTACCTTTCATTTGATATCACTTTCGACTTTGCACATCCCATTTAAAATTTTGATTTCAAAATTTGTATGATAAATCTCCATTTTGATTTTTCATTTATTTTTCTATAAATATGTGCGGGGCGCACAAAATGTATTATTATTTCAAATTTCAAGTCAATAGCTGCAGTGGTTTCTAGGGATTCAAAACACAAAACAGACCCAAAGTGTTTTGCAACCGATGCACGGTGCATGGCAAAACCCTAAAAACTAAAATTAAGACTGCGTATCTTTTGCTATTGAATACAATATTTAAATATTTTTTGGACTAATAGGCGTAGATTATCAAAATGTCTACTAGATAATGGTTGTGTGCACATAAGAACCTCTCCAGCCAGTTCGTATTTTCGTAAATTTTTTGTGTTATATTATTATTGCTTGTTATGTGTTTTTTAGGGCGCCCTGGTGCCCATTAGGAAGCCTATGTCCAGCCGAGGATTAACATAGACTGATGATGATGATGATGTTTTTATGCAACTAGTAAAATAAATAAACATTTTGTAGCCCCACATTAAAAACGCGATTAGGTATTGCCATCCAGCAATAATCATTCAAATCAATAGGTCCAGCTAGATCCAGCACATATAAATTAACAATAGAATAGAAAAATCTATGTGAAATTGGCAATAGAAAAATCTATGTGAAATTTTCTGTCATTTAGGTACGAACGTTAAAACCGTTTTCGTTTGATACGCAGTAATCAAACGAAAAACTAAGTAAAAAAAAACATTCTACCGCAACGAGTTCTTTTTTTGAATTGCAGCTTTTTTTTCTTTTTTGGCACGGAAACATTTAGCCTCAGGCGCTAGTAATAGTACTTCAATGGCCTCAGGCATATATCTGTCGTCTGAACGAAATAAAAAACTCAAAAACTAGGCAACCGTTTGTTATACGCCACTAAAACTCATGCCGACTTCAATTTCTCTCTAATATGACCTCATTCTACATAATTTTGAACTCTGAGTTAAAATGGCATCAGTACCTAGTACAGATACAGTTGGACATAAAATAAGAAGAATTAAGAAAGTAATTGTTTACCTAAAAATATCACAGTCGTCTTCAACTAAAAAATTGCAGGAAGAAAATTGGACTAACTTGTCTTTTCAAACAATTAGCTTAGAAAATAATAGCACCCCAAAATAATAGCAACAAGGAAAATTTTTAAAATCTACAATAATAAGTAATATGGTCTATTAGCCGCGTAGACATGCGGTCATTATTCTGTTGAGCAACATTAAACTGAGGCAAAACCTTTTTGGTTCATATGCTGAAGACAGTTGGAACGAATTATATTTTTGTACCTATTTTGAGGTTGTCCTAATGATGTATACATGTCAGCCAATAAACAGATTTTTTCTTTTTTTTCTTAAATAATTTTCAACATTAGGTCTCTCGGATCTTTGGTCATAATAACGTCAATAATTCAATATCTATTGGATACTTAAATAACCTACTAGACACACTTGCGCCTTCCCAACTTCCGAAGAGAAGAATGATAATAATACGAGTGTAATATCGTTCACTATCTCCATACAAAAGCTATGTTTACTGGTAGTAGCTCACATAATATGTTATAAAAACACATGTACAAAGAAAACCATTTCATGAACATTTTCCCTATTTATCCTACTCCCACAATATTGGTTGGAAAACCTACGCATGATTTCTGGAAAAGAATTTTTGAATGATTCCTGAAATAGCAACGAAAAATCTCATCCACACATTCACATGCGACGTAATTATTAAAAATTATTTATTTTCGCCACTCTTTCTGCGTATCTTTGACTAAATGCTAAATCCCATCGCGTAGCGAAGCCTTTCGTAGCGAATTCTTAGACGTACCTTTGACTATGTATTACGTGTACCTACCTAAGTTAAGGTTTAAGGAAAGTTGACAAAATACTCAATAAAGCAAAGTCTCGTACCTACACGTATTTCAATGAGTAAAATGAATTCGCTCCGCCGCCAGTAGGTAAAAGTTAAATATATTTTAGACTTTACGACGGTGATATCCACAAAAAGGGAAAAGAAAGTAATATTTTCGTGATTTTTTTGTTTTAGGTGTGCTTTATTTTTTACCGTTGCAAGGGTACGTGCTTTACTTACTTAGGCCTTTAAAGCCACTGAGCTTTGTAGGACTTAAACGGAATTTCGTGCAAATAATTAAGTAGATAAGGTATCTAAAGCTGTTTTGACACTTAATTGCAATTCATCTGAAGATAATTTGGAACTTCTCGAGATGCAGACTCGTTAATCACGAACTTTAGGTAACAACCAGGGCAAAAACTAAACGGCAATTATTGAAATTGGAAATTTAAAGCTTATTCACAAAGTCCTTACAAAATTGAAGAGCTTTAAACAGTAAGTTTGAACGACTCCTAATGAATTGTCAAGTTTTATTTTAAGATTGCGAGACTAATCTAATTTGTAATCCAGATGAGTTAATATGGTTATACCTAGCGCAGGTAATTAACAATAATGAAATTTACATAACAGAAGAATGTCAAAACGGGATTTTTCTTTGATCGTTGAGTACTTTGCTAAGGTTACTTATAATTTTACATTCGATTCTTTTTCACAAAGGTTTGACTCCCAGTTGGATCTTACGGTTATTATTTTAGGCACTTTGTAATAAAAAGGGAAATTCGTATAATTTATTTTGCGATTCTGGTGAAAAGTTAATGTAAAAATTTTCCGCCATCTTTCAGCGAAACGAAGGGTAAATGTTTAATCAGAATGAGTGCATGGCCGTTGGGTATGGTATAGACGAATAGCCCATATTGCCAACATGGCCACCACGCTCTCCCTAAAAACCCCATTTTACTACCATACTAAAAATTTAAATTATTAATCTCTAAACCAGCTTTAAGCAAAATGTATTATAATTATCTGCTCAGAATTCTGCTTAGTTGCCTTCTCATCTTAATGAGTCAAGTCGCCTCTAGCTATGTATTTAATAATTTTATAGACTTGTTAATGAACCATTTTGCGCTTTTACAGTTGCTTTATTAAAATGGAGAACGATATTATATACAAGTTATTTAGTATCTATACATTGCTGAAATCTAATAGGAAGGTCATTTATGCCTTTGCGATATAAATCAGGTGACCGATTCGACAAACTGTGAGAAATCATTTTGTACTGCCTAATGGGAAAAAACTTTTTACCACGTAGAAAATTACCAATTTCCAAATCACAAATAAAGTTTGAAGTTAAATGAGTCATAATTGTTGGTACAGTGCGCGTTTTTTTTCGATTACTTCTAATTCCCTTCTAACTTGTCACAAATTTTCACATACAAAAATTTTTCACGACCTCGCTCAGGATCTAACCAACACCCCATAATAGTTAGAGTCTGAAATTCCCAACAATAACAACTATTCTGTCCCACATACATTGAGATAGGGGGGGTACTTATAATATGTGACGCGCACTCTACCTATGCCGCTAATTCCTGAGTAGTTGGCTCGGATCGGCTTTCAATATATCTTTCAATTCATTGTTGTGACCTGTGTCTTCCTCGTAGTTCGTTATTCAAATCAAAGTTTCCATCACGAAAGCGTTTAAATCAAAATCGCACGGAATACGGCCAATGAACGCATTATTAGCAGTCCCCTCTCCGAACGCAAAGTTGATATTGCGATTGCGAGCTGTTTCTGTCGCGTTAGTTCTGCGTCGGAATAGGAACTCGTATTCAAACATCACTCGAATTTTCGAAACATCCATGTTTCCTGTCTAAGCTGAATAAAAAAACAACTGAACATCGATAATCGAATGTTGCACATTTTTTAAAGGAAGGATCTTGTGAAAAAAGGTTCGCTGAATAATCTCAAACCATGAAGGTTCTATTCCAATTTTAAGAAGGTCCCTATTACAATAAAACGGCAATTTCATACTTGAATTCCTATTCTAATAAAAAAAATTAGGACCGAGATTTATTAAAACCAAAAATATGCACCCACATAAGTCTTAATAGAATAGACTTATGTCTTAATATAATTGACTTATGTGGGTGCATATTTCTTGGTATTTATACCACTATTTTACTTTAGGTCTAATTTCCTGTTATTTACATAATATGTACAATTAGTTTTCTCATCTTCTTTTGATGTATTGGTATACATCAAAAGAGGGGAATTTTGCCTGCTAAGTACCGCCCTGGTGACCCATACCATAGGTTTTACAAACCTTACTGGCTTTTAAGCTTAACCATAAATTGTTATGAATTATCTTTTGCAAGAGACAATTAATATTATTATAATTTTATTCAATTGAATCATAATAAGATTATTATAATAGGATCAGTCAGAGAAGAGTATCACTCTTTTCTCTTTTCTATTTAGATGTTATAACTTATAAGTTATAATCTCTTAGTTCGAATCGAGGTACTGTATTTTGAGATTCTAATATTTGGATATTCATCTACTTTATTTCATTTTATTCGGTTAACAAACAGTTTTAAAAAACCAATTTTTTTATATAAAAACTTTCATTATTAAATCATGACATAGTCATGTGTTGGCTGCTTGGCTTAGAAAGCCTATATATAGTACTAGCGGCCCGCCCCGGCTTCGCACGGGTATTAAACAAAAATTTCAGAAATTATACACACTAAAACGATAGGTTTCACAGTTTTCATACGGATCTTTACTTTTTTAACAGCATTAGGGTTTTTGACATTGACTCAACATTCCAAAACTGACACTGGCCGTAGAGAAAAAGCAAGCACCGTGCGCTATACAACCTCTTTTTCTATTCTGACGCGCCATAATCATCGAGTTAGATAGTATTCTAGCTCGATGGCCATAATAGAAAAAGAGGTTAAATATACAGCCCACGGTTCAATTATTGAATTTTTCATGCGGATCCCTAACTTTTTTGAAAATATTATATAGCCTATGTTCATCACGGAAAATTAAGGATTCTAATGGTGAAAGAATTTTTTAACTCGGTCCAGTAGTTTCGGAGCCTATTCAATTCAAACAAACAAACAAACAAACAAACAAACAAACAAACAATCAAATCTTTCCTCTTTATAATATTAGTATAGATGTACCTATGTATAGTAAACAAACAACTTCAAATAGGCACCCAGGCACCAAATATTTTATGTAATTTTCGGTACAACGTTATTATGTTTGAGAAGATTTTCACCATGGTTTGTATTAGAATAGTATTTATTTACACAAGTTTTTTTTAAAGTACTACTACACAAATACTAAGAAAACTATCTCTTTTTTGATGTCAAAAAGCGAGGTTTTATATAATTAAAGAAAGGTATGTTGAAAAAAAAAATGTGGCAGTAATCATGCTGAAAATATATGCTATGAATGAAAATATATGGTACTACGTTTGTATTGGAAATTCATTATGTCCCCGGAGCCTTAAGATCACCTTGAGTTTCTCTAGCTTTCCTTTATTCCCGAATTATCCCATATCCTAGTAATATGGTATCATACACTCACTAAATGAAGTGGTTTCACAGTATCATTCCACCTAAGTAATTTTGTAATCATGCTGATTACATTGTTTCACTACCCGCAAATTTCAAACTTCACGCCCCGCGCCGCGCCGTAAGCATTGATTAGGTAATGTTGTTACTCCTGTAGGTCGATCGCGTTAATTTTGTTTACACATCAGCGGCCGCTCAAATTACGTACGATTTAGTGTAAACTATTTTACCCCTGCCCTTTGAACCTTTTGTCCAAAATATCTGCTCTCGCTGCTCTCGCTCGATACGTTTTGTCTTTGTTTAAAAATATAAATACCAATTTTGTATTTTGTTATACCCTTATTTACAAAGAATAGCCAAATTAGAACAAGTGACTGCAATTAAAACAATGACCTTACTGTAGTCTGTTGCAAACAAAGTACAGATAGCTCAACTGATTCATATTTGTACGATCTGCAGATATTTGTTCAGGATGTTCTGATCGTTTTCTATGTAAATAATAAAAAAATATCTATTTATGTAATAATATTGTATTATGTATATCTGACATCTAGTACCCATAGCTCTGCTTAGTTTGGGGCTAGATGATGCTGTGTGGATTGTCCGGCATTATTATTTATATCATAACCAGTCGGAAGTGTCCCCAAGATGCTGGCTGCATTGCCTCGCTGTATGGTAATGCTTATGCGCTGCGCCAGATACTGACCAGCTTTCAGATCAAAAATGAATAACATACTTCATGAAAACAATAAATCAGTCATCATGTCTGATTCCTTTGTTCCGATAATGTAAGCAAGCAATTTAGTTCTATCTAATCAATCTGATCAGTAAGTAAATCTATTTTGTACTGTACATTTTTGCTATTTTTCATCCCGGATTCTCATAGCATAAACAGCGCGATATCTGGGTAATGTGCCAAGATACCTGAGCATATGGCTACCTAAGGAATACTGTGTGGTAACACAGTATACATATGTTGTGGGAAACTGACATAGTAAGTTTAGCTCTGTTTTGGTTTTATTCTTCTATTGCCATAACGAAGAAGTTTAGTTTAAGTTAAATACTAGTATTATAAAGATTTTCAGTTTGTTTGTTTGTTGTAATTGAAAAAGCTCCGAAACTTCTTTTATAAAATATATCAACATTGATTGGAATCCTATAATGTTTTCAAGAAAGTTAGGGATCCGTATGAACACTTCAATAAAGTAATACAACGTGTAAGTTCGTAAAAAAAATCGAGATTTACATGTTAAATATCTGTGCGAAGCCGGAGCGGATTCCTAGTATACATATAAAGAGGGTAACGGTATTGATTACACATATCGTGTAACACTTAGATTAAGTATCTTTTTAATTAAGCTAAGAGTGTGAATGTTTGTTATCAATAAATAAAAAAACCTACGCTATATATATTATTAGTAGAACTATTTTAAATTAGAGTCGCTTAATCTCTTTGAAATTTAATAAATCAACTCGGAAGCTAAGATAGCTTTTAGCTCATTCTCTGATGATAATTATAACTACCTACATGATTTGATGTGCCTCGAACAAAATATTTTATGAGCATCAAAATTTCTTAATTGGGCATGCGACGGAGAAGTAAGGAATAAGCTTTGACATTTTGAAAATGAAAATGTCAAATAAATGTGCTAAGAATTATTACATACATTTATACTTAACATATATACATATTTTGCTTATCCCATTAGAAAAGATAAGTAGGTACCATAGAAAATTACAATATCACAATAAAACAAAACGATTTGTGGGGCGCGGTGGGCGAAGGTCCGCTTGTGACGCAGGAAGTTGCAGTTTCGATTCCCGAGCTGGGGAAAACTTTTGTGCGATTTCAGATATTCGATCCGGGTGTTTTTGTAGTTTTCTATGTCTAGTAAAATTATCTATATATCTAATATTGTTTTAAGTATATCAGTCATCTGGTACCCATAACACAAGCTCTGCTTAGCTTGTTGCTAGACGATGCTGTGTGCATATCTTTTGGGTTGAACAGGGAAAAATAATATGTGGTAGAAAAATTGTGGATTGAACCATATTGACACTCACTTACGGTACTTCAAGGAGCTGGGCTGGTTAGGTTAGGTTTGCCTGCTTAGGCAGGGGATAATGCACAATACACTCCCATGCGAGAGGTCAGTGCAGATCTCAATTCCAATTAAAATTAGAAGTAGACACTCACTTAAAATTTTTAACACGTTCGAAATAAGAAGGTTGCTTATTCAGCCGAACAAGCAACCTTCTTATTTCGAATTGAGTTCAAAATAAGCTCAGCAATACTACTAATAAGGTACAAAAGATACCTGCGTGGTAGGTTCCATCTTCGCCGCAAATTTGGCCGGCTCCGCAGTAGCTGACAGCATCCCTCGCGCCAGCCTCGCGAAGGTACAGCGGAACTGACGGCTCATGCTGCAATACAGCACGAAGTTCACAGACGATGTGAACAGGGCTAGCACGTCCATCAGGTCACCTGCAGAAGCATAATCATACATAACTCCATAGTAAAACAAAGTCGCTTCACGCTGTATGTCCCTATGTTTGCTTATGTACATTAAAATGTCTATGTCTAACTCTAGGTATAAAACCTAGAGTTTAATCATATTATTTTTTTGTTAACTGTATTTTATCAGTGTTTGTTTTTAGTACCTAGCGTACTTTATAATTGTTTTATTTTGTAGGTGTGTTTTAAAATTTTAAATAAAGAGTTTATATATCTTATCTATCTATCCCATGAATGAGTTAAGTATAGCATAAATATAACCTTCAGAAGTTTCCATAGAAATAACTCAAGCGAAACCGTGGGCAGAAACTAGTTATCAATATGGACATTAAAATGACTTATTTATTACGCTGCTGATTCGACGAGTTCCCTCGAGCATCGGCTGAAATGAGATTGGTAATCTTGCTATTTTACCTTCTTAGGATATTCCAAAGAAAAGTCTTTTGCGTGGCAAACCTGACGGAAGTCCTGGAAGACGCAGATAGAGAGAAGACAACCCACACAGCGTCATCTAGCCCCAAGCTAAGCAGAGCTTGTGTTATGGATACTAGATTACTGATATACATAATACAATGTTATTCCATAGATAGATATTTTTATTTTACATAGAAAACGACCAAAAAACCTTCAACAAATACCGGCAGATCGTACAAATATTTGCCCCGAGGGAATCGAACCCGCAACCTCCTGCGTCGCAAGCGGACCTTCGCCCACCGCGCCACAGAGGTCGTCAAATAGAGAGAGATAAAGATAGTACCTATTCAACAAGGCCTAAATGCTGCTGGAGTGATCATTGACGTATAAGCGAAGAATAGGATCGAATGGAGAAACTTCCTCTACCAGACAAAGCCCATCCGCAGCAGACGCGTCATGTAATGATGACTAAGAAAGGCCTGGTAATGTTAAAATGCTTAAAGGCGATACAAAATATTCATAAGTTGAAACCTATAAAGTTAAATCACAAAAGCTATCTATTAGAATGCCCATGTATGCAATTTCAAAATGATGCTAGAGGAATTCTCGTAAAAAATTATGAGGAATATTAAAAGCACGAGAAAAATTATCTATATATAAACGGAATTTGAGTATTCTTACAAATTAATAAGTCATTTCGTAAGTAATTACAGGATTATTCTGTAGATTTTTATAATTAGGCGGCGTTTACGTCGGGAAATCTTTTCAGCCTATAATCATAAATCTTGTTAAATGGATGTTTGGTTATGTTTGGGTATCCTTGAGAGTTTTACAGAAGCAGCACTGAAATAGAAAATACCTACGAAGGTCAACATGTTTATGTCTTAACTAGCTTTTTCTTGCGGTATTTTCGCATGCAAATGCGAAAATAAGAGAAGTTTAAATCTCTGCTATGTGTGTGCAATAACGCCGCTAAGCTAATTTAGAGCGGGAGAAAACAAGAGAAAATTTAAATCTCTGCTGTGTTTGTCCAATAACGCCGCTACGCTAATTTAGAGTGGGATGACAATAAATGTTTTTCTCGTGAGTGAGAAGTACAGAGCGATATACGCCCACCGTCACTTAAAACCGTATTTTCTAGCGCCAAAACAGTTTTTACCTTATTACAAGTTGAATATTTTTAAGCTTACGCGATGTGAACACATAATTATTAGTGCTAATTTTAACGGGTATTTATCGCGTTTATATATATATTTTTTAATTTTCTTAAATTTTTTTTTATTTTAATTCATCTCGTGACCACGACCGTTTGCAAACCCGTTGAAAAGTCGAGAAAAATTTAAAAAAAATTATAAACGCGATAAATACCCGTTTAAGTAGTACTAATAATTATTACAAGTTAATTAAACGACCAATAGAAAAATTTAAACAGAACAAAAGAAAAATACTTCTAGGTTTATTGTCAAAATAAAATACCAACAACATCAGCCTATATAGCCTCCCCTAATGAGCGCCATATGTGGCATTATTCATCATTTGGGGGTTATTGCCCATAATCCCCACGCTGGGCATGCGGGTTGGGTATTGCAGTTTGGTGGAATTGTTCTACAGAGGGCGCTGCTGCCCGCCCTCGGTGTGTTTCCCTTAGTCTCGTCTTACGACACCCACGGGAAGAGTTGGGGTGGTGCAATCCTATGCCGGCACCACACAGCACAAAATAAAATACCAACACCTATCTAAAACGAAAAAAGTGACGCATACATTTTTCTGTTTCTGTGCGCCTCAGAAACAGCAAAAATAGCAAAATGTGAGAACACAATATACCTATTTAAAAATATATTATCTAGAAAATATTCCTAATGCAATTTACTATGACACCTACTTTCGAAATAGATAAAAACAAATATACTCAGTGACAGTTGGTAGTCTTATCGCTGAAATAAAATACCTACCGACACTGTAGGTAGAGCTTTTCAAGTTTTATTTCGGTCAATCCATGCAAATTATATCAATTGTAAATACTATTTCTAATTTGGTTATTTAAATTTTCTTTTTTAATAAAGATATTCTTATTCCAATATTTTAACCTGTGAGTACCCACGTCATACCGCTCTCACGTGTCATTGCTTCAGGCCTTAACGGCATCAAAACGTAGCAAGAATTTGTACGTAAATGAGTTTAACATTGTTATAAAATTCGACAAAA
The DNA here is from genome assembly GCA_963931895.1 of Eupithecia pulchellata. Lineage (NCBI taxonomy): Eukaryota > Metazoa > Arthropoda > Insecta > Lepidoptera > Geometridae > Eupithecia > Eupithecia pulchellata. The sequence goes on along the minus strand of OZ007527.1, from coordinate 6,251,597 downwards.
GGTGACGGTTACGCAAATTACCATTTTGATATGAGCTAAAGTGACAGGAGGGTCTGTCTCTAATATTGTTCAAAGTTTTCCCAGAAGGGTCTTTTGGCGAATTACGCTTACACTTTTGCTAAACTAAGGGGTTATCTTGACCTTAGGTACCTACGTGGTAATGACTTTCGGGATTGGATGGTGTTGTCAACTTTTAGACACGTTAAAAGGGGTTAGTATCACTTAGCCCCGAAATGTGGTATTCAAGATAATACTTAAGTTGGTAATAGGGGATGCAGAATAGTGTCCGGTTTTAGATTTCTGAAACCCGGTTCAAATATTTCACTGGAACCGGAAGAACTGATTAACCGATTCCAGCTAAATACGATTAAAAATTACGATTGGAATGTATCATAATACATTTATTAGATTTTTTAAGGCATTCTAATTAATAAGGCATAATGAATAAGAACAGGCAATTTATATAACCAACTTTTATTTGGATACTTACAGCCAATTATCCAGTTTTATAATAATTATGCATTATTTGTTTTAATGACTTCCAGAGCTAACTGCAGTCTGTTTGCAAACAATTTACTGATAGTTCAAATGATACATATATCCAAGTTAAAAAAAAACGTTATCGATACTTTTTGACAACCGGGGAATCCAAATTACTGAAACAAATTACCTGGTATACTCGTTTCATCTGGAACCGGGGAGAACCGGTGCCAGGCCTAGTTGGTAGGTGATAAAAAATATCTAATACTGACTATACTGTTATAATGGCATTTATATTACTTTAAACACAGCTTCTAGAGTGTAAGCACGTAATAGGTATTTCTAGAACTACAGTAGGCCAAGCACGGGGATTGTTGTCTAGGGTAGAATAGACAATAATGACATCGCATCGCCATACATTGCGTACATTATTGAAGTTGAATAAATTAATTTCAAATAATTTACGCATTCGATGACAAAGTGACGTAATTTTTGTCTATTCTACCTTAGACAAGAAAGCCCGTGCTTGCCCTACTGGTCCGATTGTAAATTCGTTCTCTCAACCACGAACAAAATCTAGTTCCATATTGATGCCATATTCGGTTCATTGGATTCGTGGTCCTCTTTTTTAACAAGAACATTTTATTCTAAGGCATGTGTGTTACCGTCAGCTTATTGAATCGGGGCAGCAGCAGCCCGGGACCTACGTTGTTGGTCGACTATCCCATCAGATTAGGAGAGTGTATCTGTGTTTGCACACACATTTGTGCACTCTAATTTGTCCTAATTTCTAATTTGTCCTGCTAGCTAGTAGCTAAAGCTAGTCTCCGTTGAAACTGGCCGCTAAACAATTTCCGCGAAATTCCATATCATGCTCTCGCTGGCTATAAATTGTTTTAATACTCTTTGGATTTTTCTTTCCATTAAGCATATGAGCACTGATCCTATGCATAGCTCAATATTGTTCTTCATTTTCCAGAACATCGTTTTCAGCTATAACGCATTCTAAAAGTTATTGGGACGTAAAAACCGCTTGTGACAACCTTCCGTTCATCCTTTTAACGAAATACTTTCCAAGCTATAAACAGGAAATCAAATCTGCACCGTTGATCCGGCTAGAAATCCAGTAGTATATTACTTGATCCGGCTATAAAACAAATAGTATACTTATCTTAGGTAGTTACTAGCTTTATTCACGTTTTATACCATCCAATGAACGAATGAATTTACCTCACTAGACGATACCTATCGTTTGAAACAGCTGACCAGACAATTTGGTGACTTTTATTGACCATTTCCTTTTTAATAAAGAACATTCAACACCATACGACATTTGGATAGTTTCGTATGGGCACGCAACGGGTCCGTTGACTTTAGGCGCTTTATTGCCTTAATATTTTTCCTTTTTCAATTGTCTAACAAGAGCAAATATTTTCACGGCAAACAAGGGCGCAAAAAGGGAAGTGATTGTTATTTTTGCAGAAGTTATATAACTTACGGCATTATCATGTTAAAAACCTAATTTCTACGAGATAATTATAATATTATCGTACCTGTTACGACGTGGCTGAGCGGTCTAGAAGATGAGATTAGGAATTATGGAATGATCTAGATGTATATTACACAAGCCGTGGCTCTTGCGGTATCCGCGTGGGTGCCAGTTTTGTGTTGATGCATACCGCAATGTGCAAATAACTGTCTATCATAATCATAAACGAGAGTAAACATGAAATCGATCAGCTATTGCTAGGTAAAAATAGACATCAATAAAGTTGAACGTAAAGGTTGAAAAAACGGGCAGCATTAATATGAAGCAAACCTACCAAAGTCGGGTGCTCTCTTTATTCTTCTATGCATTTTCTTATATGACTTTGATATGACCGAGTATAGATAGACCAGTACGTTATTTACACGATAAAAATCTATAATATCTAATTATCCTAAGCACAAATTTTGAGCAACACCTACAAACTTTCTCCTAAACTAAAAATAGTTAGTGAGTTTAGAAATAGGCGGAGACACACCTTATTTTAATAGTGTATGAAGGAAAAAGGCATGTAGAAATAAAATAATACCATAAAATAAGTAGTAAGTATAACATACGACTTATTTATGTGTTTTTTTGTAATCCACAAGATATAAAGTTATTGAAATCTGAAATCTAACAATATACCAATTGAGTTTTAAAACTTATCTTAATCTTACGAAAAATCAAGGTATCCATAATTCACCTTAACTTCAAGTTTTCTTAGAGATTCTCTTCAAGTTTCATGCTTATGAAACTTGAAGAGAATCTAATGAAGGTAGATGATGATCTAATCGTAAACGAGTCTAATGATAAAGGTAAACTAACCGAACATGCTGTAGCAGCTCTTGAAGAAGTCCGGTGCGAGTGCGCTAGCCAGCCCCAGCAACCCTTGAGGCACCTCCGTGGAGAGGAACAGCCCCAGGACAGCCAGCAACATCCGCGTTGTACGGTCCGTCCGGCTAGAACGACGCGCGCAAGACTCTTCCGCCAGGCACTGCTTTTCAGTCTGGAGGAGGAATAATAAGACAGCAGTTTAGGGCTCTGTTCTGCTATATTAATCGCTTCATTATGACAATGGTAACGTTACAGAATGACACATTTTGGAATTCTTTCTTTGAAAACAAACTACAGTCTCTCAGAAGTATGACAAAGAGTCGCGCGTGTAATCTAAAGTGATAAGATGAAAGTACTCTATGTATATCTCAGTGCAAATAGCACCGCGGACACTATCTGGTATTTCTTTTATTTAGGATTCTACGTGTGACGTTTCTGCAATACCATATTGAATAGTAAAGCGATTTATTAGCAGATTGTACCATTATTTTGTGACACATGTCTACATGCTTAGTTTAGATGCGGTCATAGTACCTGTTTAGTTAACATAATGTTCTGATTTTTTATAATATTATTGGGTTTGAGGGGCCCTTGGTATGGGACTAGAGCGCTATGCTCTATGAATTGATATGCTCTATGGTCTTCACGTTGAACTATTCCAATTTTGTATGGGCCACCTAGGAGATCTAGTAGTTCCATATCCGCTTGAAGTTAGAGGCGTGTTGTACCCAAAGCCATAAAAAATTGGAACTCAGCCCTCTGATAATTAATGTAGGCAAAAATTAACTACAAAAGCTTTTCATTCTATACAATTCTTTTTGCACATACAACAACAAGCCTTTGTATCTATATCCAGTGTATATGCGGAGATCAGTAGGTACCTATTTCGGAAATAGCCCATGAATTGACTGGGTAAGCTTCCACAAGGTTGTATTGAACCTTGAACCTCCATTGGGTCCAACGTACTGAGTCAAAAGAATAAGTGGCTATAGAGGGCATAGATACTGAGCAATAACAATACTGACAGTGCCTATTATACATATAGTCAGTATTTATAACGCATTCACTGCCAAGCTTCATGCGACACCCGGAGCGGTGGGCAGAGCAGCGGCGCGTCGCTGCTGATCCGCTGCCGTAGAAGGCTAAATGCGGTGGCAGCAACGTGTTAAGTAAGTCATTTAAAAGCTATGACAAAGTTTACTACCTAAGTGCGAGTTTTATGTGAGACTTAACGGTTATTCAAGATAGTCGGGTAAAAGTTTTTAGATACGTCTTTATCTATATCTTTTCTATCTAGGTATCTATTAAATCGATTTAATATATCGATGTACTATCATGAACAACCCTACTCCTACAATTTTTTATACGAGTTTTACTTCGGGTTGTTCATGGATTGTAAATTAAAACCCTGCACTACACCTGCTGCTAGAAACTTTACAAAATAAGGAGTAAGTAAAACGAACTTCATCATAACATAATATAAACTACCAATAGCTTTTAGGAAAATTCTAATTCGGTAAGTGCGAATACCCTTCATAATTTTTTTATTAAATATGTTTTTAACTCTTACCTACCTACATTGTTTCCTAAAACTCCACTTAAGGCAAAAAGCAATATAAATACTTTTGCTCCGTTTTAATAACGTCGGCAACAAGCAAAAGTTTCTATGAGAAGCTCTTTCTAACTTATTGAATACGGATCTCCAGGGCCCCCAAAATAACAGATCTTTCGTGAGAAAGTTTGATTGTACCAGTGTGAGTGAGCACCTATCGAATTTCTGTCACCTGTATGATAAGTAGGCCTAACATTAAACCTATCCGTTTTGGTACACAATATTGGAATTTTATTTGTTGGTATTTGTGATAATATAAACGATGTCTTGAGATATTTTGGTAGTTTTATATTTTTCTCGTACATATATATTTTATATCCATGCTTTATTTCCTAATTAGGTGGTCGTCATGTAATTTTTTTACGTAAAAACTTTCAGTATCTTTTGTGGAAGTTTTAAGTAGCCTTTAGACATAATCTTTTACATAATTATTCATTTATCATTAGCTGTAAATTTCCTGAATTTTACGAACGAATTAAATAAATATATAATGTAACTCATTAGGGGAGGCCTATGTCCAGCAGTGGACTATTATAGGCTGGTGATGATGATGATGATGATGATTATATGTACATATTTAATGGGTTTAAAGAGAGTTAAGAAACTAATATCTTTTGAATTTAAAAGCTATTCTTACCTCATTCGGTCCCACTGAAGAACGTGTAAGAAGTTTCTGCCTCTTTCTCTCCGTCGTAGTAAGTTTCGATATTAAACACGTACTCAAAATGGATAGAGCTATGCTCGGAACCAACTTCAATATTACACTATATATCCACATTATTGCAGTCACCAACTCGACATTCTTGGACATCTCTAGGACGTAAACAGTTCTATTCTGTGGCAAGGACAGGTCCTCTGCGAACTCTGAATTGTTGTGAGGGGTCACTTCACTTGGCACTATGTTCATGGCGAAGTAGATAGGAAGACACAAGAATGGGCAGATCACATAAGCACTCACTATAGCTAAGCTAGTGTTCTTTTTGCTACACCATGTCCTGTTCTTCTGGGGTAGAGCGATTGCGACGTATCTCCACACGGCCAGAGTGACCGCGAGCCAGATTGATATTGTGTGAAAAGTTTGGCTGAAGATAGAGTGGAAGTAAACGAAGACTGCCCATGCGTAGGTATTCTTATTGACTTGCGGCCCGATCTTGATGTTCATGTGAAGAGCGTATGGGATGTATTCGAGCATGACGAGTAGGTCGGCGACCGCGAGCCCTGTGAGGATGGAGTTGGTGGAGCTACTCATCTCGCGGCGACTGAGCACGGCGATGTTGATGGAGTTGGTGGCGGAACCGACGATGCAGATTACCAGGGCTATGTACCCGTGCAGGCGGCTGTAGGCTTTGTTGAAGTTGGTGGCGCCTGGTACGCAGTATGCGTCCGTCGTGTCAGCCATCCTAGAGCTCAGCTGTCACCTCATCGGCGCTGCTGGTGAAGAGGTCAGCCTACGTTACGCTGTTGATCGGATCCCGGTATGTCATGACCTCATCGGGGATTTTCTTCGCTTTGCCGGCATGATCTGCAATAAAAATATAAGCTGTTTTATTATTATAGTCTTAGTAAAATGCCGAATGCATTCTACATACGTCAGTCGAAAAAATCTTTGTATCGTACTAATATCAACTAGCACATAAACATGTTTGTCCTACCAGGGTCAATTCGTGAGTGGTTATGTAGTTAGCAGTGAGTTTGGTTACGTTACGCAACTGTATCGGAGATTGTTGCTTCTAACCTTTTTTAAGAACACTTCTTGACGTGTTGGTAAATTTACAAAAGCGTCAAGGCCGAAAGGCAGCACCATCTGACTTTGTATACAATATCACGCTAACAATTTACGTCATACACATGTTATAATGTAAGGCGGATGCATAAGGTTCGATTTCACGTTTATTATTTAGTACTACTGGTCCGCCCCGGCTTCGAACGGGTGTTTAACAAATAAAAAGATTTTTTCATGCGGGACCCTAATTTTTATGCAAATATTCTATAGCCTATGTTCAGCACGGAAAATTTAGGATTCAAATGGTGATATAATTTTTCAAATCGGTCCAGTAGTTTCGGAGCCTATTCAATTCAAACAAACAAACAATCTAATCTTTCTTCTTTATACACTCGAGAGCAATGAATCCGGGTCACTCAAAGAAAAAAAAAATCTCGGAAAGTAAGAATGCTAAGTTAATGCAACTAAGGGTCACTTTCCGAGATTTTTTTTTTCTTTGAGTGACCCGGATTCATTGCTCTCGAGTGTATTATGAAGTATAGATTTAACAGCGGGTAGCACATAACGCAGGTACCTGAGAAACTTTATCAGGGGCTCTTTGAGCGTGTAATGGACCCAGTGGTACCTACGCACTAAGGGCCCGGTAATAGAGTTATTTGATCTAATGGCCCTCAGCGATATTCGATTCGTAGGACCGGAAAAAAACAGGTGAATGTTGAAGTTGAGTCTAAGAGCTAAACAATCCTTATTTATAACTAAGTTTATAACAAAGCTTGGCGTTCTTAGAGTTTGTTTCATAGCTAAATTAACCAATAGTAAATTAATAATGCTAGGAATACAAACAGCACCATCTTATAACCCCCAAATTAAGCAGAGCTTGTGTTATGGGTATTAGATGACTGATATACTACATAGATAACGATCAGAAAACCCTGAACAAATGTCTGAAGAACCATGCATTTGTCCGGGCGGTAATCGAACCCGCAACCTCCTGCGAGACAGAGTTCGTCGTTATTTCAAATCTTCTTTTGCTTTTTTATTTTTTTTTCTTGTTAACAAGTATCGGCCAGAAGATACTTGTTAACAAGAAAAGATCATCTTCCCATGACTGATTTAAAATCTCTCCAGCAGTTTTCAAATCACAATTTTGACAGGAACAACCCCTTTGTTTCTTGTCCAAGACTTGTTTAAGATCCATACTCAGTCAAAACTTTTTCTAGCACAATCTAACAAAGCGGCACTCAATATAAATAAAATAAAATAAAATTTGTTTATTTCGGATAATATACAATCCATAGTATATAAAACATATATAAAGTATATAAAACATAGCACATAAAATATATGCAGAAAGCTAAATTCAAGTATCTAGTTAGCTATACCATGATACGAGTATAAACAAGAAATTCGTAAGTAAACGTTGTTTTTCTAGAACATGAACAGCTTTTTGTGTCTTGGAATTTTGTGTTGTATTTGTTGAACCTGAATACGTTTGGAGATATTGCCAGGGATTTTGTTTTTATAGTGTACAACTCACTCAGGTTAATTTCTAAGAAGTTACATAATACTTATTCTAATATTTTGGTAGCTCATTTCCGTAGAAGGATGGGGGCTGAATTAAAAATAAATTAGGATATTATATATATTTTGAATATAGTATATTATAAGCTTACATATTATAGTCCGAAAGCTTACCTATGCTTTCGAAGACTAACCAAAAGATACCTACGCAGTTATATGATCGGTTTGAGCACAAAGGAATATTCCATTCCACCAACCACTCCGAGCATCCGAGCAACTAGTATTCACTGAAATATGGTAGGTAACATTGTTAGAGTGAATTTCTCTCTGAATGAACCAATGATGCTCAGGTCCGATTGTACTAAGACCTAACCCGACCCCAAATCGCCTATTTTATCATATTATTACGTTAAACAAAGGAAATTTCTAAATTGGGCTGTTTGTGATCTAAAGTCAAAGTATATTTATTGCATAATTAATGTTAAATAGACGGTACAGTAAAAAATAAAAGATACAATGTAATTTGCTCTATATGAGCGTGCACTTTTTGGTCTATAACATGCATAATAAATACTTTATCGGAAGTGTACATAATCGACAAAAGATCACACCCTCGGCGGCGCCCGAGTTACACTCGTAGGTACATATGGCATTACAAACATTCACCACAAAAAATTAAGTAGACAACACAAATTTTTCGCATAAAGATATAAATTAACATAGCATTTTTTGCGGTTTTCTCGGTTTAAGGTCTCCGTACGCACTTGGCAAAAAAAGGATAGATAATAACCTAACACATTAATATTGATGAAGTTTGGTGCGGTTTAGCCGTTTAGCAGACGCCAGTTGAAGGTCACCTTACGTACTACCCGAAAAAAAGAAAACATCGCCGACCATTTGAGTTTTTTGTCACCGCAAGAAAGGACAACAGACTAGACCAACCCCAAAATGAAACTATTAAAAGCCACAGAAATACGGTCCTTTATCTAATGCAAATATTCGGTGTTTTTTCCTTTTATTTTACTATTTTTGAGCACGTAATTTACTGGTTTCAGTTCACTGGCTAAGCCAGTTGCCACTGAACATTACGCTTTTAGAGTCTGTACACTTTTAGTGTGTAACATGTTTAATATTTTATCTCCTGAAATATAATTTACAGTGACTCCACAATTAAGTTTTCTCCGTTCGATAACTTAATAAACAGTAATCGTATGATTGCTATTGCATTGTGCGTGAGTTAAACTTGAGCCTAAAATACGGGTTGCACGTTACAATAGAGATTTATCAAGCTTAGCTCTACTTATTATCGTCAAAATGGAATTTACTAAAGCTTGCTTGAATTATACTAAATGTTTTGAATAATTCATTGTTCGTTAGCAATGTCCGCAAATATAGATAACTATTGTGATGATATTAATACTCACTTCGCTTATTGCACTTACAATATTACTCAATTGGATACCGATGTAATCTATCGAAGTTTTTTTTTGAACGGAAGCAGACTTTTTTTTGAGATTTTATCAATAAACTCAGCTGTTACCCGCAACTTAGTCTATGTGGGATTCTTTTAATACTTTTTATAAATTTTACGATTAACGACAAACGTTTTGTTCTGTTGTTTTTCGCTGTTATGCTCACTACTTCTCTACATCATTAAACCCACTTAAAATGTATCATCTCATGTATTCTTCATTTCGCTTTATTTTGACATATCAATAGAAGTTTTTTTTTGTATTCGCAAGATGGCGCATTGATGAACATTATTTGTAATCGGGCGCCACGCCCCCATGAGTTGCTGCAGAGGCAAGCAAGTTCATATCCAGTTATTTTACGCGGCTTGCAATCTGGCGCTCGCACGGAGCAGAAAACAGGGGAAGTGCAAAGAAGGCGTAGCACGCGTGCCACAAATAAGCGTTGTTAGACTTAACTGATCTCAGCCTGGAGAACAACATTATAAAGGAAAAAAACAACGACTCTTTACTTTATTATGGTATCTTCACACATAAACTACACTGATTATTACTTAATCATAAAACTTACTTGAGCGTCACATAATATGTAATTCTGTATAGGACGAAGAAATTTTGTTGTCCTTTACAAAAAATTATGGTCAATTCTAGTTTATTGGAATATTGTTTTCACACAAATTTAAAATTATTACTGAGCAGTAAAAAATATCAGTAAAAATTCGTAGTGTTTAGACTTATCTATGAATTAAGAAAAAATTCGATTTATCATACAGATAAGCTCTTGAATACAGCTCCAAAAGTAAAAACAAGGTTGAATAAAATTTCAAAATGATTTACTTCTCACCGAGTACAAAATTACTTCTGCTCACTTTCGTGCCTACACACCCTGCAAGTCTCTATCTACGATAAGTGGTTTGGGTTGTGGGTTGTTATTAGTCAGAACAAAGACTTTATTATTTTAGTATAGATAATAGATTTACACGCCAACTATAATAGCATAACATACCTAATCGTATCTTCAAAGGTTGAACGGGGAAAAATAATATTGGATAGAAAAATTGTGGGTTGAACGGGTAAGCACTCCCAGGTAACATAGGTATTCTTTTGTTACATTCATGTCTATATTTGTAGGTAGAACACAACCTTTTCTACTATACCAAGCAGTAGGAGATACGTATCAGTATAGTAGAAAAAATTGCGTTTTCCACAGAAAGACTGCGAATAACCTACAATACCAAACCGCTCCGTGATTGCACCCCAGGGAGCATTTAGACTATGCGCCTGGAATTTTAACAAATAAAATGCCAAATATGTTGCAGCTTAGCTCCCAGTTGGTGAAATCTTTATTGAGTTGTGCACTAGGAATAAACCAGAGATTATAAGAACTATAGCGTAGCTGACATGTAAAAGCAAATTCACGAATTGAATTATACTGACGGTCACTGGTTTTGATTCCCAATGTGTGTACTATCTGCAGATATTTAGATATTTATACCCGGTTTTCGGGTCGTTTTATAATAAAATTATCTATGTACTTAATATATTGTACTCAGTATAAAAGTCACCTAGTACCTACCCATAACATAAGCTCTGCTTAGCTTGAGGGAGGCTAGATGATGCTAAGATATAATAATGTATGTTTACATAGATACGTTATGTACCCGCGCTTTTCTTCAGTAAAGCTCTATAAAATATCTCAATAGGTATTGTCCAGAAAATAAATGCGATGGAAATTGGAGAACGAAACCGCTGAATCACTTTTCTTATGAAACGCGCAATTTGTCAAATAAAGCGATTCGAAATTAAAAATTACCCCGAAAAGGGGAAAATTCCAGTCGGTCATCCTCGAATTTCTTTTACGAAGAATATTAATGTTCTTTATAATTGGTTTGCTGAAATTTTTGATTAATCTAGTTTCTAACAATGTTTGTTCCCAATAAAATTTACCCCCCACAGTTTAACGTTTTGACAAGGTTAACGCAAAAATAAACCAAAGGTTTAGGTATGGGTATGGTTTCAATAAAGAACCAACTTAAGGTTTTTATTCTGTTTATTCATTGTTATGTATAAACGAATGTTCACGATGCTAGAACGACTGTCGCCAACCGTCTTTATTTGTTTCATTTCACGGAATACTCAAAATGGTACAATAGCGCTTGGTCCAAACTACCCAGTCACTCTAATCTAAACTAAGAAATGCAACCATCTACGTGCTTAGAAGCATCAAGAGTTTCTTGAGTTTTATTCTTGTTTTCATAAATTAGTTTTGCTAAGTTCTTCGCGAGGTCATTTGCTTGTCTGTCGTTATCTACGTCGCACCATTGTTACGTGACGTGAAATAAGATAATGGATGGTAATTATCGATTTCATAATCCTACACGTCACTTTCATATAAAAACTTGTCGAGCTGCTGGGATACAAATGTAACTGATGGACGTAATATAAGAAACACAGCGTGAAATAAACAAGAGTCCTAAGTTGAGTATGGGGTTGTGAACTGTTAGATGAAAACAAATAGTTTACATTACCTTCTACTTCTACTAACTTGTAGCCTGTACTGAATAGAAAATAACTCTTTTTTTCATTTTTTTTTTCTTTAGCACAAAATGTGTGTCATTAAGTGTAAAATTCGAGTTTTAGCCTTTTCAGTGAGATTAGCATGCACTTACTTAACTTAATTATTTTTTTTGTAAAATCAAGGTACTTATTTGTCATCATACATATTGACTTTTTGGTGATCCCTAGGATTCTCTTACATTCATTGAATTAATGAAAGCGCATTCTTGTCGATTCTAAATTCAAATAAATTTTATTTTGCTGAAAATACATAAAAGAATACATTATGAACCTTAAACTAATAAACTGAAAAACTGACAAAATCGGACTCCACTCAGCATGTGCTATGGTAGAGCAGATCATACCATAGCGCTGGTTTTCCGTGGAGACCGTGCTGCACACACATAAATATAAAACAAAAAGAAGAGAATAATACAATAAAATAAACATTTGTAACTAACTGAGTATTGGACTCTCCTCTGAGAACACCAGTCTCGTAAGAGTCTCGACAACATTGAAGATCCACAAGACCGAGAAAAACAGAAATGGAAGATGTTCTAACTACTTATCTTTTCGTGGTTAGAAAGCGATTGAGTAGTTTCATACAAACTCGATTATAGTTTTCGAATGGTTTTGAGAGATTTACACGAAATATTGTATTTGTCTAATTTTGGTACATGTAATCGAGATAGAAGTTATAGTCTAACGAGTTCACGAAAACTTATTTCTTATTCGTATTTTACAAACTCATTCATGCTTAGTGTGAGTGTGCAAAATACGAATAATACGAATCAAAATCAAAGTGCTTCATTTCCTTTAAACCTTACAGAACTTTGGACACGTCACAAAATACAAGTTACATATAAGTAATCATGGAAAAATAAGTTATCGTTTTGATTCTTGTTTCACTTCAATCTTTTCAAGGTAAAGTAAAGAAGCGAACAAGAAACCTTTACCTTGTTAGATTGTAAGTTTTCGAGTAGGAGCAAAACTACACCAAACTTTTTTATCGTCTAGATAATCTGATAATATAAATTGTTATGTGAATTGCTAAATAGGTCGTAAATTGCGATGGTGAAATAACGTCCAGTAATTTGGTTGTTCCCAGTTCCGCAAAAATATTTGCACAGCCATCGAGTCGACCAAACCAATGACACAAAACCCTTTTAATTTAGGAGATTGTGCGATAAGTGAGTGTCACAAATTAATAATTTGGAAATATTCTCTATGAATCAGATTGATTAAACAACTAGGTACAAGGTTTAATTTTGCAAATAATACTTTTTTTGCCGCGCTATTATCTACTAAATTATTACCCACTGACCACTCTGGCAGCTAGACCCGCCTTGTGGTCAAGGTAAGGGATCGTCACCTTTACCAGTTCGTTTGCCTAAACCTTAAAGGGCACTTAGCTGTGGAAGATTTGTGGACACCAAAACCGTAAGCTCCAAGAAACTTGGCGCTAAGCTCAACTCACTGTTTAGTTACGTTTGTTTGACAATTCAAGAATTATGTAATCAGCATTTTACCTTGGAAGTTGCACTTCCATAACAGGTGTTTAATTTTGAATGCCATGGAAATAAAAATAAACATATTTCAGTTGTACGGAAGAATATGGATCATCATTACTTCATCAGCCAAAAGAAAGTTATCAAACAAGTCTGCGTACTTAGTTGATAATTTTCTTTTGGCTTATCACTCTCAAACTAATATTACAAATACTCGACTCAAAACTCGGAGATAGAGTCGAAATTAAAATTTTCAGATCTACAGCCAAGAATTATGTATACCTAGATGCGGCTTCTTCTATACATAATTTCATATATCCCAGATACCTAATACGTACAAATCTGTTCGCATGCATCGCTATACCTAGAAAATGTGGTGCTGTTGGCTAGTAATAATCCATTTCGATAAGCAGTCATCTATCACGACATGTATGGCTTTGACTGGAATGAGAGCTGTCACAAATATAATAAAACTCCCTCTTGTCCCATTATGTTTCGTTATAAACTTTTCTCTTCTCAAATTTCGGACTGAGTTTACCAACTTTATAAACAAGTTGTGCTACTGTCGTCAAATTAATGTAATTTGATACCGTCGGTGAACTTTGCAAGTCGGTAATGTTGGTCCATAGTTATTTCTGACATGGTAATTGATTATGGATATACCTAAAAAACGTGCGCTACAGTGGAGTTATAGTTTCAATAAATAATGGGAAATAGTTGTCAGAATCGCAGAAGCTCAGAACTTGCAGAACATCTTGAGTTTTTTGTATTCCTTACTGATATAATATTCTATCGAAAACCTTTTGTTATTCGATGGCTGTATGCCAAATTGGGCCAATAAGCATGTCATCGCTTACGTTTGGTCGTACTGCGTCGCTGGAGGCAGCTGTGAACGGATTTCATTATGTATTTTGTGCCTGGAGAAAATTCTTTCATTTTTTTAACAGGGTACGTCTAGAGATTGTGTTTGAGGAAAAAGCCCAGGCTTTTGCCTCGGATACGAGGGGTTTTACAAAAAACTCGAACCTCATCAATTAGAACCATTTAATGGGCAGACGAGATTGCAGGAACTCATGTCGGGCAAGAAAGAGTAAGTGGGTTTTTCACAATGGTATTACAATCTTTATGTTAGTAAGTAATTCTGCAGCCAGCATCTTTGGGACGCTTCCGATTGATATTGAGCTACGTGTAGATTGTTTGCGGTTAGCTCAATTATTTCAATTGAAAATACTAGTTGTAAATTGGTTATGAAATTGATTTTTGTTGACAAAGGTTTTATCCTATTGAGATTGTGTATATAAAATGTTTGATTTTGTCTTGTTATAAATCTGAATTAAAATGATAATGTTGAGATGTTTTGAACAAAAGATTTTATGTTATGTGATGTACGTACGTACATACATCAAATGTATATGACAGACGAATAATTGTATTGTAGAAATCATCAATTCTACTTGGCAGATGCCTAGTAGAACGTAGATATACTATGATACCTAGTTAAGTACAAATCTATAACGATGCTTTGTTTTCAATTATGCTAATGAGAAAAATGTGTTTTCGTGAGAATTTTTCGTGAAAAGCTCACGTAGCTTGCGATAGGGTGTGCGGGTAGTGAATCACAATAATTTTGTCATTACTACCCCAATCACCTTTATAAGTAGGTACCTAGGTACGTACTACAGACATATTACTTATATATCTAGATAGGCTCGTAACGAAATTGAAAGCATTTTTGCATTTAAATTGTAACTAAGAAGACGTTACCCTAGCTAGAGGCAATAGAAGAAATCAATGTGAGCTCATAGGTATAATTGCAGAATAAAATAAATATCACTCAAGAGTCATAAAACCATTGGAATTAGTATTTCTTTGCTTATTTTAAACTGTATTATTTAGTATATTTCCTTCGTGTATTATAATGTAGACCAAGTATAGCCTACTTGCGTACATGTGATAAAGCCATAATAATGAAAAAGAGTTTTTCGAGGTACCGAGGGAAAGTATTTTATGAAAATGCCTAAGGGAACAGGGGATTAGCCTCATTATGCCAAAACACGATATTAACAACGTACACAGGTAAGTTATATTTTTCGACGCGTTTCCATGAACCATTAAATGACGACCTCTATGGCGCGGTGGGCGAAGGTCCCCTTGCGACTAAGGAGGCGCGATTCTACAAATGTTTGTGCGGTATATATGTAGATATTTGTTCAGGGAGTTCTGGTCGTGTTCTATGTATATATAAAAAATCTGTGGAATATTATTATCTAGCGATCCGCCCCGGCTTCACACGGGTATTTAACAAAAAAAAAATTTCATGCGGATCCATAACTTTTTTAAATATTCTATAACCTGTGTTGATCAGGTAAAATGTAGATTCTAATGGTGAAAGAATTTTTTAAATCGGTCCACTAGTTTCGTAGCCTATTCAATTCAAACAAAATCTTTCCTCTTTATAATATTAGTATAGTAAACCATGTCTTTGAATATTCATGACATAACATGACACAGCCTTATTACTGTCACAACGCAGTAATAAATCTCGGACGGTCCGAAAAAACATTTCTATGCATATAAAATATTTTCAAATGAATTTTATAATATGAGTGCGCGATCGTTTTTGGAGCGATGTTTGAGCGGATTCAAATTCACATGCATAATGTACGAGTAGAAGTATATGTAAATGTCTGAGAACAAATGGAATCTCCTAAAAAATTTATAGTCAATGCGCCCCCGTGCTACATCAATAAGGGTTTTATATTTTGCATTGCATGTTTGGGAGATGAGGATGGTAAATGGCGATGGAAACTGAACTGATAATATATTAATGATTCGTTTACAAATTTATTAAATAAATAAATAATGCTAGACAATTCACACAGCAACATCTAGACCCAAACTAAGTATAGCTTGTGTTATGGTTACTAGATGACTGATATAGGTACTTAATACAATGTATTAGCTACATAGATAAATATTTTTCTTTTATACATAACTAGCGGCCCGCCCCGGCTTCGCACGGGTATTAAACAAAAATTTCAGAAATTATACACAATAACACGACGGGTTTCACAGTTTTCATACGGATCCCTTACTTTTTCTAACAGCATTGGGATTTTTGACATTGACTCGACACTCCGTAACTGACACTGGCCGTAGAGAAAAAGCAAGCACAGTGCGCAACCTCTTTTTCTATTCTGACGTGCCTTATTAGAAAAAGAGGTTGAATATACAGCGCACGGTTCAATTATTGAATTTTTCATGCGGATCCCTAACTTTTTTGAAAATATTATATAGCCTATGTTCATCACGGAAAATTTAGGATTCTAATGGTGAAAGAATTTTTCAAATCGCTCCAGTAGTTTCGGAGCCTATTCAATTCAAACAAACAAACAAACAAACAAACAAACAAACAAACAAACAAACAAACAAACAAACAAACAAACAAACAAACAAACAAACATACAAACAAACAAACAATCAAATCTTTCCTCTTTATAATATTAGTATAGATATAGATATAGAAAACGACATCGCCAAATCATCAAATCGAACCTTCCCCAGCGCGCCACAGAGTTTGTCTTATAGTTATATCTTCATAGATTTTGTCGTATAGGTCTATCTATTTATATATTTTGTCTTCCTATCCATAGATTTTTTTTTTATTTTTAATGAGTATTTTTTTTATAATAATCAGTTTTGAGACTTGGAGAATAGAAACCAGAGTTTCTCTCAAATTGTTGGTTTTTCGGTTGCTTATAAACAATTTATAGCTAGTATAAAATAAAATTGAAAAGTCTAAAATATTCTATCAAATCAAAATAATAAATGTTTATCACGTAGTTTCATAATTATTCTTCAAATCGTTAGAATAGAAGTAGGTCAGTAAAATAACAGCGATTTAATTTTTATAAGACGGAAGATAAGTCTTCTCGTTAGATTATAAGCATGACCAAACAGTTCACCCCTTTATT
This sequence comes from Eupithecia pulchellata, assembly GCA_963931895.1. Classification (NCBI taxonomy): domain Eukaryota; kingdom Metazoa; phylum Arthropoda; class Insecta; order Lepidoptera; family Geometridae; genus Eupithecia; species Eupithecia pulchellata. Next base: position 6,234,392 of record OZ007527.1, on the reverse strand, counting down.
CATAATAGTCTGCTAAATAGTGTTATTTATGTACCATACCGACTTGTATCAATAGAAGATTGACAGGAAATTCTTAATTGCACACTTTATAAAACAATAAACAAAATAAAATTACAAGATGTTCAGATAATATGTTCGTTCAAAAGAAATCTCGTGACAATTGGTGGTCTTATCGTTCAAAAGCGATCTCACCCACACAACCGTGGATTGATAAGATCCTACATTGAACACAAGAAGACAAAGTGAGAAATAGCAATGCCTTAAGTTCACAGATATGAATAACCTTTTAGATATTATTATAGTTATAGATATGAATAACCTTTTAGATAAAGTTTTAGAAACAGTTAAATTTATTTTAGATAAAACGTTCTTAATAAGCAAGGAACTTATTATTATATACCTTGGTAGAAAGAATCGAAGTACCTTTCAAAGACGTTATCACCTAAAACTCATATCATTTTATGTAAGTACTTAATGAAATAAAAATTTATTACAATTGGAAATCGTTTGAGACTGCTGGAAACTGTTTTGCAGACAAGCAAGAACCTATTTTGCTTATAAATCGTTCGTTATTCGCCATAATAGCACTTTTGTTCGAGTTCAAGTTTGATAGGGCCTTCAAACTAATCTTATTCGAACAGCACGCCTCCCTTCATTCCAGACAAAGGTTCGGCCTCGGAAATCTCACAAGAATTTGATGAAAGAGCATTTCAGAATTTTGAAGTAGCTCGCTCACCCACTCATGCACGCCAAATATCTGACACGAGCACCCTTGATGGACTAGAAATTTTACTTGTCTGTAGGTAACAGACAAATTAAATTACTAGTTATTTTGTAAGTCTAGAGATATAGACGTTATTGATATTGCAATATTGCGCTCTTCTGTTGAAATTGGTATGTTAATAGAATTTGGTTATTTAATTGTAATTCTCTTTGTTAATAAAGGGTTTCCTCTTCAATTGGTTATATTATTACGCAACATCAGCAGCACTTATAATAGCATTCACTGTCCAGCGCTGCCACGTCCTGCTAAACATGCACATTTATATACGCTTATGGGGGGCCATGAAACTGTTCAGATCATTGTAAATCAAAAATAGAAACAAATTACAATAATATTAATTGAACCAACTGAGCTGTTGCAGGCTCTTGTAAAAAATCTAGAGATAGCTTAACAGATCCATACCAATCGGAAGCGTCCCCAAGGCACTGGCGCTTTTCCCTGTTGTATGGCAATGCTGACGAGCTGCGAAATACTAGTCACGGATCGAGTTGACTGACCGCTAGATTATTATAGATTGGATGCCTAGTAGAAATTTCATAAAAAATTTTGCACAATTTGAAGCAATTTGAATAAATATAGCGCGCTTTTGACACTCTGCTTTCCTATATAATATAATATATATATTTCCTAATAACCTGAGCCGTCACCGGAAAGACAAAAAAACCGTATATATAACCGTATATATACAAACTAAATAAGATTTAGAGGTACATAAAAACGGAAGAGAAAAAAATCAAATCAAGATTAGCTAAAATAGGGTAAAAAAGGGTCCCCACCTCAGCATGTGTAGCATTCGGCTAGGCCTGATCTACACTAGTTTTCAGATAGAGCCCGGACACCAAACAACTACCTCAAGGCAAAGAGTACCTTCCGTCCTCTTATTTCATAAGCAAAAACTGAAAGAGGGACCAAATAAATGTTATCCATCGATCAGATTCAAGGAAGTGATGGGATAGATGAGACATGACAGGACAAAGGAGCCTAAATGGGACTTCCGTCTTGCCCGTGGCCCCTGTCATCTCTCGTTACAAGCATTATACGTTCATTTAGGTATTTTAGGTATAAAAATACTTTAATACACCTTTATTATAATACTAGCTGGGTGCCCGCGGTTTCACCCGCGTTATTCCCTATCCCGTGGGATTTTTGGGATTAAAAATTACCCAAGTCATAAACTATCTAGTATGTACCTAGTTTCATCCAAACACTTTTAGTAGTTTTTGCGTGAAAGAGTAAGAAACATCCATCCATACTAACAAACTTTAACGTTTATAATATTAGTAGGATACTAGCGGTCCACCTTGGTATACGTATGGGTATTTTCTTACACACACTCACGCACATAGATGCATTACATTATTGAAGATTTTATAGGGATCCCTAACTTTTTTGAAAATATTCTATAACCTATGGTCATCAGGGATAATGTAGGATTATAATGGTGAAAGAACTTTTCAAATCGGTCCAGAAGTTTCGGATCTTATTGAAACAAACAAACAACATTTTTTTTTCCTATTTTTAATATTAGTTTAGTTTAGATTATACAATTTTTGTTGTTTTATTTGCTACATTGCTTCCGACTATATACGGCATATCACGTTCTATCATTCATTACACATTTTTTCCCAGGAGGGTTACTGTTACCTCAATTTTTATAGTATTTTTATACTTTACAATGGAAAAATCAACCATTATCTATAGGCGACAGATTGAGGTCCCTATTTTTAAAAACAGAGTGTATGAATTATTAAATTATTTCCTTCAGTCTACATTCGCTCACCCTTCAACAATTAGGAAACTACTAGGTGAGTATGTATCAAAAACTAAATAAATGCATGGACAAATCGGTCATTTTCCTTAAAAGAGACTTTAGCTGGGTTCCCTTGTCAACCAAAACCTTCCTTCCTATTTTCGGTACTATTGCTATACCGGCAGCCACACCCTATACACAGTGTGCTTTTTAGGGTTTTGCCATCGGTTGCAAAACCCTTATGGGATCGCTTTGGGTCTGTTTTGTGTTTTGAATCCTTAATATCTCAGAAACTACTGCAGCTATTGACTTGAAATTTGAAATAATAATACATTTTGTGCGCCCGCACATATTTGTAGAAAAATAAATATATAATTTCTTTGCCAATTGTAAAAAGAAAAATAAATGAAAAATCAAAATGAAGATTTTCCATACAAATTTTGAAATCAAAATTTTAAATGGGACGTACAAAGTCGAAAGTGGTATCAAATGAAAGGTGCTTTTTTGTAGATTTCAAAATAGTTTTTGAAATTTTGGTAGATTTTATACTTTTTAAAATATTTTGAAAAAGGTCAAAAAATCTAATTTTCATACAATGGGACTATTTCATTGAGAGTAATATCAAATCAAAGGTATGGATTTCGACAATTCAAAACAGGTTTTGAAAATCTTCTAAGTTTCATACTTAGTGAAATAGGTTGAAAAAAGCCGAAAAAAAATTGTAGGTACCAACCCACTTACCTACCCACTAATCTCTGTAGTAACTGTTATAGTAGTTCCACAGCGCTCCAAAACCGTTGTTCTCAAAATTTTTGTATGTATCTTAGATAATCCACACAGTATCATTTACCCACAAGCTATGCAAAGCTTGTGTTATTAGTATTACTACGATAGCTGGTATAAGTATCACATTAGATAATTTTTTATGTGTACAGAAAAGGACTAGAACACCCGAACAAATAATCTGAAGATCCTACAAATATTAGTCCCGAGGCAGAAATCAAACCGCAACCTCCTGCGTTGTAAGCCCACCGCGCCAACAGATCGTCATATAAGTACCTACCTAAACGACAAAAGTTCAAAACCCTCGGCGCGCGAGCTACACTCGCACTTGTCGTACTTGTTTTCAGGGCCATTGAGGGGCGGTCTGAAACTGAGAATAGTTAAAAAGTTATAGGAGCTACAAAGCTGAATTTTTAAAACAAATGTTTTTCTGAAAAAGAAATGCTTCAAAATGTTTTTTTTTTTGTTCAATAAAAATTAATAAATATTGGTCGACTATGGCTTGAAAAATGTTGGAACACCTCCAAAATGGAAAATGTATAAAATTAAATACACTCGAGAGCAAGTATTTTGAATACAATAAAGGTTGTACGTTCAGACTATCCGCTATTAAATTCTCTTTTGCTTTATTTTTTGTTCGTTGTTCTTTGTAGGAACATCCTCGTGCATAATTAACTCGGACAAGTTATTTCATCGATCGGTCTAGCTACAAAAGAAATAGAAACAAGGTTAAGGAATGCTGGATCAACAACACATGTCAGTAAAACGAACACAGAGATAAGAGAATAAACCAAACCAACGTATTAATATCCTAGCGAAGAGGCATGCCAGTTTGTCGGTACCGTCATGTAAGAATTATTTTTCGTTTATGAGTGCTCGTCGATAAAAAAATTCTTTCCAACCTTCCAACAAAGAATTGATCACTATCCGATTCCTGTCGTTGAAAGTATATTTGCGCAGAAACACTACACTACAACGTTGTAGCTCCACATCTCGACATTATACTTGAAACGATGCGTGACGATGGTAGATTCAGATTCAGATTCAGATTCAATAACTTTATTTCTTTAGGCTTACAAAACAAGCACTTAGGCACTTAGGCACTTAGGTAATAGGTCCAACGGTATGACACACGTCCCATGTGAGTTGGGGAGGCCAATCGTGTGGGACGCTACATGCGTCGACACCCTTGCGACCTCCCATCTTCCAAGGACATCCGTGAGGGCCCAAATATGCAGAGCCTACGCATTTGCTCCCCTTGGAGCCGAGACCTCTCGTACCGTCGGGTACCAAGATTCTCCGTATATGTAAAAAAAATATCTGGGCGTCTGGTCGAAGCGACGTGTGACCCTAGAGCTGGTGAGTATCTGACGCAGCGCATCAGCATTGCTATACAGAAAGGCAATGCAACTAGGTCTTATGGGGACGCATACGTCTGGTATAGATATGCATCAGTTGAGCTACACGTGTCGATTGGCTGAATTGCAGTTAGCTTGATATTGTTTCAATTGTAAATACTAGTTCTTATTTGGTTATTTAATTGTTACTTTCTTTATTAATAAAGGATATATTATACTTATTAAGATTCATCAAATAAACAAAATAGACGAGAGTCTACTTACATAAATAAAAAGAAAGAAAGAAAAGACATTTATTTGTGATTGTGACCCAGTGACACAATAGATCAATATTATGAGAGTAGAATACATTTAACGGATACAAAAAACAGGGAACAGAGAAGTGTAGGTACCCAAGTAATATGTAATAACTAAACATGAAATAAAAACAGAAACAACCAAGCATAATGTACTGTGGTCCAAATAGGTCTCTGTCTCAGCATAAAGCCGCTACAAGCGAAAGCTAGTAGCGGCGCTGGTTTTCAGACAGGACCTGACAAATATCTTACATTATTTTTTTTATAATAAACCATTTTTTTCAGCTTATTTTTAAGGCCGTCTAGGGCCAAAGCTTGCTTAGATATACAACGAACCCAAAATCGACGGAGTCAAAGTCCTCTCGTTAAAGTAGCCAAAATCTAGATAGTAAAGGTTATTCATGAATCTTTTAAAATTTAATAAGTATTATAGACCCGTTGCGGCTTCGCACGGGTACAATGTTGATACTAAAACATGTTATACACATAAATCTTCCTCTTGAATCCCTCTATCTATTACAATAACCCGCATCGAAATCCGCTGCGTAGTTTTAAAGACCTAGGCATACATAGGGACAGATATACAGGGGGAAGCGGCTTTGTTTTATACTATGCATTGAGATGTGTGTGTGTCGAAGAAAATAATTTAACTTTTACCCTGTGTGGCCAATTATATTGACTTATAGAAGATAACTTAGCTAAGTCTTAAAGTTCTTTTATAGAAATTGTCCCTCCATACCTACAATTATATTAAGGTTAGTTATTAATTATCTTGCTCTAACAAATTATCTGTAATTCTTAGCTGAAGAAGCCTCTGGTTCCTGAAACCCAGATTTTTAACTATTCCATCCAGGGGCCTCATTACTATATAAGGTGTTATGCCATAAAATAGCATTTTTACTTGACAACCTATCCGATATTTCGGAAGCGAACTTTCGGGTGGGGTAGTTACCTTTTTCGTTGGCCACAGGTGTGTGTGATGTGATAAGAGCCCTCCAATTTGTCACTTCGCTTTAACCTACCTGATGAAGGTGATTATCGTCCGATTTTATAAGGATTATTATAGGTACTTTAGCAAAATCTGCATCGATTTTAGAATTTTCTCGTGTCGAGATTCGATAAATACTTTGTCAGGCATGACGTAAATTTATTCCTAACTTGCTGACTCGCTGACCTACATCTATTAATTTGTATGGGAAGATTAAATTGTCGTTAGCAATTTTTCCATTTTATCTTTTAAACCTACCGGGAACTTCCTCAAATATTTCAAGATCAAAATTAGTCAGATCGGTGCAGCTGTTCTTGACTATTATCGATACGAACGAACAGCAATTCACGAGTAGATTATTTGTGCTGTAGTACTTAGTAAATTCTACTTACTGTTTTTATAAATAATATGTTCTATTAAAATTATATGAATAAAATTTTGCGCAAGTTTATAGGAAAGGTATTTGTGGTCGCTTTTGTAGTTGCAACAAAAGGTCAGAGTTCACTGCATGGTAGATATACTTTTACTTCAAGTAAGTATTATAATTATGTGCCCTCGAGGTTCGTTCTAACGGCGATTTTATTTATTATTAGTAACATAGGAAATTCTAGTAAGCCCACATTAGCAACAGACCTGCTTATTGCAAATAGACACTGGAGTTTCTACTCAGAGGCAAATTACATCGTGCGTCGCTAGTGCCGTTAATAATGGCTATAGTTTCGCAAACTTATTTTATTACAGAAACTATTTACTCTGGAACTTTCAGTTACTGAAAATGCGTTGTGGTTGTGTTCGTGACACGGTTTGTAATTCCAACCTGAGGGGTCAGTATGGGATTGCACAATATAACAAAGTTTTTGTCTACTACCGCTGACCTGTCAAAGTTGTCATTGTTGTTCTAGTGAAATAGTGAAATGCAACTATACACTCAAAATAATTTGAAAACTAAAATCTAATGAGGCGGTTTCTTAACGCATTCCTGGCAACCAGATACAGAAGCTGCATATGGACCATGTGAGTATAAAAGTATTAACTTTTCTAAATATTTCGACCATACTCAAAAAAGAAGGTCTTTGAGTTTGGGCCCTTCAAATAAATATGGGATAAAGCCCAATAGATCGTGCATACATTGACATGACATCCCTTGGAATAAAGGTTTCCCAAGGAAAACCCAAATAATAAATTAATATAATAATAATAATAAATAATAAAGGTTTCCCTTGGGAAACTTTTATTCTTTCGCAAAAGATCCGTATATTGAGTTGCAACGTTAAAAAAGTTTTATTTCTTTTAGGAAAACGCCTCATTGGCACACTCATGGCAAATAGCCGTCAAAGTCACTAAAAAAAAGAATAAAACGTTTTTCGTATAAAACTAATGGAGCTCTCTAACCAGTAATACCGTTACGTAATTCGCTAAATGTATGGGAGGAAACCATGAAGAAACGAAAACTTTTATAGATTTCGTAATGCTACTGCTACTAAGGGCTCTAACAGATTCATTATTCCCGGGTTTACGTGGCTAATTTATTGTAAACGAGCATCAGTCTTGTTTATTCTGGACCAGGAATTACAAAATTCCCAAACCTCTTATCTGTGTTATAGCTACAGAAAAATGCAAAATGTCTGTCTGCAAAATAAAAAAAGTTACACTAACGTCGTCGTACAACAATTTTTTGTTTATTTCATTGTTTAGCCTGGAATGTGTGCCTAAAATTGGTCTATTATATAATTATGATAATATCATATCTAAAGAAGTTTTAAGTTTTAATATAGATCAGGCATTCAGTTAAAAGAAACCAACCGTAAAAGAAGTACCTATCACGTTATTTTACCATACTCCACTTTTACCATATGTACTCCTCTGGTATACTTATTTCTAGTTAAGTTTTTGTTTACATTATGTTTATATTATATTGATCACAGTTTCATTTTCTGTTGTACTACCATCTCTATTTTTGTTCTTGTATCGCTAGCTACTAATAAGGTTGCCTGGAAGAAATTGCTTTGAGCAATAAGGCCGCCTATTGTACTTTTTTAAATTTAATTTAGATATAAGACTATGTAACTGTTTATTTATAGAAAAATACAATAAAGTGTTCATTCATTCCACTTTAATTACCTTGTTGTTTTCATGCGGGTAATTTGGGACGCAGCAGTTCACGCACTGCTGGCAATAATATTGCTGTTCCTAACTTAAATAATCCCTAAAGGTTAATCACAAACAACGGTTAACGTGGTAAACTACTAAAGTACCTAATATTAAGGTAAAATTTGGGCTTGCTTTAAATTCCTATTGGGCACTAATGGGAAAATAAACATTAATTCTCCAATAATGGAGGTTATTTTGCGAATGAGGCAACTTTGTTTGAAAATGGGCTAGAATAAAAATTTATTAGTTTAATTAAATAGCAAGCCATAATCATTTTCTGGGTCCTGAGGAAGACCCAGGACAGGGTGAAAGGATGTAGTGTCATGAAAGGACATGAAAGATTTTCAATCTTCAGAAGACGACGTCAACAATAGACCAAAGTGAAGGACTTATGCTGACCTCACCCCCATATGGGATAACTAGCTGGGAAGAGAGAGATAGCAGGTAATAATCATTTCAATTTATATTTACTGCGAATAAATATAATTAGGTTAACATAGCCTATTCAAAACTGATATGGTAAAAGGATATTGTCGTGTTGTATACTTTTCTTATTTTGACCTAATATGGTTTCTTTTTTCTAGGTTAGTATAAACATAAAATAATATTCTTTTGTTTCAGTTACTTACCTTAATATCGACTTTCGACATATCATAGGTAGGTACTTGAGCTTAGGTGGGCACCCATTGGGCAACCTTTTTTACCCGTTATTTATGCCTGTCTCTTTTCCTTTTTCTCTCTTCTACTTTTATTTCTACAATTATATTTAGATTTAGCACTTATTGCGTATGTTCCGCTTATTGGGTAAAAGTAAACATATTTGGTTTCTTCTATTTTTAATTAAGAATAGCATATTAATTAAGTACAGACCCACCCTCTGTCTTCTTTATCAGTTATAGCACAGTGTTATAGTTACTGGATATTGTTTTTTGCTAACAAAACGAATTAAATATAGTTTTTTACATCCAAAGAAATGTCAATCATGTTCATGGTGTGCCCTTAGTTTAAGGGTTAATCTGAGGAAAACAAACGCCAAACATTTCTATTTTAAATAATCGTATACAAAAAATTTCAAGATAGTATTTTTCGTGTATTCAACATTTGTATTTGAGATGATTGCAGATGATAACAGAACTATAAACATTTTTATCAGTTTTTAGGATTATAGTTGTAGACAGGCTTAGTTTGATAAAACAAACGTCTTTCACATTTATCTTTCTGAATTTTTTGGGAATTTAATTAATAACAATAAATTACAAAAATTCTCACCAAGTAAAGTTTGACTAGTTTGTTGAAGTATCTATCCTGGCCAGCAGTGATCCCTGTGAAGTTTGGCGCAGGTCAGAAAATCGGAATATACTAGCGGGAAAATGTAGATTGCGCGCACGATATCTCTTCGCAGAGACTTTTATCACACTGCCGCGTTTCGCCGAGGGAACATGGGTCTGGCAGCGTGGCTACGCCAGGCACTCGGCTCCGCTCCCACAATACAATAGTCGAATAGATGCCGTGTTTTTACACTCGACGCTAAAAGCTAGAACCACTTACGTTTCCGGGAAACTATGAAGCTATTCGGCTTTTTGAACGAACCTAGCCTTTGTGTTTTCACATGCGATGTCCGCAAAGCGAAACAAAGTGAATGAAGTGAACCTTACCAAAAGACAAAATAGTTGTTACTCTACTCTAGTTGTTACGTTAAATGTGAAACCGTACAGCAATAGTGCCAATTCTTAGTTAGTTGTTTTTGTTTTGAATCAAATTCCGCACTCTCTTTTCGGACCCATTCTGAATCGCTCCCGTCAAAAGCATATCAAAATAGAAACACGTTCTTCATAATTCGTAGCAGTTTAGTACCTACATAAACTTTTGAATAGCTCGCTATTCTTGTTACTGCATAAAAATACGTTAACATCATAAATCAATGGGCCAAGTGCGACTCGACTCGCACACCAAGGGTTCCGTTTCCTATTTGATTTTAAGTTCGCAAAAGAAACAACAGAAACTCTGTTAAATATTTTTTGAATAATCTCAAAAAATATACGCAGACGCATATATGGACATGACACGGTCTCCAATGCAAAAACTGACCACGTCAAACATATCTTCGTTGAGAGAGGTGTTCAACTTGGAATGATTTTACCCTCCTTATTTATTGAATTAATTCTATATATAATTTTATTTCATAGCGGCCAGAGAAATAAACAATCTGTTAAAATTCTAATGTCTACCTTTTACATAAGGACAGCCCGCTGACAGAAGTTGGACAGACAGACCTATTTCAACCTCCCGGTATGGAACCCTAAAAACGCTTACTCGCTACTTTAACAACAACAAAAACATTTTAGCTTTGATACAAAGTCAATTTTAAATACTAATTACTCGTTTTAATTAGTTTCTTGATATTCTATTATTTTTTTTCTTGGTTAGTAAAGAGTAGCTAGGTAGGCATAGTGTAAGGCGACAAACCTGATACCTACTACAAACTCTTGTTTGGGACGGAATAATCTAATAAAAAGAAGAAGCGGCCCGCCCTGGTTTCGCACGGGTTTTTACAAAACTACCATATACCTATTATAATTTTTTACACAAGTTGGGAGACATGATTGAAATTTTCATAGGTACCCCTACCTAACTGTTTTCACAATATTCTATAGTTCATCAGGGATAACGTAAGATTCTAATGGTAAAATGTTTAGAATCAGTAGAGTAGTTTCGGAGCCCATTCAATTCAAGCAAGTTAATAATTATTTCTTTTGATTTATCTTCACCGTGTCAAGAAACCAGCTTTTGACTACTGAATCTGAAATCGTTGGGATTTGGGATGCTTAAATCACTTTCTGAATCTATTAAAATCAGATTGAAGCGATGTAAGCAGAGGTATTAAGGACCCTGTTTTGAATTAACTTATTCTGCTCAGACTTACTGCGTGGTTTTGGACATTGAAAAGCTTTTTTCTGAATACTATTTTAAAATTTTTATTATACCTTCGGCTGAGGTACCTTTATATTCAATGCTAAAGTAACTTTATATACATTATTCAATTGCATTTTTCAGTTAGATGTTACCGATGATATTTACAGTATCTGGTAGTTTTATTGGCAAAAGAGGGTTATTTATATATACTCCGGTCCACCCCGACTTCGCACGGGGCTAAATTTTATGTAACGAAAGATAAATTTTTCATACGGATCCACAACTTTTTTGAAAAAATTTCTATAGCCAATGTTCACCACGGAAAATTTAGGATTCTCATGGTGAAAGAATTTTTCAAATCGGTCCAGTAGTTCCGGAGCCTATTCAATTCAAACAAACAATTAAATATTTCATATTTATAATATTAGTATACTCGTAGATATAAATGATTTTTTTATTAGTTGTATGTTTTTTTATTAACTGCCACATTTTTTATAGCTTCGTTCTGCATGAATTTGAATATCTTTTGCGCGAGCCCTAAAAATCTTTGGTCAAATCATGGTCGTTTCGTAAAGTAATTGTGATTGATATTACATTTTGTGAAGAAATTAAGTTTCTTACTTCATATATTTTTTATTCACTGAAAAGTAATCACAGCCTGAAAAGTAAATAGCAATATAGAAGCAAATAAACCTTGCGAGTTTAATTCAGTTCAGGTGTACGTACTCTTTACATTACCAAAGGAGATAAGGCGGAAACACCAGGGGCCCAATTCCACTAATACAATCTCCTCTCGATGACAATGATATCGCCTATCAATTGTCTCTTTTTACACCTTTTGGTATTCTACTATCACAATCTTTTTCTGTTTAGCCCTATCAATGACTGTCTATGACCATTGGACCATTGAACTTGTTTTCTCGTATTCTACTATTCAATGTACAGTCCGTCTAAAAAGAGTAGACAAAAAATGAGGGCGCCACTGTCGTTTAACTGGTATCCCCCATACTATACAATAACTGGTTTTGATACTTGCTAATTATTTATTCTATTATTATTTGTGATGATTCTAAGTTAACTTAGTACTTCACATAACCACTTTACATCACAAGTTGTGGTTCAATTCTACTAATAGCTAGTAAAATAATAAAACAAGAGTTAAGTGTTATAAATAAAATATTTATTCATAAAATTAGTCGTCCAACATATCAACAACTAAATATTCGACACCAGACGTGTTGTCATCTATTGCCCCAGGGGTATCTTGCCGAGAAGTACTAGGCAGACATAAATCTTCTGATTCTGATTCAGAGTCACTGCTGCTATCCTCACCAACTTTTATAATGAATTCTTGTATATTTTGATATAGCCTGGGGCCTCTTTCCATGTACTTCATTTCATTTTTTTTGACATGGACACAACATGGTTTCCAATCTACTGGAGTTCCGAAACTATTCGGCGCACTGTACTCTCGGATTTACCTGAAACTAATAAATTATATTGTTAAGTATCAAAACCAGTCACACGCACTATAAATATGTGTTTTATTTTCATAACCTCAAGTGTAGATATAGAAGTAAATATTTCATGATAAGACCACTCTTGGATAAAACATTACTATTTAAAGGAGTGTAAAGTGACTAAAAGTACTACATTAATTCATAACTTACCAGTCAGATCCGCTGTTCGTTTATAAACGTGTTCCATCTGCGTGAGCAATCTGCCGGCTTGGAATTCGGCTAAACATCGCATAAACACTTTGTATATCACTTCACGAGTGCCTCTGAGGATTGTTTTATTCATTTTTCAAATGTTATTAATCAGTTTTTGGATAAAAACTAGAATTGAAGCAAGAATTCAAACGAAAGCAAACAATGTTTACATTACAATGACAAGCAAGTGACAAGATTGACTTTTAATGAAATGTTGCCAGCCACAGAATATAGTTAGTTCCACAAACATTAATTTCTACTCTTTTTAGACGGACTGTATCTCCGATCGCGTACGTTATTGGTATTCTACTAATTTTTTGACAGCTAATTTAGTCTATGGTTAGCATTATCGTGTCATTGAACCACCATTGAACAAAGGTACCTTTCCTTGGTGTTTTTGTAAACAAATTGCATGAGAAAAGTTCAGAAGAAAGAGTTTTTTCATTAGAAGATGCATGGCGAGCCTAAAAGGCTTCATAAACATTCATCAGCATGTTGCCGTCAGGATACAGCTCTTCTGCAAGAGACCTTACGGAAAGGGAATTTGTGAAAATTTATCGTATTGCCAAATGTACAGTACAAACACTAGCTGAAGACTTTACTCCGTAAATCGGCATGGAAAGCCGTTCTGATGGAATATCCATAATGACGAAGGTAAATAAAACAAACAAACATCTTTCATCATCACATCAATAAGCTAAAATGGTTACTACCAGGTTCAGGGGTTCTGGTTGTTTTCTATGTATAATAAAAAATATCTATCTATTTAATAATATTGTATTATGTATATCAGTCATCTAGTACCCATAACACAAGCTCTGCTTAGCTTGGGGCTAGATGATGCTGTGTGGATTGTCCAACAATATTTATTTATATTTATTTACAACATCGTTATATTATTTTCCTATTTAGTTTTACAACACAAATTATGTAGGTCACGCTCCGGGGTGGCTTTTAAAAAAAGACTTAATTTATTTTAACCTAATTTATTTAGCCATAAAAGTACAAAGTTGAGTTGAGACTCGTTCGAAGTGGGAAGCGAGAATAACAAATTTTCTTATAATCTAAGTAAATGAAGACATCGCCGATTGACGTCAATGCACGTTCCGCTGAGGCGGCACAACACTCGCTATCCAGGTCGATGCAAGTGCAGCGCTTTCCGTACATTAGCCGTGCGTAACACCTCCCCCCGAAGAACAGCGACTATTGAAGCTTGTCGTAAATTGAGCTGGGGGTTGATTGGGATCAACCCTTCTGGTAACAGGAACAGGGATGGTGTAGACTCCTTGTAGTTCAGCTTGGCTATCTCCAGAAACTTCGTGTGAATTGATTGTCTTTACTCGGTAGCGCCGGTAGAGTAGGCCCGCGAGTGTGCATGCACCGAATAGAGTGATGACGTACATAGGTATGGTCGTATGATATAGGCTGTGTCCGGTGTCCGTTTCAAGATTCAATGGCGATTGGCGTAGAACTTTCTGGTTAGTTTCGTGAAGATAATTCAAATTGATTGAGTTTAATTTGAATTCTGGAGCTGAAGATGATGTCCTGAAGTTGAAGTTAGGTACATCCATGATTTTCAGTGCTTGTCCTTTCAAGCGATCTTTAGTGTTCGAGATAGTGAATTCGGCGGTTTTCATGAAGCAATTTTGAGGTATTACAGCGAGATAACTTCCTTGAAGCGTCTTGTAGAGATCTTGCCCACAGGAGAGATGTACTTTCGTAGAAACCGGGAAGCTGATGCTGTAATGTTTCTCGTCGAGTTCTTCGTATGCAGGTTTTTCTAGGGTGATGGTAGTGGGTGTGCAGTTTCGGCTTGGCTGCTGTGTAGAGATGAGATGCTGGATGCAGTCATCTGAAGATTGACTTTGCAGATTCCTTTTCTCCTCGCAGAGGTACCATTTACTTGTCTTCGGGCATTCTGCCTCTATGTAGTTGAAATCTTTCTCATGGATGGCTAGGTACGGGAAAGGAGGAGTAAGGATTTCATGATTTTTGTTGGGGACAATGGATAGCTTATACATGTCGTAAGTGGATGGGAGCACGACGGGAAATTTATATACTATAACTATCTGATTTCCTAAATAGTAAGAACCTAACCTAATTATATCGAAATACTCCCTAAAATCTATATCTAACACCTGCGAACTGCTATATAGTATATTCAATTTACGAATAATTTCGCGAATTGTATACAAATTAAGGACCGAATGATGCGTAGCGGAAGCTCTAATAAAAGCTAAGACATTCTGGAGATTAACTAATTCTAAGGAAATCGCGTCTACGTTATCGGAGAGTACCATAAGTACTTGAGCGAAATGTGCATATTTCACTAAATCATAGTCCTGGGAAGCCTCGGCTTGCTCTATTTTACTCATCAAAATACGGATCTTATTCTGATTATCTACAATACTGTCCAAAATTTTAGAATATTGTGACGTCCAATTTTTAGATAAGCTTACATGATTATTTAATTCAATAGCCAATTTATTTTCATTATTTTCCAAACGGTTTATAACCTGATTATAGTGCAACGCATCTGTGTAATCAAGGTTGCCTGTTATACTTTTTATTACGGATCCTAGACCATCTACGAGTCCTCGCTTGACACGATTTATCTCGAAGGTCTGCAACTGATCTAGTACATTCGATATTTTACTTTTTAAATAGATTAAATGAGGCTCGAATAAAAAGTTAGTTTTATTATGCAGCTGAGGGCTGAAATTATCAATTTGATTTTCGACTGAAATAATCTTATTTCGCAATGCAGTAAGGTCCACGTATTGTAGAAAGGAATGATAATGAGTAATAATTCTAGCGGGGCCAAGTTTAAATGGTAAGATACCAGGTCCATCATCGAGACTTTCAAGTTTTATCTCCTGCGTTTGAGCTGGAACCAGCAGCAGGAGGAATGTCAGGGGAATCCTGTAACAAGCGAGCGCTTTTAGGGAGACGCTTTAGCCTAGATTTGGCTATCGGACCTCGCTTTTTCTTAGTATAAATATGAATAGGGAGGTCTGCCATTACGACATCATGAGTGAAACGGGGAGCTAATTTCTGTCGGGAAGCAAACGGATTTTTCACGAAAATCTGTTGTTCGGGAGAGTATTCAGCCTCTGGTTCCCGTTCTTTATTTCGTTGTTCGGTAAGATCTTTACGTGTCATCGTACACATGTCATGAATCGCGTTATAGGCTTTAGTCATCTTTTCCTTATGGCTAGTCATATACTGTTGTAATAAATGCGCCGAAAGGTCTACGTCAAAAGGATCCCGAGGGTCGTAATGTCCTGTAACTACTTCTATCGGTTTGCACTTAGTAAAACTATGAATACTACTATTATAAGCCAAAAGGGCGTAGGGCATTAAATTAATTACCGATTCAGATTTTTGTCCTAATTTTAAGATACGAAGATGTTCTAATATCGTAGAGTGAAATCTTTCAACAATTCCATTTTCGTTAGGCGTGTGGGGAGCTACGCGGTGATGCTGGATTTTATGCATCTTAACAAATTCCGCGACAAGCTGGTTTGTGAATTCGGTACCGTTGTCTGTAACCATAGTGATCGGAATACCATGGTGAGTACAAAAGTTCAATAAGGCCTGTACTACACTTACGGCTGTACCGTCACGTAGGTAGTAAGCCTGCGCGTATTTCGAAAATGAATCTACTATGGTCAAAAACTTTTCACTTTGAATAGTTAATAAATCTAAGTGAATTAGCTCGAATGGTTTACTAGCGGGCGGTACTACTTGGAACTGTTGCTTAATCGGTGACCGATCATATTTCGCTTGGCCACAGATAGTGCATTCATTAATAAACTTAGCGATTTGTTCTCTCATCTTAGGCCAGTAATATCTATGGGATAACGCTAGGTAACATTCATTGATACCGCGATGATTGGTTTTACCATCGTGATATTTATTGATGATTTCCTGCTGTCTTAAATATTCCCTAACGTTCTCTATTTCCTTTTTTGTAAGCGTAAGATTCATAGCCGAATTTTTGAAGGTTTTCTGTATTATAGGTATAATAGTATACATAGCTAAGTAAGGATTTATAAATAGTCCTGTTTTGATCTTAGGGTGGACATATTCCTTAATCGCGTTTATTACGTCTTCCTCGAGGTTCGACTCGGATATTTGCACTGATATTCGGGTGTGCGTGTCGAAGGGCTTAGTGACTTGAGGCTTTCCTTTAATGTCACCGACAACATTTAAGATTAACTGTTTAGTAAACCTATTCAAGGGGTCATCCGAAATAGGGACCTCTAAGATGGGGCTTTCGTTGTCCGTGTGAACGGTAGCGGTTCTAGAATCATCGCCGGGTTCAGTAGCGGTTATGGTCCTAGATTCGTCTAACGCGGGGTTCGTTTCGGATGGGTTTACTACAATTGACATAAGCTCTTCGTTATTTACCTCGATACGCGATAGCGCGTCGGCATTAGAGTTGATTTTGCCTTGAATATACTCGACTCTATAATCATACTCGCTGAGCTTTAGGCGCCACCTAGTGAGACGTGAGCTAGGGTCCTTGAGATTAACTAGCCATTGCAAGGGCCTATGATCTGTCAAAATTAGAAATTTCCTACCATAGAGGTACGGGCGAAAGTACTTGGTTGCCCATACAATTGCCAAAAGCTCTTTCTCAATAGTGCTGTAATTTAGTTCGCTGGAGTTAAGAGTTCGCGACGCGTATGCGATAGGTTTATTCGAGCTTTTAGTACCTTGTGACAAAACTGCGCCTATAGCTACATTCGAGGCATCGGTTGTTAGAATAAACTCGCGATTAAAATCAGGGTACTGCAAGATTGGGTCGTTCGTCAAAAGAGTCTTACAGTGTTCGAAACAGTTGATGTATTTTTGATCTAAATTAATTTTAGAACCTTTTTTCAAGCATTGTGTTAGAGGTTTCGTGAGACGTGCAAAATCTGGAATAAATTTCCTGTAATAACCTAAAAGTCCGAGAAAACGTTTGATTTCAGTTGTCGTCTTAGGAAGTGGATAATCTTGTATAGCTTTAATTTTATTGGGGTTTGGTTTTACTCCATCTTTGCAAATGACATGGCCTAAAAATTCAGTTTCTAGCTTTAAAAATTCAGATTTATCCATCTGTATTTTGAAATTAGATGATCTCAACCTTGCAAATACTTTATCTAGATTAATAATGTGTTCCTGAAGGGATGTACTGAAGACAATGATGTCATCCAGGTAAACTAAACAAATTTCGTTCTGTAGACCCCTAAGGACGTTGTCCATTACTCTCTGGAATGTCGAGGGCGAATTTTTTAAACCCATCGGCATCCTTAAAAATTCATAATGGCCGTTTTCGACGTTAAATCCCGTTTTATGAACATCTGAGGGGTCCATCTCTACTTGGTAAAATCCACTCGCTAAGTCTAAGGTCGTAAAATATTGGCATTTACCTAATTTGTCTAAGACATCTGTTATATTAGGAATGGGGTATTTATCATCAATCGTTTTCTCATTAACTTTCCTAAAATCCACGACAAGACGCCATTTGACTTTACCGGAAGCATCTGCCTTTTTAGGTACAATCCAAATCGGAGAGCTCCAAGCTGACTCTGAAGGTCTTATGATGTTCTGGTCAAGCATTTTATTAATCTGGTCCCTGACCTCTTGTCGATGAACGTAAGGGTACCTGTAGCTTTTAGTATGTACTGGAATTTCATCAGTTGTTCTTATCTTATGTTTGATCTGATTGGTGAATGTTAGGGGTTCACCCTCCAGATAAAACACATCCGCGTAGTTAGCGCACAACCGCCGTAAATTAGCGAGTTCTTCGGGATTAAGATGGTCGGTTCGAAGGCGAGATAAAACATCCTTCGCGCGATCTGATAAAATTTCAGTACTGTCACATTCAAAATTAAATATTTCAGCTTCAACAGGACGATCCATAGAAAAAATAACATCGTTAGTAGAGGGGTTAGTAATCTCCACCCACGCGCGGTTGTTCTGGACCGTTGTCACACAATCTGAAATATAACAATTGCAAATCGCCTGGTTCTCCACCATAACCTCGCCATCCTGTGAATTAACCGGCAATCTGACAAGCTTCGAAGATTTAGCTGGAATAATCTCCTCGTATAAATTGACGTTCCTAGAATCGTACATATGTATAGGTATCTGTGTGTTACGGGTTATTAATAACCTATTTTTAAAATCGATGTTAGAATCCCATAAATCTAATAAGTCGAAACCTATAAGACCGTCAAAGTAGTTATGGAATTTATATATGTATAATGTCACATCATTATTGTCATTAAATTCCTCGAAACAAGGCAGCGTAATAGAGTAGTTATTTTTACTCGTCGCATGTACATTCGTCACTTCGAAAGGATCATAATTCAAAGGAATGTGGCTAAAGTATCGCGTTACCGCGTCAGGGCTGATAAACGATTGGTTCGCTCCTGTGTCAATTAAAAATTTTAAAGGTGGATTAGCAATCTGAATGTACCCTAGCTGCCTTTGAATATGCAAGTTGACCTCTATTTTGGCTTTTCGGACAAGGACTCCTTTTGAAAATTTTCATCTTTTTCTTCCTTAACTTCCTCAACAACGGGCGACTCCTGATGGGAATACGGCCCGGGGTAGTATTCGGGTTCGCACGGATAATAAAATTCCTCCTGATAAATCGGGAAGTCATAGCACGAATTATAATCCCAATAGTAACTACTATCGTAGCTGTCGTCGAACTCATTTAAATTTAATTCACGCGTTTTAAAATAATTGGTAGGGGGTGGATTCCCGTGCTTACGCCAGTCATGTCCTGTCAGGGGTAGTCTCTTTTCTACGTAGTGGCTAACGCCACTCATGGGGGTTGGACGCTGAGGGTTGCCGAATTTAAAGGACTGTTGGGGCTGAGGCTGAGGCATCCTAAACGCATTATTCTGAGGGTTGTAGTTCTGCGGCGGGGCGCGGAACATCTGAAGGGTTCGTGAAGGGCCTTGTGGTGGTCTATATTGTGCCATTGGATTAGGTCTCCAGCCTTGAGTAGGCATACCTGGCCTTGACATACCGGGCATGTTGAAACTAGGTCGCATGTGTCCTAGCACAGGGCCGTCGGAAGGACGCGGGGCAAAATTATTTAGGGGCAAATTAAATTGGGGCGTCTTAAGGACGGGTTGTTGCCATTCCTTTTTACTTGGTGTACCACCACTGCGCTCCTGCATATACAGGGTGTTTAATTCTTCCTGGACAAATTCCAGGGCCCTCTCCATAGATTCGGGACGCATACAGCGAATCCTGGAGCCTAACGGGTCCTTGAGGCCTCGTAAGTAGGCCTGTAAGGTCAGCTTGCTATAAAGTGACCTTTTTGCCTCAATTGTCGTACCGATTCCCTCGTGAAGCGAGACATACGTCATTATGGTGCTAAATAAATTTTGGCACCTTTCGTAAAATTCCTGCGGTGTACTAGATCCTTGCGTCTCTAAGGATAGATCACTATATAAAGCGGTCTCGTCGCGATGGTCTGCGAAATTATTAACTAACGCGCTTCTTATGCCTTGCCAGTTATCTGGAATTCCGTTCGAATTAATTAATCTAGCCGCGGACCCCGACACTTTATTTAAAATGCCATTTATAAGAGCTTGATTTGGAAGCTCGCTACCTGGCTCTGTGCTAAAATACGTTAACACAAGTTGGTCACACAAATTAATAAATCTAGTTAAAATGTGGGGGTTGCCGTCAAAATCTGGCACAAGTCTTAAGGACTTATAGATCATGTCCATTTTTGTGACTATGATCCGCGCGGCGTTTTCCTCGACAGACATGTTTTCCTCTAAATCTAACTGCCTATTTTCGTCTATAGCTCTAAGCCTACTATTTCTATCTAATTTACCTAACCTAGTCTTAGAATTTTTCGGATGAAAAATTTTGAAAAATCAATTATAACTAACACACACGAAATACATATAATAAGGATAGGATTATTAATAAGGGAGCATGTAAGGATGAAAGATTCAACTTACCGCATATTATTTCTGGTACCACTGCACTGAATCTAAGTTCGGATTCAACCGAAGCGCAACACTAATAGGTTCGTTCTAGATATCTTCTAGAAGAAATTATCCGGTAGACTGCGCCAATTATGTAGGTCACGCTCCGGGGTGGCTTTTAAAAAAAGACTTAATTTATTTTAACCTAATTTATTTAGCCATAAAAGTACAAAGTTGAGTTGAGACTCGTTCGAAGTGGGAAGCGAGAATAACAAATTTTCTTATAATCTAAGTAAATGAAGACATCGCCGATTGACGTCAATGCACGTTCCGCTGAGGCGGCACAACACTCGCTATCCAGGTCGATGCAAGTGCAGCGCTTTCCGTACATTAGCCGTGCGTAACACACACATAAATTCAAGTTTATGTTGTTTATTATTGTAAAATATAATTACATTTTCAAACTAGTTTTAAGCTAATTTGTATGCCAGTTTTCTTTATTACATGCTTACTTGATTTACCTATATGCTGCTGCGGCTGCCTATAAATTATAGAGTAGTAGACCTAAGAAATTGGTCATTGTTATTTAGTTTTTCATTGTTATCTCTTGTTGGTAGTCCTAAAAATGATGACACCTTAGGCCTCCCCTAATGAGTGGCATAGCACACTGTTATCCGATGCTGTTATCCAAAGGTTGCATGGAAAAAATCTTAGCGATAAGCCCATGTAGCAACTTGTTTTTCTGTTTGCTTTTTCTCTCTTGGTGTGCAATGAAGAGTATTTTTACTGTATTGTATTGTATCTTTGTTGATTATATATATAAGTTTATTAAGTATTATGTTATGTATTAAACTGCCTACCTACAAATCAAAACACTTTATTTTGCAGATATTGAGTGCACTGGAATTTCTTGCCACCAGATCCTATCAAATGTTAGTATGCCAGAGTGCTCTTCGCAAAATTTTGCAGCCTGCTGTTTCTAGAGCTGAGACGGAGGTAATCGAGGCACTGAACAAGGTCGACCACAAATCTGTTCAGCGGAATCTTATAGAGAATGTTTAAATGATTGTTTTGATGTCCTTGGCAAACGAGAAGAGAAGAAAGAATTCATTTTATCAAAAACTTTCAATACTGATAAAATCTGAAAAAAACTCAAGAAAAAACTGTTCAGGCCACAGAATAGAAAGAACAGTGGAAGTGCAAAGCAACAAAACTATTAAAGGCATCGTTGGTTGTCGTCAAACTCGCACAAATAGACCGATAATCATAATAATAAAATGTATTACGAAGAAACAATTCGTTTGATTTTTAGTTCTGTGAGACGGTGGGCGAAGGTCCGCATGCGACGCAGGAGTTTGCGGGTTCGATTCCCGCATCGGGACAAATGTTTATCCGATCTGCTGAGATTTGTTTCGGGTTTTCTGGTCGTTTTATATGTAAAATAAACAAGTTCCGTGGTTTGCGCTCGCTCTTGTAAACATTTACCACAGAAAATATGACAGTACTACCGACGTTGACTTTGACAACTTCAACTCATTATCTGTCATTTAAGGATAGTCACACACAAATTTTCCTAAAATCGTGATTTAATTGCGTTTTATTGTGTTTAAGAGCGATGTTAATTGATTTTTAACAAGTTAAAGTTAATTTTTACAACGATAGATACTTAAATAAGAGGGCAGAGTACCAAAAATATTTCGTCCGTCACGACCATGTAGTCATCATAGAATAATTAGTACAGCTTGGCAAAAATGTCTTGAAACGGAACTATTTTTTTTGTATATTGGCAACATTCTCAAAATAATGACGTTTCATGTAAACAAAGATTACGAATTCTCAGATTTTTATCTTGGAGCGATCAAACGGTGATTAAAATACGCAAAAGTGAAAAATAATGAATAAAACTGTTAGAAGTGCTGCCAGGGAGGTTATTTATAAGGTATACAGACGATGTCTGATGGAATTTGAGGCCAAAACGATTCTTTCGGATCTCAACAATGTTTATCAAAGAACCGCCGATATGACAGGTATGTGAGAGTTTGTTTTATAATTTTTAGTTGAATCAAACGTTACTTGATGGCCCCAAAGCAGGATTCGATTAATATCATACGAATAAGTGGAATATTCAACAATAACATCGGACAGCTAGGTTATGTTTATGTTTGTTCTCCGGTACGCTGTTATAGCGCGCTTAGATTAATTGATGGTTTATTCTGCAATTATGTAATAAATAACACCGTAAATTATTATCTCAAATAAAATTAGATACCAACAAGAAGAAACTGATGCAATTTATTTGTATGAAATTAAGTACCTGTATTTTATTTCAATTCAGGTAAATCACTGAGTACTGTAAGAAGAATCGTGCTGGAAGGAAATCAAAATAAAGGGGTATTTAGTACACCTGGAAAACATAGAACAGCTCGTCCCAAAAAAGAGTTAGATGACTTTGACTTATGTGCGATCAGACAAAAAGTTCAATTTTTTTACACTGTGAGAAAACAGGTACACTTATCATTATTTTAGTTATATCTTTTACAACTATTAATGTCATGATGTGATTGTATTGTTTTGTGTACCATTAAAATAAAATAAAATAAATTTTATAGTTATAAATAACAATTACACTTTTAAGAAATTATTTGTAATTTTTTTAATATGAATTTCAATACAATTTTTCTTCAGGTACCGACCTTACGAAACCTACTACCAGTAGTAAAAGAAGATTTAAACTTTGATGGTAGCCGAGAGCATTTACGAAAGGTACTTATAGCCTTAGGGTTTAAATACAAAAAATGTCAGTCTGAAAGAACTGCATTAATGGAACGACCATACATCGCTGCAAAACGGGCAAAGTACCTAAAAATCAATCGAGCTTATTTGGGGAATAGCGAAACACAAAATTGCAGCCCAAAATGTAGGTTCAATTGATATAAAGGTACAGTATGTCTTATATGTGCGATACATTGATTGACTTCTAATTTGGATACAGGTGTAATTAAATGTTTCATCTTTATAGGAAGCAGCTGAGCGTGCATTCCAAGCTATAACCGAGAACGATTGGAAAAATTCATGCCAGCATGTAATAAAAATAGAAAAGGAATACTGTGAGAGGGAATTAACAATGTATGAGGAAATAGAGCGATTAGTCATAAACCTCGAAGATGATAGCAGCAGTACTTCCGAATCTGAGTACGACTCTCCTGATTTTGGGGCCAGCTCTAGCCAAGACATGGATATGGAGGGGGTAGAATATTTAGAGGAAGATTTACTAATATAAAATAAAAAAGAATAATATTACTATACGTCTTTGTATAATTCCTAAAATATATTGTTAACACAAGGTGAAAAACATATTTGGAGGAAACATTATTGTAGGTACTCACTATTTATTTTTATTACTTATTATACTTATCGAGAACTCGATGTCCTTGCTCAATAAAACAATATTTACTGATTTTAATAAACTATTTATGTGGACATAAATGTAACATGTAATAGAAATTATAGCTAAGTATCAAGACTAGCTTGGTGCACTTTACGGGTTGCCATACGAATCTACGGTGGCGCCCCCATTATTTTCTACTCTTTTTTGCCAAGCTGTATCTATGGTCACGACCAATTTATTTTTTGTTAGAAATGGCCACACTATCCTACCATTCCATTGACAAGCTATTTTGAATCATAATCTTTGTAACGAAACGATAGTAGAATACCAAATAAAGGTAAGACTGAATCTCTATCTCAGTAGCATGGCGCCATAATCGCATTTTTTAAAACTTTAGTGGAATTGGGCCCCAGATATAGTTTTATGAAAGCGTTTATACATTACTTGCAACTAACTGTCCTGTCCCTGTCCATCCAAAGCTTGTCTGGAAAAGATAGCTTTCCGCGATAAGGCCGGCAATTATGCCACACTAGATTTAAGTAGTACTTTCTGTTTGTTATACTGTTTTAAAAGGTAATAAAGATATTATGTATGTATGTATCAATCAAATTGATTATTTAGAAATTGTTGAATTTGTATGTACAATTAAGATAGTGCCGCCTTCCTTTCCACAATCGATCACGGATCGGCGGCATTCTCACAGAAGTAGATAGATCTGTAATATTGGAATGGCGAGGATGAGCATTGTTTAACATTCAATATTGACTGATCGGTGATCGGCTAACGTAGGTATCAATATCACTTATCTACAACATCTGACGAGAAAAGGATGAGAGCAAAGGGTGTAGATGCTGGCCATCGAATGTCGAGACTGGAAATATTTGAAAACTTTTTGAAAGCATTATGAATTTAGTGGGCAATGAAACTAGTTTGTGTTGGAAGAATACCAACGTTTCATCTCGTAACGACTTCATCATGGAAGGTTTTCATAATTGGTGAAAGTATGAACTATTTTGAAGTAAAAATATGAATTCTACTAAATAATTTAATTGATAAAAATAAGTAGTTTTTATACTTTTGTAAATATTATCTAATTTGCATTTAAGTGTAATTTCCTTTGTTGATAAAGGTTTTACCTCTCTAAAGGTCGATGATTTGGTTCTCTAATGATCTAAAGCCAAATTCTAATTCTCCGAAATACATACGCAATCGATTGTTGCGTTTAATTTTTTTGTGCAAATTGGTGAACTCCTTTTTCTTGTATTATAGAGCACCAATTGCCCGATACGAACACAAAATTTCGTGTTAGTAAATTAAAATAGGATCCCTGAGTATCGAATTCTGTCCGAAAATGTGGACATTTTAGCGTTTGCTGAAATTTCGCAAAAAGTAAGCACAGACTGTGTAAAAAATCTGTACATAGTTTTTGCTTATTTCGTTTTTAACTCTCAGTAGCCGACTCTAGTTAATATGGTTGGGAGTAATAACAGATCGGCCTCATTTACAAAACGTCACGTTCGACATCGAATGAATACACGACATGTCATGCTCTGAAATAAATTATAAGGATAATATAAAAATATTTATAATAAAGTCTTTTTGGGACATTTAAATTTTTCGTTCCAAGGCTTTTTTCAATAAGCTGAGTAGATAAAGAAAATTATTTATTACAGAGTAAATATAAAGATTTACACAAAAAACAATCATAAAATAAGTGACAATTGGCCTTTACTAGTTATATCGGTTGAAGAATTCCAGATATTTTTTGTAAATATTGGTGGATTTTATAAGACTATCAACTACACTGGTATCATCCGTAGAATTTTAAAATAATTTTAAACATTAAAAGTTTATTTATCATTTCATTCGTCAGTCATCCGTTTTTGTATTTGAATTTGAACCTACTTCACCGCGGTGATGCATAATATGCGTTGTTCAAGTTAGAGTGTTTGTTTTAATAGCTTAATATTACCTAGTGTACGTTAAACATCGATAGTTTAGATTTTCGATAGATATCGATAGTTCGACAAAAAACTATCGAAACTATCGATAGTTATCGATAGTTTTGTATAAATGTATGGGTACCTATGTTATAATTTAATAAAACGAATAGTTTTAATGAACATTGACAAACATTTTATCAAAATATTGTATATTTTGTTTCAAGAACAACAACATGTTAATTTTTCTCCTTAAGCCTATTTCGGCGTTCAGTTATTAGGCTTTAGAATAAATTCGTTCTGAAGGCACAGATGTTGCTGAAATGCAAAGATATGCTTCTGCGATTTCTTTTAATCTATTGTTAGTCTGCTTCCAATAAACAAATGGACACTCGTTTTTATCGATAACGGGCTTCTCTAAGTATTGTCGAATATCGATGATAGAGTCGCTTAACGGTGTAGCCTTTTCTTGAATATCTGAACCCCAGTAGGTCGACCTGTTTTATTACAGTTTTATTGGAGAATCCCCTAGAAATCACAGAAAAGATTGTTCGTTTCGTGTTCAAATTTTAATAAATGTTTGTTCGTTTCATGTTTTCTTGATTTATTAAAAATATGGCAAAAAATATGCTATACGCTAAACGACAAAATAATGTGCTAGACAGAAATGAAATATGCCAAAGAACAATGGCAGGTCTCCATACTAAGAATTGTCTGGGATCAAATTGAAGCGTCCCGTAATGAAAAAAATGTTAAAAGATTTGGCGTTAGCTCCAGAATCTATAAATGAGACTATTTTCTTTGGGGAAAGCCGGAAAAAAAAGATTTCAGTGTTTGAATTTTTTGGTTATGAATGAACATCAAACAATATTTGTCTATAAAACATCGCAGATTGAAATCAAATCATAAAGAAATGGATAATGTGGTTTGGTCTTGGGTTTGGTCTTATCAATTAGACCACGCCACCTTAAATATTCGAAATGAGAAATGATAAACAAAATGAGCAAAACAAATTCTAAACTTCTTGTATGTTTACGAAAGCTGGGCGTGTATTAAAAAAAATGTACCTACCTACTTGCCCCGTAAACACAAAAAAACTGAGGATTTTAATAAATACCTAATGTTGGATAATCCACACAGCATCATCTAGCCCGAAGCTAAGCAGAGGTTGTGTTATGTTATGAGTTCCTACTAGATAACTTATATACTTAAAACAATATATATACCTAAATTAATAGATATTTTTTTATTTTACATAGAAAATGCCCATGCACTAGCCAGACACAGGGCAGTATCAATCAAATCAGTCCATAAACAGTCCAGGTCGGGTGTAAATACGTATGTAAATAAGTCGCCTGTGGCTTCCGTAATTCGGGTAAAAATAAATAGAAAACCAAAATATAAACACAAAACACAGCAGAGATGAAAAACGCCGAAGTCTCGGAAGGATTCTGTCAAAGAGAATAAAACCACTACGTTCTAGATTCTGAGGCGTCTTGACAGACAACTGCTGACAACATGACACTATCAAAGACAAATCAAAGACAAATGATACATTGCATTCAATAATTGTACCCGCACCACTAATAAAATGGTAACATTTCGAATGTACCTAATTCGAATATCATTTGATAAGCTTTTAAATATCATAAAATAACTCCGGCCTTTACGAGAAGGTGTGAATAATTGAAAAATCGTAGAAAATTTATTAAATTTGATTCATATACATCAGATCCATGGACGCAAAAAAAAGTCCAGACCAAATTCTGCCATTGTTCTTTAGCATAAAAAATGCTAAATCGGCAACATTCTCTAGCTAATTGTTTTAATGTTCAGAACTTCCCCTAACAATAAATTTTTTCAAAAAACTAAACGTTCTATGTCCACGTTATTATTATTAGTATTAGTACCTCGGCATAAATGTCGGTAATTCCCCGCGATGCAAGTCTGTAGAGAAGGGAAATAGTAGTAAACCAACAATCGATAGTGCCATGATAGTTATCGATACTATCGATAGTCTATGGCTATCGATACTATCGATAGTCTATCGATGTTTAACGTACACTAATATTACCCTATTACTCTACTAGTATTCTTACCAGTTTTTGTGAAGCTTTTACTCAAAATGCCTTTGTGGAGATAATATATCTTAGATTTTAGAACCGAGTATAAAGACATTTTATTGTAAATTTTCATTGGTCATTATCGTACTTTTTTGTGAAAATCTAGAAAATGGGGAAAACGAGATTCGTATCAGTGACACCCCCTCGCCCTCCCGGCTGTTAAGCGACTTTTTCCGTAACTCAATTGATGTCGTTATACAATTTTATCACGGAGTCCTATCAGGCGCTACAAGAAAAATCCAAAAGATTTGGTTCTAGAATAGTTGTGATGTGACAATTATTAGTCAGAGGGATATTAGGCAGTTAGAGGCAGACTTTTTTACTCCAAAAACTCAAAATGTGATAAAAAATCAATTACCTTTCTTTTTATTATTTATTTATAAAATAAAATGTTCACGGAATTTACAACGAGTCATTCAGGCTTTTTTCTATGAGTAAACATTGTGATATAATTAATGTATTCCAATAAGTATATCAGTCCTCTAGTACCCGTAACATAAGCTCTGCGTAGCTTGGGGCTAGACGATGCTGTGTGGATTATCCAGAATTATTTATTTATTAGCTATGTTAGCCATAGCCTGTTTTTTCTCCCTCATCGTCTGTCCAGATTGTCAAGAGAAGAAAGCCGGGTATTGGCCATGTTTTTACGGGATGTAATGGATGTAATGTAACATTTGCAGCGAGCATGACACGTTGCAAATGTGTATGTCGAGCTGTGGACTAACATGGGCTGATCATGATGATGATGATGATGAAACGTTACGCCGTGGGCTGTAATCCGTCTCTGCGAGTGCTTCCTTTCGGGTTCGTGGCTTCGGCCCCCAGTGGTCGACGCATCTGTGGTGGACGCCCCCGGTCAGTTTAATTTATTCCGTAGATTTTTTTTATCAAATGTACTGGCAGGCATAAAAGGCATAAGCTTGTAATATATTATATCATAACCATAACTATTCGTATTAGAAATGTTTTTAAATGGAACTAGCTTGTACCCGCGGTTTTGCCCGCGTGGAATATTCCCAAGGGAGCATTTAATCGGGATACAAGTCGCTATCACCCAAGTCAGCTCATACACTGTCTGTATACCAATTTTCATCAAAATCACCAGGAGCCACATGTCAGGATGTTTGAAACGTAGCCTTCTGCACAAATTCTGTTTTTGAGGCCAGTACGCCACACTTCAATATATAAAATGTCTAAAGGACTAGTAACCGTCAGGCCGTTTACCAACGTCACGCAACACACCAATCGCAAAAATCCATTCAGTAGTTTTTACAAGAAAGAGTAACAAACATTCAACATTCAACCCCGTAGTACTGACAGCACGAACGCTCGCTGTGTTACATGTTACATTACGGCCCGGAACCCTCTCAGTGCCCATGTTTAGCCATAACATAAGTCCTCAAGTTTCCCCGCAAAGTCATTTCTCTACAAAACCACAACGGTAAATAAATCAACAAAAGTTCATTTCAGTGCAGCTTCGAACGATCAATGGATTAGCAAAGTTACAAACTTTATTTACAAAAACTTTTCAAATGTTGCGAACGGTTCAAAAATAAATTACCCATAAATACAACGTCGGAGGAAAAGTTTCTTTGCAAACAGTCCAAAGAGTATTGCAAAGCTTCGTTTCCTTTTCAACACGACTTAATAACTCACAAAGTATGTAGCGTACAAGATACTTACTATTTGAAAATGTATATACATACGAGTATCTAAAAAAGTTTGGTTTCTCGGCAATCAATATCTACTTAAATAATAACATCATCATCGAAGCCTACAAGATACTCACCGATACAACCTGCCATCCTTACATCTTCATAAAGAAAGAAGGACGTTGAACCCGTGCACTATCTAAGATTGGACGGTGACCCTAAGAAATCCCTTGCCGCGCACCATTCTACTAGCAATAGAGTGACTAGAGCGACAACTGTAATTACCAGAAGACATATATTAGATTAATATACAGGGCGTCCCACAGCTATGCCACATGGAGGGAAAGTACCTCAAATATTGAAGATGGAACAATATACTGAATGAAGACATTATTTTAATTTAAAAAACTATTAAAACTGCATTTATAGATTTTTTAAATAGTTACATGGGTAAACCCGGAATCGAACCCGCTACACGAGAAAAATAATTACCCTGTTGCTTTATCATACCGATCGAAAGGATTCATCATAAGGATTATTTTTGCTAAATAACATAGAGTCAGAAATAAAAGGATATTAGGTGCATGAAAAAACAAAAAAAAAATACGTAATTAGTCGATACCTAGTTGTATGCGACAAATCAAGCCGTACTTTGAGCCGAAAGACGCGTAAATTATTTTGTCCATCGCAAAGCGGCAAATTCATGGTCTTCCTTCTATTTCTGATAGGTACTATGTTATTGAACAAAAAATTATCCTCATAATCAAGCCTTTCGATCGGTATGATAAATCTACAGGGTAATTATTTTTCTCGTGTAGCGGGTTCGATTCCCGGTTCACCCATGTAACTATTTAAAAATCTATGAATGCAGTTTAAATTGTTTTTTAAATTTCAGTAAAATGTTCCATCTTCAATATTTGCGGTACTTTCCCTTCATGTGGCATAGCTGTGGGACGCCCGGTATAATCAGCCAAAGGCCTTCAAGAATAAACTCAATAACTAGTTACGAGATAAAAATAACAAACTAAAAAAGTGACGCTATGACTAAATTCAATTCTGTGTGGAAAGTATAGACACATCAGCCATAGGCTACATGTCTATTAACAATGAAATATAATAATGATTAATTATACTAATGCCTACTATAAAAAGGTAATATTAAATCATTAATTGTTTGGATTGAATAGTCTCCAAAACTACGGGACCGATTTGTAAATTCTTTCACTATTAGGATTCTTCATTATCCCTGATGAACATAGGATAGAGAACATTTTCATAAAGTTAGGGATCCGTATGAAAGCCTCAATAATGTAACCCAACGTGTGTGTTGGGCATGGGACCAAACCTAATCCAATTAAAACTTCATATTTAAGGTAAACCGCACATTGTAGAGGTAAAGCCTCAAAGGAAGTCACAGTAAATATTCGACCACTTTTCTTTCAGTTCGGAATGGCTCCATCCCATTCTAATCGGGCGCGGTTTTTTTATCATGTCCTGTTTGCTGAATTTCGACCAGGAGGCCTTACTCAAACAAAAGCAGCGTGCAGGAGACTTTATAGACATTATACTGCACAATGGTGGGAGCTAACACAGGTCAAAAAATCAAAATCAAAATCAAAATCAAAAGCACTTCCCACTGTCGTAATAGATGGGACGGCAGACGACACCGCCGCGAGACGTCAGGCGCAGGACCAGCAGCCTAATGTTCTTGTAACTCTGGAAAATTCCTAACCCAGGGCTATGAATTTTTCTTGCTTGAAAATACCAATAAACAACTTTGGCCCGAACCGGGCTTTGAACTCTTGGCTATTATCCAACTTATCATCATCCTACTATTCCATTCATCCCAAAAATACCTACAAATGAAGAAACAAATACCGATCATACATTGTGTGTTCATTGTGTGTCGTTGAGACATGACACACAATGCGACATCAAAGACATATGTCATTGATGGTACATGTATTAGTATTAAATAGCGAAATGATAGCCACCAAGGTGTCTCTAACCTCTGGCAACACTATTGGATAGGACATCAACACCCGCGTGTGTGCTGTTTACGTTGTGTGTCTTTGCTGATAAGAGACAGAATCAGGCCCCCCGACTGCTTTCGATCCTTATTCTCGACCCCGATGCTTAGTCTGTTTGACAGAAGATTCCTTGCCCAAACCGTGTGACGTCACAACGTGTTTTACATACGGTTTTTAGTCGGATTACACGCCGCTGTCTTGTCGTGCGTGTCTGTGTAACGCGTTTGGTTTGCAATAGTGAATAAAAGCCCTGTAGGCTGTATTTACCGTACGGTTAACGACACCGTTCGTTAAAATACGTATGTAAATGTTTAAACGCATATGAAGTTTGAAGTAGATAACATGATTTGCGGAGTCTACACCAAATTTCGAGTAAGAAATACATAGGTAGGTACTACTGTTTATTCTGCCGTTGAGCTAATTAAGCAACCATGTAAAGTAGAAATAACATGGAAATTTCATGAATATTCTGTAACTAAGAAATCTTTGCGATATTGCCGAGCCGATGCTTTAAATAGGGCGCTATGGCGCTCATTAGGGGAGGCCTATGTCCAGCTGTGGACTAACATAGGCTGATGATGATGATGATGATGATGCTTTTCTTGTTTCATTACCTATAGGTTCAGAAAGAACCTTCCTTTTTGAATCAAACGTGAATAAGTTAATAAACTTTTTGCGTTTCATGTAGGAGGTAAGTATTGTTTCTTTAGAACAACATGTCAACAATAAACAACAAGAAACATGATGAGAAGGCACAATGAACTACAAAGGAGCTTGTCAGAAACCAATAACGAAAATAACTTAGTATCAGTTGAGAAGACATTAGGGTTCATTGTTCTATGAACCCTTTGGGTGCCAAGCATGATAGATATCTATTCTTGCTTTAAGTAACAAAATCTTAAAAAGAAAATTTTGCAAAGGGATTTGACACATTAAACATCGGTCGTCTGCCAACAAAAACAATATTTAACGCGAGTTTCATAGTTGACGATCCAAGTAAAAATACACGAACCTAAGGCGTAGTTAGTGATCCATCTTATTTATTTATTTAGGACTTCCGCCAAAATATCACATAATAATGATGCGAAATATCAGAGTAAAGTGATCTTAGTCTAGTGTTTTTGTAGTAAAAGGGTATCACAGCATGAACAAAGATGTTGGGTCATTGCTTAGTTGACCTAAAAAAATATTTGAAATAAACAAGTAGGTTTTTATTAAGTAACTTAAAACTAGGTATAATTACAAAAATAGGAAGCGATGCGAACTCCAAAAGCTCCAAAAGTAAATTATAGAATTGTAAAAAAGTTACTTTCAAAATACAATATTTAAAAACAATGCTTTGCACCGTGTTGCCATGCCACCTTGCGGTGATGACTAGGTCATCTATACTAATATTATAAAGAGGAAAGATTTGATTGTTTGTATGTTTGTTTGTTTGTTTGAATTGAATAGGCTCCGAAACTACTGGACCGATTTAAAAAATTCTTTCACCATTAGAATCCTTAATTTTCCGTGATGAACATAGGCTATATAATATTTTCAAAAAAGTTAGGGATCCGCATGAAAAATTCAATAATTGAACCGTGGGCTGTATATTCAACCTCTTTTTCTATTATGGCGCGTCAGAATAGAAAAAGAGGTTGTATAGCGCACGGTGCTATACAACCTCTTTTCTCTACGGCCAGTGTCAGTTTTGGAATGTCGAATCAATGTCAAAAACCCCAATGCTGTTAAAAAAAGTAAAGATCCGTATGAAAACTGTGAAACCCATCGTTTTAGTGTGTATAATTTCTGAAATTTTTGTTTAATACCCGTGCGAAGCCGGGGCGGGCTGCTAGTCTATACTAATATTATAAAGAGGAAAGATTTGATTGTTTGTATGTTTGTTTGTTTGTTTGTTTGTTTGAATTGAATAGGCTCCGAAACTACTGGACCGAGTTAAAAAATTCTTTCACCATTAGAATCCTTAATTTTCCGTGATGAACATAGGCTATATAATATTTTCAAAAAGTTAGGGATCTGCATGAAAAATTCAATAATTGAACCGTGGGCTGTATATTCAACCTCTTTTTCTATTATGGCGCGTCAGAATAGAAAAAGAGGTTGTATAGCGCATGGTGCTTGCTTTTTCTCTACGGCCAGTGTCAGTTTTGGAATGTTGAGTCAATGTCAAAAACCCCAATGCTATGCTGTTAAAAAAAGTAAAGATCCGTATGAAAATTGTGAAACCCATCGTTTTATTGTGTATAATTTATGAAATTTTTGTTTAATACCCGTGCGAAGCCGGGGCGGGCCGCTAGTATTTATATATTTATGAAACTAAAGATCTAAGTAATAAAAACTTGTAATAATAAAAAACTTATAAACAGCCAAAACAGGATTTACATTTAATAAAATTCTTATCGATAATGATTACATCTTATCTGCTAAGTTTGTTCAGTGTTTTTCAAATTTTAGGACCAAACTTAAAAAGTTTATTTTAGATCACCAGAAAAACACTGAAGATCTCAGAAATGAAATTTCTATTCTGTAGAGTGTGCTGCAGTTTTCATCATTACTGTGAATGGGTCAACTACCAACCTGTTTTTTGCGATGGAGGAACACCAAAACGTTCATTTGCAATGGTATTAAATTTTTGATCATGGCTAGTAATTATAATATTTTAAACCAAATTTATAAGTCTTTTTCTATACCTTTTACCTATATATTTTATTCATATATTTACTGGACTCTTCTTTTTTTCTTTTATTTTTTTGTATAGTTTTTCTTCTTATATTGAGTCGCGTACGTGATGTAATAAAATCGGTTACGACGGAAGATCAGCGTTGTAATAGCTAACCATAGCTATAACAACACATGCTGAGTCGACGCCATTTTGTAGCTTTAAGATATTTTATAAGTGGGTACTTCAATATAGTTTATATGGTTTGGTATTTTTAATTCTAGTTTTAGTATGTACTAGCGGTCCGCCCCGGCTTCGCACGGGTATTAAACAAAAATTTCTGAAATTATACACACTAAAACGATGGGTTTCACAGTTTTCATACGGATCTTTACTTTTTTTAACAGCATTAGGGTTTTTGACATTGACTCGACATCCCAAAACTGACACTGGCCGTAGAGAAAAAGCAAGCACCGTGCGCTATACAACCTCTTTTTCTATTCTGACGCGCCATAATAGAAAAAGAGGTTGAATATACAGCCCACGGTTCAATTATTGAATTTTTCATGCGGATCCCTAACTTTTTTGGAAATATTATATAGCCTATGTTCATCACGGAAAATTAAGGATTCTAATGGTGAAAGAATTTTTTAACTCGGTCCAGTAGTTTCGGAGCCTATTCAATTCAAACATACAAACAAACAAACAAACAAACAAACAAACATACAAACAAACAAACAATCAAATCTTTCCTCTATATAATATTAGTATAGATATAGATAAAATTGTATTATATTTTTAAGCTACAAATAAAGTTCTTATTCTATTCTATTCTTGATAAGCTTTTGTATTAATATATTTGTGCCAGCTGTAACGGCGATAAATTTCGGATCATTTCGGGAATACAAAGTATCAATTTCTCATCATCCATCACGTATTGGAAGTATAAAAGAAAGGTTTAACGACCGTGATATGATGGTCGTAATTGAGGAATATTAAGTTACCAACATATAATGTTACTTTTCCTCTTTGGATACCTACTGTGAAAGCTAGCATCGAAAAGCCAGTCTGGATATAGCTTTATAGGGTAGAATAGACCATAATTAGGTCACAAGTTTCGAAAACCAAATAAAGTTCCAAATAATGCTGCCCCAGTTTCGCAGATACTGTACTACAGTCATCCCGTGACCACGACGCGACAGTGTGTGGCTTACAAACTGACTGACTGTTGAAACGTCGGGAAAATAGGTAAAACTGAGCTGGTCAATATCTGGCGCAGCGCATCAGCATTGCCATACAACGTGGCAATGCAGCCAGCATCTTGGGTACACTTCCAACTGGTATTGATATGGATCAGTTGAGCTACCTGTAGTTTGTTCGCAACAGTCTGCAGTTAGCTCAATTGTTTCAATTGTAAATACTAGTGTTTTTTTTTTATTTAGTTAGATCATTGTAATTTATTTTTGGTAAAGCTTGATAAATACTTATCTAATGACAATAGGGCCGTGTGGTGCCGGCATAGAATTTCACCACCCCAACTCTTCCCGTGGGTGTCGTAAGAGGCGACTAAGGGAGACACACCGGGGGGCGGGCAGCAGCGCCCTCTGCAGAACAATTCCACCGGACTGCGATCCCAATCCGCATGCCCAGCGTGGGGATTATGGACAATAACCCCCAAATGATGAATAACGCCACCTATAGCGCTCATAGGGTAGGCCTATGTTCAGCAGTGGACTATATAGGCTGATCTCCAATAAGCCTCGGAACGAGGACTGGAACAGAGCGGCCAGGATCATAAGACCGGGCCAGGTCAGGTGGGCCATTAACTCTCTTAAGACCAACAAAGCATGTGGTGAGGATGGAATTCTCCCCATTTTTCTTCAGCGGGGAATCAACGTCCTTACCCCATATCTGGTAAAAATATTCAGAGCGAGCCTCGCATGGGGATTTGTACCAGAACCATGGACTATTGTCAAAGTTATCTTTATACCCAAGGCTGGTAAGAAGGACTACAGCCAGCCAAAGTCCTTCAGACCAATAAGCCTCTCCTCCTTTCTTCTCAAGACCATGGAGAAGGTGGTAGACAGATACATCAGAGATGTAGCACTCGTTGCATCTCCAATCCACCACAGCCAACATGCCTACTGTAAGGGCAAATCCACAGAGACAGCGCTTAGCTGTCTCATTGATAAAGTGGAAAAGGCCTTGGAGGACAAGGAAATAGCACTTTGTGCATTTCTTGACATTGAAGGTGCTTTTGATAACTCCCCTACCTCGCTGCTGGTGAGCGGGTTAATTAACAAAAATGTAGACCCGACCACCACCAGATGGGTAGAGAATATGCTCACGCACAGAGGAGCAATACTAGCCCTTCACCAATCAACCATTGAGATATCCACGGCTAGGGGCTGCCCCCAAGGCGGAGTTTTATCGCCTATCCTATGGACCCTAGCAGTGGACCAACTCCTGTGTGATCTAGCGGACCTCCATATCGATGCGCAAGGCTACGCAGATGACCTTGTAATCGTCGTGCGGGGTTTCTGCCAATCCACCATCTCTAGTATCATGCAGCGAGCTCTCAACACTGTCAGCGACTGGTGTAGCAACAGCGAGCTCTCGGTTAATGCTGAAAAAACTGTGATTCTGCCATTTACAAACAAGCGAAGGCTAGACAAGCTTGCTAATCCTTCGCTAAACGGCAAAATCATAACCTTCTCCTCGGAAGTAAAATATTTGGGCGTCACAATCGACCAAAAACTAACGTGGAACAGCCACCTAGCCAACGTCCTGCAAAAAGCAAAGATGGCGCTAGGGGCTAGCGGCCGACTCATGGGTAACAACTGGGGCGTCAACCCTAGGATTGCCATCTGGCTGTACAATGCCATTGTGAGGCCGACAATAACATACGCCTCCATGGTATGGTACTACAAAGCCTTTCAGTCGACCGCAATCACCAAACTGAGCAGCCTTCAAAGGACTGCCTGCCTCATGGCTACGGGAGCCATGTCCACCTCACCTGGCATGGCACTAAATGCATTGCTGGGACTACCCCCACTTCATTTATATTTACACAAGGAGGCAAAGACCAGCATGTATAGGGCTAGCGCTACGGGGAGAAGAAACTGGCTCTCCCAGAGATTGAGGTCTCTACATGACTCAATCCTGGAATCTCCTATTTTGAGCATGACAACGGACGTCATGCTTCCACGCCATGTGTATGAAAAGCACTTTAAAGTGGAACTACCTTCCAGAGAAGACTGGTCGAATAGCCAGCTACTCTGGAAGGACGGGTGCCTGAATTGGTACACGGATGGCTCCAAAATGGGACTGGATGTAGGCTGCGGAATTTATGGAGAGCGACCCAAATTCGCTGGTAGCATAAACCTGGGTACATACGCCTCCATTTTCCAAGCAGAAGTGTTCGCCATTCTCGAATGCGCAGACATAAACCTGCAAAAGCGATACTCCAACCAAACAATATATATCAACTCTGATAGCCAGGCTGCTCTTCTAGCACTGGACTCGTCGATCATCACGCCAAGGCTAGTTGAGGACTGCATGTCACGCCTGAATGCTCTGGGTTCGAAAAACCGAGTTGTCTTAAGATGGGTACCGGGTCACGCGGGTATCAACGGCAATGAGAATGCCGACGAGCTCGCACGGTCCGGGGCCATGGGGACTCGGTTCGGCCCTGAGCCGTTCTGTGGCATACCAAAGAGCCTGGCTCAAAGAACCCTACTGAACGTTTGCTACGAGGAGTCAACCAAACTCTGGAAAAATTCCTCGGGCATGGATCACTCTAAGTTTCTGGTAAAAGCCTTCGATAAATGGTACACCAACCAAATCCTAGCGCTAAACAGAAACAACCTTCGCATCATGACAAGAGCCCTAACTGGACATTGTCGCCTTAACAAGCACATGTTCAAACTGGGGCTAAGCGATACAAAATCCTGCAGATTTTGTGAGGAGGCGGAAGAATCGCCCCTCCATCTGCTAGGAGAATGTGGAGCATTGATGCATAAACGTAGCATCATTCTGGGCAAGCACCTGCTAAACCCAGATGAACTACGTGACATCACCCCGAAGAAAATCCTTCAGTTCTTAGTAGCTGCAAGGGTAAGTGGCGAACTATAACGCCGCATCTTCGGCGGTGAACCTACGAAGTGGCGATCACAATAGGCCTATCAATGGCCGCAGCGATACTATAGCCACCAAAAGCAAATAAAAAAAAAATATAGGCTGATGTTGTTGTTGTAATGACAATAGAAGTACTAATAAGGTAGCTGGTTTGTGTCCATTGTTTCGCACGCGGATAAATACTGTACTAATACAAATAATAGCAGAACATGGTGAACATACAATTACAAATCATTTTTGGTATTACGTTTGTATGGGAAATTCATCCGCGCAGGCTTGAAGCATTAAGCAAACTAATTTATCATAATATATTAATATATTTGTTAATAATAATAAACTATTATACCTATATATATTAAATATATTAAACTATTATCCTATGTTTAGAAAATCGTCATAAAGTTCAAAAATTTCATGTTTCCTATTTTTGTTTTAAGGAGAGATCAGCAGTTTTTTTTCTTTATGTAATTTTGTGTAAATAAAATGTATGGTGACTCATATTTTTTTAACTTTCATTTAAGGAGTATTAAATTGTCTATTAAAAACAATTTATTGCATTAACCTAGCATTCTTACTTTCCGAGATTTTTTGGATTCTTTGAGTGACCCGGATTCATTGCTCTCGAGTGTATTATTGAACAACGGACTATAAAATGTTCTTTGTTCAATAATATGTACTATTGTTGTTTTAGTTTAAGTTTTTGAGAATGAAGCATCATTATCTTATCGTATATCTTATCTTATCTATTGCGGTGGTATAGTAGATTTATATTATCAACACAATATATTAATTTAATCTCAAGATAGAGCCGCATGGAGAACCGAAAATGGTCCGGGCTTTCCGGATCTTTAGCTTACCTTACCTACGGGTCATTACCTTAACGCTCATAAAATTAATACCCACTAAGCCTTAATATTTTAATAAGCTGGTGTAATATAAGAGCGAAAACACATAAATCGTCGTGAAAGGCGCGCTTACAAGCTTTCTGAATAAAAACTGACGCGCTTATGGGGTTTCCCCGATCCAAATTAGCGGTAAGCCCATCTATATAACCTTATTATTACGTTGAAAAAAGAAAAGTTTGAAATTTCCTCCGATGTCCGGAGACGTTTTCAGCTAGGGTGCCTCCACCGAAGCTGTGCCGGTTTGCATCTCCGCACATCTTCGGTGGAGACCTGAAAAACGTCTCAAATTTAGATACAAACTGGCTAGACTGGAGCGGAGAAGTGTGACTGGAGCGGAGAAGTCTGGCTAAAGAGGCTGATGTGCGTACGGAGAGCGTCGGATGTTTGTTGAGATACAAGCACTAGTGAGGCACGGCTTTTTTCTCAGGTTACATCTCCGCTCTTCTCGTCTCCGCTGCATGACGTCACCAGCCTGCAAGCACAACTCCGCTTTGATCTTTCTTCTATATCCTAGCATACAAATTCAGATTTACAGATTTCAATAACTTTAATTCTTTAGGCTTACAAAATAAGCGCTTAGACAATTCAAATTGCATACAGTTAATTTTATAATATATAAGAAATAGGAAGATATTGATTTTCTCTTCACTTCAATTTTTGTCCAGTGGAAGAACTGAAAAAGAAATCACTAGTAGTTACATTCGTACCTATATAACTTATGTGTCTAATACATACTATAATACAATATGTTTTGCCTTTATAAATCTAAGTTTAATTTGATTTAAATATATGTCAATAAATTATTCAAACAACTTTAACAACATACAATTTCATACATGCTATATTGTCGGTGTGGTATGGAGCGACATCTGGCCAAGCATACCATGACCAAATATATGTACATAATACATCTACTACGCTAGGTTACCTCTATACTGACGACGCCGCCGCCGCCGCGCCGGTAGGCGGAGACGAGATGTGCGATTATGATTAACAATGATCTATTGATTGATTGTAAAGTTCTAAAACGGGATATTTACTGCGTCGCAGGAAGTTGTGGGTTCGAGTCCTTGTAACAATATGTACGATCTGCAGATATTTGTTCCAGGTGTTCTGGTCGTTTTCTATAAAATATCAATTCTACATATTGATATGTCACCAAAATAAGTCTAACTCTACAATTAACGCGGCATATCAAACAATTATATTAATGATACCTAAAAAAATTATAAATAAATTTAATCACGTAAAAATAACAATGAAGTAGGTAATCTAAATAGCTAAAATGATTTTAGATATAAGTTTTGCAATTCTTGACTACGTTTTTCCATTAATCTATTACGCGCGATTGAGTGTCTGCATCCGGAGGTTAGGGGCCTCAGATGGTTTTTAAAACGCGTGTTACAAAGCGCGCGCTTCTAAACACCTCGGTAGGTATTAGTGTAGTCATCTACTTACCTCCCTTATTTATACTATTATACACGTAATAAACCTCCTACTGTATCGCAATGTAAATTTTTGGTTAGGAAGGACGCGTAACATCAAGAATATCGCAACATGTGCGAAACACATGATCCAACTATGGAGTTTCCGAAATATGTAGGTACTTAATTCTTAGAAAATAAACATACTAATATTCCCATAGCGTTGTTAATAAATAATTTCCTGGCTTGTACATAGTCTAGTGACTCTCTGTAATATTACTCTTGGATTTTATGAAGAAATGTTTCTATGACATCGTAGTCTATGATTTAGTTTGTTTTAAATATCTAAATGAAGTTATATAGCTGGTTGGCTTCCTAGTTTGGCCTTATCTCCACGTCTGTATATCCACGGATTTCATACCAGGAACCACTTGTTGTATTCTGGCAATGCAGATGCATTGAACATTGATAATGTGAGTAGAATAAATAATCGCTATCGTATCATCAATGGTGAAGGCTAGCAGAAGACAAATGAGGCCTGTACCGAGTGTCATCTTTGCATGATGGAGATGATAATACATCCACCCTGAATTCCTAAACTGTCCTTCATAGAAATACACGAGTAAAATAATATAGAATAGAATTGATTATAAAAAAAAATACTGACGTAAAAATAATACTCGTACTTACTACCAATAGACTAGAACTAGACTTTATATCTGATTTCCACCGTGCCGATTATTAAGTGGAAAATCCGCCCACGAGTTCTCTCCTCCGTAGACCGAGACACGTTCTCGGTGACCCCGTTGACCCAATCACCGCCGCTAACCGTATAAATATTAATATCATAATGTAATATTAAAATTAAAGAATAGGAGCAAATTCAGCTTTTGCTGCATGCATTACACTACATATATGCATGCAGCGATGTCTTTCAATTCACTCCTCTCGAGTAGCTGGTCACCGAGAGATTTAGTTGAGGTGAAAGCGAGATGAAAATAGTATAAAGAGGAAAGATTTGATTGTTTGAATAGAATAGGCTTCGAAACTACTGGACCAATTTGAAAAATTCTTTCACCATTTGAATCCTAAATTATCCCTGATGAACATAGAGTATCTAAAAAAAGTTAGGCATCCGCATGAAAAAATAAATTTTCATTAAATACTTTTGTGCGAAGCCTGGGCGAACCGCTAGTACAAAATAATAATGAAAGAATTAGATCATGTGTTGCGTTGTTGTGCAGGTGTTGTTATACATGCGATCTAAAGTTTTACCATTAAAATAGCCTTTGATGGAAATTCTTAGATACCTGAAGACCGGTGGAATGCTCTCTGAGCCCGCGAGTTGATACGATACCGTCGTCATTTGTTTTGTAATGGAAACGTCATAAGCTCCGAACGCAAATTGTTTTCATAAAAAGTCATTTTTAAGAAGTCAGAAATCTTTGAATCTCTTCATTGCTTCGTTTATGATGAGACGCGCTTTGCACGGGTATTTCACAAAAAAATAAAAAAATATAAATTTTTACACACACAAACACGCTGGTTGTGGATTGAAAGGATCCCTAACATTTTTTTCTATTTTTATAGCCTTTTTTATCAGGGATGATGTTGAAAACTAACGTTGAAATATTTTCAACGTTAGTTTTCAACATCATCCCTGATCCCATTTTCAAATCGGTCCATAATTTCGGAGCCTATTCTTTTTAAACAATAGTAAGTAAACAATAC
This sequence comes from Eupithecia pulchellata, assembly GCA_963931895.1. Classification (NCBI taxonomy): domain Eukaryota; kingdom Metazoa; phylum Arthropoda; class Insecta; order Lepidoptera; family Geometridae; genus Eupithecia; species Eupithecia pulchellata. Next base: position 6,191,713 of record OZ007527.1, on the reverse strand, counting down.
ACAGTACAATAAACAGTACAATAGTAATCTTTCCTCTTTATAATATTCGTATAGATATCAACAACAGCTTATCTAGTCTTGGGGTTCTCAAATTATCTTTTGCAAAATCAACTGGCTAAATTATCTGCAGCTCAGTTTTGCTCTAGTTTTCAACTCAATTTCTTTGACAAGGTATCGTTAACTGTAAAGATATAGAGTTGCCCCACTTTGAATCGCTTTACTACTAAAAAATATAGAAGAATTGAAACCAGCCTTATCGGTTTACTAACATTTTAAATTAGTAAACAGATTTCTTCGTCTAAGCATTGACGACGATCAAAACTAAGCCTTATGTTATTAGCGTATTTAGTAGATAAAACACGCCAATGTGTAATTTAGTCACTGATAGTTATTTATCACTAAACTAAACCTAAGTTTTGATTAATTCCTTGACTTTGACTCATTGTTTGGCTACGCTACGACCTTTTGGTTAGGAAGGTACATCTATCGACTATTTAAAAACCTAACTAGCGACCCACTCCGGCTTCGCACGCGAGCAATGCTGAATGTTACAAAAACCTTCTTCTTGATAAAATTACTATTAAAAAAAACTGCATCAAAATCCGTTGCGTAGTTTTAAAGATCTATGGGACAAACAGACAGACGGCGGGAAGCGACTTTGTTTTATACTATCTAGTGATACTACAAACGGAAAAACAATCGCGTTTTAATAACCTTGTCTAGACTTTATTTACGCTATTTCCCATCTAATGCACACAGATTGTTATGAAGGTATAAGAGCCCCTGTACAATGAAATGTATGCAAAGGGAAGGTAAAGCCCCATCTTATACAGGGAATACAAAACAGGCACACGTTGCAAAGCTTTATTTGAAATTCACAGAATGGGTATGCTTGATACCGGGTGTCACAAAGAGTTAAGACCAAACTTTAAGGTGGAGTTCAATTATAGGACACTGAAGTAATTAACACGTTCCCTGTGTATGACCCATCGGTGGTGCATATTGAAGTTCTGATCGTACGTGCATGACACACATATGGGGCAAGAGCCCTTGCAAGTTTAAAGGCTCGTAAAAATGTACACGTATGAGTTTATCCACTTTTATCCGCATACACGTGTAGCCAATAAACTAAAATTTAAATTGACAAGAAAACCGGTGGACTTTTCATTTAGGGTTGCCAGTATCCTACCATCAAAAGTGAAAGTATTATGGGTAAATATAAAATAAAAATGCATTATATATTATTTATTTATTCTTAGTATTATTTAATGAACAAGGTTATAACAATTGAGGCAAAAAGCTTTTCGGCACTTCAAGCACTCCATGTCCGTTTTTTTAGACTTACGGGCTGCTTCAACTGGTCTTTGGCCTCCTTCTACCAACATTTTGTAGCAGCCAGTGCAACGCAGAGATTTGGTGCTCTCCGTCGATTCATGATGCAAAATTATTGAGCAAAGAGAATAAAACCACTACGTGTTATTGAGTAGATAACTATCGTATCAGCAGTAACGCGAGACAAGCAGAAAATGGTGATGTGATGACTTGACCGTCACGTTGACATTAGAAATTTGACACTGATATTGAAAAACAAAGTAGACACTAGCAGTAGACAGATTCAATTTTTTTTTCCTGTCAAACGCGTATGACGTTTATGTGGGACATGGCGACAAGAGCTCATAAGTGCATGACCCACGGATGAATCATGGAGTAAAGAGCTCATACGTGCATGACCCACGGATGGCTCATTTACAAATATTGTTTTTTTTAATAAAGGGGGGCAAAAAAATTAAAAATAATGTTTTGTCACAGTCATTTATATGCTACCCTAATATAATATCTACATAAAGCATTTGCACGTAGGTGGTAGACTCCATAATCTTGGCTGCACAGGGAACGTGCGTATAAATCTCGTACTATTGTATCACACCAAGGCAAACCGAAATATTTTATACCTATTATAATAGTTTTGTGGTAGGGACGAACTAACATAATTACAAGCTATTGTAATGTTAGTACAAATCTAAGATCAGTTCATACTTTATCATCATCGAACGCAAATTTTACATAAGCTTTAGCCAAAAGAAGCATCACTGAATTTTCATTTTGTATTCCGCGACGCAAATTCAATAAGGTAAGCTAAATACCTAATATTAATAAAATTATCGATATTTTTAGGGTTTTGAGGTCGGTTTCAGGACACCTGCCTATGGTTTCGCTTTTTCCGTCGTGTTTTAATCTTTTACATCTCAGCAACTACAGGCTATTGACATGAAGTTTGAAATAATACTAATCTTTTTGCGCCTGTACAAGTTAAAGACAGCAACATTTAGAAAATTAAACATTGAAATGAAGATATTCAGTGCAAATTCTGAAGTTGACATTTTAAGTAACATAAAGTCTAAAGTGATATCATCGGTTTGTACATCCCTAAACAATTTTTGTAAATTTCCGTAGGTTTTTTACTTTTTGAAATATTTTACCATTCCCCCAGGAAATCTCTGAAGATTGCAGAGTGAGCCATCTAAAATGTACTAGGCGTTTGAATCTACAAATATAAGATACATATAATATGTATCTTATATTTCGAGATATAGCAAGCTACAGATCCGGATAACCATCAAGCCTAATCTAAACTCTCAAGCTAAGTCTGATTAGCAAGCCGATCAATTACAGTTTTTTTTTTTTTTTTTGGTAAATTGAAAATCATTCTATAATATGATAAGGCCAGAGAAAAGAACTATCAAATGAGCAATTACCTTGTTCAAGGATAGTTTATTTTTTAATTCGTTTTGCGGTAAGAACGGACTGGAGCAGAGGAGAAAATCTTTTTAGTTTTAAAGTTTAAACTCATATTTTTATGTTTTATAGCAATTTTAAGAGCAGATTCCACAAGTTTTATATTGATACTTCAAAGCATTATGGCAAAGTTCACCTTGCTCCATACGTACTAAAATAAATAACATGGTGAGCAGTTCCAGTGGAAATAAAACCGCAATATTTATGGTCAAATAAAATAAACTTTAAAACTGCAGTTGCGAAAATTGAGAAAGTCTGGTTCAGCGATTTTTATTATAGCTTTATTTTACCATCAGAAGCTGATCTGAATTTGTTGAAAGTGTTAGAATTAGAACATAGTAAAATATTTATTTACTACCGTCAATTTCAAAATAAACTAGAATTGACAAAATGGGATAGAACTCTGTCAGAATAAATGTCTAACCAACTTTGTTACGCATTTAATAGTTAAATTATTGTATTTGATATAAGCTATTAAAATAAATCCATCAGCTTTTTACATTTTAGCTATTATTACATTTTATTCTGATCGAATGCGGATCATATTTAATTAGAAAGATGATGAAAAAAAATCGGGTAAAACCTTTATTTACAAAGAAAGTTACAATTAAATAACCAAATTAAAACGATTTTTGACTAATATTTAGCTTACTGCAGACTGTGGAAAACAAACCACGTAGCTCAACTAATCCACATCAATACCAGTCGGAAGCGTCCCCAAGACGCTGGCAGCATTGCCTGCATTGTATGGCAATGCTGATGTCCTGCGCCAGATACTGACCAGCTCTCTGTTCACACGTCGCTTCGACAGACGACCGTCAGATATTTTTTTGAAAGTCCGTAGAGCCTCTCGGTACCCCACGTACCTTAGGGTCTCGACACCAAGGGAAGCAAATTCGTAGGCTCTGTCGAGACGGAGATATTTGTTTGAGAAACATTAACACAAACTCTCGCATTTTTAATATTATCGTATTACATAGGAATAAGGATTATGTTATAAAAGAGCGGTTATTCCACCCTTGGCCCTCGCTCTTGTGGATAAGTAATACTGGACGTTTTAGTCAAACAACCCTAAACTTAACAAAAGGTCTACGTCACGGACCTTTTTTCAGGTGGACATAGATACTTAGTCATGTGGTATTTGTGTGGGCGGAACGCTTTTACAAGAAAATTCTAAATAGGCTGTTGGTGATAATTTTTCGCATTTTCTAAACTTGTAGGACCTAGGATAGTAGGGATAGGCGGACAAAGTCGCGCGCAAAGTTTAGTATTGTAATAGAGGAAGGATTTTATCGATTGTTTGTTTGGATTCAATAAATTTCGAAACAAATCGACCAATTTAAAAAAAATGTTATTTGAAGCCTGCGTTACCTTAATGAAGATAGGCATTAGAATATTTTCAAAAAGTTAGGGATCCGTAATTTCTTGTGTCTTCAATAATGTAACCCAAATTGAATGTGTGAAAATTTTTCCTTTTTTAAATTTTCGGTAAATACATAGTACATACATTGTGCAAAGACGAGGCGGAGCAAAAAAAATTATTACGAAAGACATGGTTCATTATGTCCTTAGCCTCGCTTGTATATAATAGTCAAAATAATGCTGTAGTTACATACGTTGCAATCGGTTCAATCATTAAATTACCTATAAATAAATTCAAACAGATTTTCAAAACCATTCTTTGCAAAAAGCCGATGACGTAGAATTTACATGAAGCGAACAAGAAACCCTTTCGTTTCTTGTTCACTTCATTACTTTACATAAAAAGATTGAAGCGAATAGAAAATTGAAGGGATCTCTTTATAATCCAGTCTTTGTAATATGTACTTTGTGTCGTAAGGTTAGACCTTACGAAGACATCACAAAAATAAAGAACACAGGAACACAGGAAATAAAGAACGGGCGAAGGTCTGCCTGCGACGCAGGACGTTGTGGGTTCGATTCCCGCCTCGGGACAAATATTTGTACGATCTGCAGATATTTGTGCAGGATGTTCTGGTCGTGTTATATGTACCTTTATAAAAAAATATCCATGTAATAATATTGTATTATGTATATCACTATATTATGTATAACACTAGCTCTGCTTAGCTTGGGGCTAGATGATGCTGGGTTGATTGTCCGGCATAATCTGTAAAAAAAATTGATACGAAGGAACTGTATAAAAAACCATAGAGACTGGCCCTGACGTGACTTACCTTAAGAGTGTACCTTATGTAATTTTATAGTTAGAAATCGTTATTTATCTCAGAATCTGTGAAAGCTACCACCTTCATATTTAGGTAAATGATAATTCGAACTTTTATCTTGGATTCCGTCTTTTCAAAAACACGATTGGTGAAAATTTTCTCGATACTTTTATTTTTTGAAAAATACATGTTTTGCACACATTTTGCTATTTATCTCAGGAAATACCTCATTTTTTTGTTGGATTTTTGTTTTGTCAAGAAACGTAGTAGAATTTCTTCGTTTTCGTCTTTTTAATTTTTCGATTAGTTGTGTAAATAACTTGTAATTAGGCATAACAGTTTTGGCGGAGCAAAATACGGAGCACGTCTATCGCTCTGTGCTTCTCACTCATACGAAAATCATATCTTGTCATCCTGCTCGAAATTTGAATTTTGGCCTGCACTGAAAATCACCGCTGAGTAGACACCGTATCTACCCAGCACAATGCTGAGTGTAGGCCATTTGGCCCTAAACCTCTGCTACGCACAAAAAGTATTTAAGCCCAGGATTAATTGAGTCTTTAGTTACTGAGCTGTGTAGTAGATTTAAGGGAAATATTTTTTTTTCTTTTTTTTTCTTTCTTTTTCCTAAACTATACAAAAGTTCTACGTCACAGGCAGTTTTCCATGTCAGTGTATTTATTCTTGTGGTATGTGTGTGGGAACGCTTTCACAAGAAGAAAAATCATAAACTGACTGTGCAAGTAGGTTATAACTTAGTATTTTGTATCATCTGTTTCACCGAAAGCATTAAACCGCTGAAATGTCCGACGGAAGTAATTTTCCTCCAGTTGCGACGACGGTCCGCCATTTGCCTGAGCATTTGAAAGCCCTAACAGTTTTCAATCTTGACGGGGATCCCGCCAAATCTCTGCGTAATGGCGCCGTCGCCATTGTTTCACTGATCTCTTGTCTTATTTGAGTTCAAATGAGTGTAAATTAGTTTCAAATGAGTGAATTCGGTAAAACGTTTCATATAGAGTTCCGTAGGAAACGAAGTCGTCAAGGCATCCAAGTAAAGAAATTAATTAATTTAATTAAATTAACGCTTAATGAATTGTCCAGTATTATTTAATTTATTATTAAATATCAAATATATCACAGGAAGGTCTTAAAACTGGTTTGGTGCCAACGTTTAAATCAGAAAAAAAATTATCACCACATTGGTACCGACGCTACAAATAGGTTCCTAGTTACACTACGAACCCCTAAAACAGAGGTATAGGATTTACAGATTTTCCTTTTCTTGATACACAAAAGAAAAAGAATGTTAAACAGTTAATGGATTGCGAGATTTTTTTGGATACTTCGAGCAATTTACTCCTTTAATGATGCTGGATGCGACAAGCAGAAGACAGGGCGCTATAGCGCTTATGGGGAGGCCCAGCTGTGATGGGATGGTGATGATGATGACTCCTTTAATAGGTACCTACGGTCACCGTAATACATTAACATTAATAACGCGATTTGAAACTTATTATTAACTAGCCAACTTCGCACGGAAAAAAATATTTTTGCAGATCCGTAACTTTTTTGAAAATATTCTATAGGTTATGTTCATCAGAGGAAATTTAAGATTCTAATGGTGTAAGAATTTTTCAAATCGGTCCTCTAGTTTCGAAGCCTATTCAATTCAAACAAACAATACAAACCTTTCCTGTTTATAATATAGATAATACCTTAACGGGTACTTAACGCGTATTTAACAATTTTTTGCGACGTTTCAAAAGGATTACACACTGTCGTGATGGATTACTAGGTAAATGAATGCGACAACTCCCCCTAAAATATTACTAACAAGCGACCTCCCGACTTCGCACGGGTGCATGTTATAGTTACATATAAACCATCCTCTTGAATCACTCTATCTGTTAAAAAAACCACATCAAAATCCGTTGCGTAGTTTTAAAAATCTAAGTATAAATGGGACAGACCGCGGGAAGAGACTTTGTTTTATACTATGTAGTGAGAATAATCTTACAATGAGTCGGCGACCTATAAATGCAGTGAATTATAGAGTAATAGTAGGAAAGTTCATTGGATACAACATCATCAACATCATCATCGTCAACATCACCAGCCTATAATAGTCCACTGCTGGACATAAGCCTCCCCTAATGAGCGCCATAGATGGCATCATTATTTGGGGGTTATTGCCCATAATCCCCACGCTGGGCATGCGGGTTGGGGATCGCAGTTCGGTGTAGTTGTTCTGCAGAAGGCGCTGCTGCCCGCCCCCCGCTGTGTTTCCCTTAGTCGCCTCTTACGACACCCACGGGAAGAGTTGGGGTGGTGAAATTCTTTGCCGCACCACACGGCTTTCATAGGATACAAACGTTATTAATTTAGCTTTGTATTACTTTTACCTATATCAAAACGTTATAACGACCTCACACCACAAAGGACAAAAGAGCAATTTGCACGAAACACTAACTCCTAACTAATTCATTAACAAGCAACACAATAGTTTCACTAATGATAAATGAACTTAACAATAGCTTCGAAGTATTTATAAACAATTAATTAAAATAAACTCAGTGCTTTCAGATATAAGATTCATTATTAACAAGCTATTATATGAGGTGACTGTAAAACCTTAAGCCTGTTTTGTTTCAAAGCTGGACTAGGCCACTGCCTGATGCGCCTTTCCTCCATTTTTTTTTATTTTCCTCCACCTTCATCACCGCTAAGAATGGAACTCGCTGCCTGGAGGCTTCCGTCGATTGGGACCGCTAGGTAAAGGGACCGCGGTCCCATTCGCCGGATTGATAATTTTTTTATTTTTCTTTCGGCGAATGGGACCGCAAACCACGTGACGTAAATCGTACAGTCGGCGTCAGATACAGATCCGAAATAAATACGACAATGTTAAGTGAATAGTACCTAGTTCATAATTATAATTTCTTCAACTTCTGTTTTCCGGACTAACTACATACTGGGTTTCTTCAAGACTAGGGTAAGTAGGTGTCTTGTAGACCTTCGTGATATTTCGTCAAGTCTGATATTCAAAAGATATTTTGCACATATTTTGCTTTTTTTTATCAGAAAAACTCACGTTTATTGTTGGATTTTGTTTTTGTGAAAAAACTAATAAGTATTTTATTTTGTTTTGTAGCTTAGTGAATAATAATGCTGGACAATCCACACATCATCATCTAGCCTACACCAAGCTAGGAGCAAAGGGAGCAGAGAAGAGTCCAGAGCTTCTGTTTTCTGACTGATAGGTAGGTATACTTGATACATTATACCCACTACATTGATAGAAGTAGTGGGTATATTGTATCAAGTATATCTCCAGACGACCAGAATACCCGGAATAAATGCCTACAAATCGTATCAACATTTGTTCCGAGGCGGGAATCGAACCCGCAACTCTCCACATCTCGTCCACCGCACCACAGAAATCGTCAATTAAAAGGAATTTTTCGATTGGTTATTTAATTAACTTGTAACTAGGTAAAAAGTGTAAAAACACGGCGCTAGAAAATTAATTGCGCCCCCATAGCTCTGTACTTCTCACTCATAAGAAAACAATAATCTTGTCATCCCGCTCTGTTTCTATTACGGGGCGGCGTTATTGCACACTATGCTATGAACACAACACTATTAATATGGTTTCTTAGGGTTTCTTTAGCAAGAAACGACGTTAGATATACAGTGGTTACTGATACAATCCAATGCTTATGCATTGGAAAATAATATATATACCTTCTCCATGATAAGAACCCAGCACTCTTGAAGGTTTAGCATTAGGTGTATATTTTTATAGAGTTAGGAGAAATATACTACATAAATAATTTAATCCTGCCCTAGGTCTAGAGTCTACGCGCCGTCGTCGGTTCGCAGAATAAAAAAGAGGTTCCTTTTTAGAAACCTCTATTGTATTCTGCCACCCACTTTATTTATTTTAAATACAAAGTACACCATACGCATGAATATTTAATATTCATACCTTTCAGTTAATCTTCACAATCTAATCACACAGATCCATATCGGTACGTAAATTTAATAAAAACAGCTCAACTTGTACTCGTGCTGTGGGATTATTTAACCGAAAATTAATTTACATAATCGCCATTAATCTTACAAAGTTAGGACACGTCGTTAGTCGTTCCGCATCTGTTATCAAGATTTAAGAACTTCGTAGTAAATATTTAGAGGAATATAAGTACCATTTAACCCAAACATCGGAGTAACATTGGTGAACATCTTGTGTTTACGAAACTACGAGGTTATGAGTAATACGAATGAATGAATGCGCCAAGCAATTAATAGTTTTACGACTAGGTAACATACAAAATGCGAGATAGTGATCAAATGTGAAAACGGACACAATATTGTACACAGCCTGCCATTGATGTAATACTGACTGACATAGTGATCTATCAACGCACAGCCTAAACCACTGGACGGATCGGGCTGAAATTTGGCATGTTATTTATGACGTAGGGATCCGCTAAGAAAGGATTTTGATTAATTCTACCCCCAAGGGGATAAAATAGGGAATGAAGGTTTGTATGAAACTTTGTCAATTTTAAACCGATCGGGCTGAGACTTTGCATGCATAAAGCTACTATGACGTAGGCATCCCCTAACGCGAGCGAAGCCGTGGGAAAAAGCTAGTTATAATGATAAAGAGTAGGTATCTGTAAGAATAGTAGATTGTGTCACAAGGGAGCGAAATGATGTTTTTAGGGCAATAATTTTTTTTTAATCCAGAACATCTCAAAAGATCAGTTTAAGGACTTAGTTACTAAGTACGTCGGTCGAGGTTATAGTATAATAATTTAGGTATGGTGTGGCACACTTTTATTTATCTAAACTATGAGAAAGAAATATTATAATAAGTAATTTGTTTATAACAGTTGTGTGAAAATACATGAATACATAAATCATTATTAGGTATGTAAGTTGTTTATCACAGTTTCCGCATTTAATTTTTCTGGTGTTTATTTGTCAATTTCACTGCTAGAACTTTTATTAAATCTGTGAATCAAATTAGTATTGTATGTAATATTTATACAAAAAGAATAAAATTCGCCGATCTCTGTGGCGCGGTGGGTGAAGGTGCGCCTGCGCCGCAGGAGGTTTCGTGTTCGATTCCAGCCTCGGGACAAATGTTCGTACGATCTTGCAGATATTTTTTCAGGGTGTTCTGGTCGTTTTTAAGTATGTATAATAAAAAATATCTATCTATTTAATATATTGTATTATGTACATCAGTCATCTATCACTAACCTACCCATAACACAAGCTTTGCTTAGCTTGGGGCTGATGATCGGATTTTCCAGAATTATTTATTTAGGTATTTATAGTTCCCGCGTATTCTTTCTTTAAATTTGGGTAGCGAATGCCGCGTCGGCACGCGCACACAATTTATTACCGGCCGACTTTATTGAAGCGAATTGTATTCAAACTTTTTTATTTATTTATTTAATAGTATTCGAAATTCAAAAGTCGTTTCGTCAATGTTATTAACTGCACTGGAATAATCCACCCATTTCGTTTTCGTTACACACGTTTAGAAGGAATACTATGCCTCTTTTCTAATACATCGAATGAAAATTCTGACTGGGAAATAATACCTACCCGCCGAATCTATACTAATATTATAAAGAGAAAAGATTTGATTGTTTGTTTGAATTGAATAGGCTCTGAAACTACAGGACCAATTTGAATAATTTTTTCACCATTTGAATCCTAAATTTTCCGTGATGAACATAGGCTATATAATATTTTGAAAAAGCTAGGGATCCGCATGAAAAAATCAATAATTGAACAGTGCGCTGCATATTCAGCCTCTTTTTCTATTATGGCGCGTCATCATAATAGAAAAAGAGGTTGAATATACATATAGCGCGTGGTGCTTGCTTTTTCTCTACGGCCAGTGTCAGTTATGGAGTGTCGAGTCAATGTCAAAAAAAAAGTCAATGTTCAAACTCACCTCAATGCTGTTAAAAAAGTAAGGGATCCGTATAAAACTGTGAAAGCCATCGTGTTATCGTGTTAGTGTGTATAATTTCTGAAATGTTTGTTTTATACCCGTGCGAAGCCGGGGCGGACCGCTAGTTGTTAATAATCAGAACCAGAAACCACTTTTTAATATACTAGGAGTGCCTTCCTAGATGTATACAACATTCTCTTCTGGCTCTAACTATGTATAAGAACCTGCTATAATAATTATAATCATAAAAAACAGGTTAGCTGTTTTCTAAGACCGATGAAAAACAAAAGTTGAATGTGCTAGCGCTATTGTTATCGGATCAAAAATATCTCTTTTCAGGATAATTGAAAAAATAAGCAAAAAAGCTTGAGTTTCGTGAACCCGTCACATTGAGATGTTGATCTAACCTGGCGTTGGGCTTTGAGTACAAAACAATATAGTTGAATGCACTGCTAAAAGTCTTTGTCCTGAGCAGGGTGATATGAATATTTAATCAAAAATGTATTTTTGGGAGAAAAATAATAGCAAACTGCGCACCTACGCCAAATTTCTACACTAAAATCTGTTCTATGTATGAAATTTTGTGTTGTATTTATTCGGGGTAATAAACAATTACACTTTATTCAATAGATTTCCGATTTGCTAACCTAACTAGAAGTAGATAGTTCGAAACGCCGGAAAAGGTATATCTCCATACCCATAAACCTTTCAATATTCAACAAAATCATACAAAGAATAATTTAGCTGAGCTATTAATATCAGTTGTTTTGAAAGTCAATGCTTTCAGATGAACTTGGCTGTGTCGTGGATAGTGCTGGCCGGTGATTGAGTATTTGTTTATATTGCAAATCTTTCAGACGCATTTGATGGATGAGCTGGACAAGTAATAAACCATATAGAAGCAGTGCCCCCCAATTTTGTGAGCACAAAAATATACAAAACCTTTGTTTATCTTCTCTCGTTCTCTTATGGTCATTATAATATAGCACAGTTTTCGTTACCTACTTTTAAGTATAAGAATACTTGTATTAGGAGGTAACGCTCTTCCATAACATAAATTTTCAGTTATAAAGGTTCTTGAAAAATTACACGATAATAATGCTAATAGAACGCACAACGTCGCATTTTCTATTACATAAAAGCTTCTAAACATAAAGCAAATTAAATAACGTTTAACATTTTGATGAGTAAAGACCATTTTATTAAATTTATTAGCTGGGTTCCCGCGGTTTCATCCGTGTAACTCCCGATACCGTGGGATATTCGGGATAAGAAGTGCATACGTTATTCCAGGTCATAAACTATCTGTGTACCAAGTTTCATCAAAATCCGTAGTTATTGTGTGAAAGTGTAACAAACATCACCATATACATACAAACTTTCGTGATTATAATATTAGGTATAGATAGTAGGATTTTCAGCGTTTACAAAAACATAACCTCAAGAACTGAGGCACACAATAAATTCTATGCAATGTATTATGGACTGACTATAGGTACCTACTTAAGTAAATCAGTTTAGTTATCTCAAAAGCTTTGTTTATTCGCGATTGGAATGGGAAATAACTTCGTCATGGTTACGTCTCATTTCCCGTATAATCAATCACGGCAGGTTGTCAAACTGATATGGAACCTTGTCAAAGTAAATGTCCTACTGCATTGTTTCTGTTCGGAATCGTTCCATCCCATTCAAAAAGCGAAGAGATAGGTGTTTACCAAGTAAGTAAGGTAAAGGTCAAAATACCTACAAAGGTACAGTGCGCGTCAAAATTAAGTACCCCCCTTGTATACAAACTATTTTCGACTACTTCTAATTACCCTGTAACGTGTCACAATTTTTCACATTCAAAAATTTATCAGGCCGCCGCTCAGGATCGAACTGCCATTCCATAATACTCAAAGTCTGAAATTACCAACAATACCCACTATTGTGTTCCACATAAGTACATTGAGATAGGGGGGGTATGTGTGGATATGTGGATATGTGATGTGACGCGCACTGTACCTACCTATTGAAAGTATCATTGTATCTTTGGGACGGGACGCTTCCTACTGTTATCGATATGGATCAGATTAAGCTACCTGTAGTTTGTTTGCAACAGTCTGCAGTTAGCTCAATTGTTTAAATTGTAAATAGAACTAGTATTCAAATGTATTTGTTTATTTAATTGTGATTAAAAGTTTTAACCTTTGTTATAGTAGGTATAAATATACGCACACCGAATTTAGATGCACCACTTGACCACTATCTGTGAACATCAGAATTATTCATGAAATTTCAGTTGCCTAGCGAAAATACCGAGGCATGAACACACCGTATACTTTCGCCGCAACAAGCGAGCTCGACTCAAGAAGCCATTTCGTTCTATTTAGGTCAAATAAAATGACTTTCCGGTTGCAATACTCAGCTGGGACCAGTAAACTTTGCAATAAAAACACTGGAATCTGTCAGGCAGGTCTGTCAAGAATTGTACCCAAACCTCAGAAAAACGATCATATGGTATTGTTGTAATTGTCGAATTTGACACGGAAGCAATATTGGACCACCAGTCTCTTTCTCACAACAGTGGTTTAACGTTAGGAAAAATCAATACACACTCTTTTTATCAGCGCCCTCTTCCTGGTTTCATTGTCACGGATGCCATCTAACTCAACGGGTTTGTTTACATGTCAGGAGAAGTCATTGTGAGATTTTTATGTTTTGCCCGTGTTTTCGACTTATTTATTGAGCAAAACTGTAATATAAATTGAAAATCATATAGAAGAGGTACCATGAAGTGTTCTGTAGCAGGCCGAGGCCTATGCCAAAGCAAAAACAGGCCGAATCTAACCTTACACCGGTAAGTGGCTAACATTTCGTTAAATTGGTGTCTATTGTACATTGTATTTTGATATACTTTATATCAAAATACAATGTACGTAAGAAAAACGATTGTCTATGGAAGTGCCCTAAGCATGTACTTTCCTTGGATACCTATGTAAACAAATCGGTAGAACAACATGGCGGATTAGGGATGTTCACTTGTTCGTCTAGTCGATAACATTATATCGATGGACGAGCTTGTCTTTTTAATCGACATCAAAAAAGGAAAGGTTCTATGTTCAACTGTATATTTTTTTTGTATCAATGAGGGCTACCGTTTTTGTACTCACCAGTTAGCGCCACTGTAAAGTAAGGTCAGAACGAACTTACTTATAGGCGACGGGAAAATATATTTACATTTTTCAGCGATTCAGCGACCCGCCCCGGCTTTGCACGGAAACCTCTTAAATTGTCAGTGTTCCTATACTATATTATGCATGTATTATAGGTACATGTAAACCTACCTCTTGAATCACTCTATCTATTTAAAACAACCGCATCCAAATCCGTTGCGTAGTTTTAATGATTTAAGCATACATAGGGAAGGACAGACAGACAGCGGGATGCGACTTTGTTTTATACTATGTTATGAAGAGCGCATTTCTGAGGTGGTCCCATTGGAACCAAGTCAGGATCTGATGGTGGGATCCCGGAGAAATCGAAGGAAACCCTCATTTTCGGAATTGGAGCTGGATCCGAGAGTTTACTGGAGGTGAAGCAGGAGCAGGATATGTAATAAAACACTGTTTTAACTGAATTGATCGCGTATATTTTGTATTTTGTTATAGCCTGACGTTTTGGAGGCTTTTCTGATTTGAATGCACTCTCTTCAAAGTGCAATGTGCACACATGAATGTCTTGAGTTCCTGGCCGGATATTTTCTAAGCCAATATTTTCTTACGATTCCCTCCGCCGGCTTTCGTTTCTTGGTAAACTAAAACAAGAAAAAATACGTAACTTATAAAGGTCAACACATCATCAGTGGTTTTGTGTCCGGTGGTCTTGTGTGGAGAGGTTCAAGTCCGTTAAGATGGATTGCACCTCTAAGGTCAACACGGGGCAGTGTGTAATTTTTTTGTCAAAGTTTATTTTGAATCCAAAAATGGTTTTCAAATGGTTTTCGTAATAAAAAAGTCCACACTTGCCCAATAGTTACACTTAGGTAGGTACCCATACTGATCTTACCTAATTTATCGATAACGTTCGATGTTCGATGATGTTCAACACTAGCACCGGTTTTTATGTCTGCGATGTGAATGAAATATTGAGAATATTGCGGGTTTCTACAGCTCACAATAAAGATGATTCAAAATAATAGGTTTTTACACACTTTATATCACAATACAATGTACAATAGACACCAATTTAACGAAATGTTAGCCACTTACCGGTGTAAGGTTAGATTCGGCCTGTTTTTGCTTTGGCATAGGCCTCAGCCTGCTACAGAACACTTCATGGTACCTCTTCTATATGATTTTCAATTTATATTACAGTTTTGCTCAATAAATAAGTCGAAAACACGGGCAAAACCAGTGTTGCCAGATAGGGAAACCAAAATTACAGTGTTAGAGGCTTGAAAATACAGTGTTTACAACAAAAATACAGTGTTTGTCTAAATAAAAATGCAGTGTTTTTTACAGTGGAATTCACGTACCATTTTTTAATTATTTATATTATCTTACCAACTAAACATTCGATGATTCACTGTCACTCTCGTAATCCAACTCCTCTCCCTGTTTTATAAATTCCCGAGACAATTGTGTTTTGTGTTGGAATAAAGCAGACATGATAATTTCTGGTAACAACAATAAAACTCAACTCAGTCAGTCAAACAAAACCCCTCACTCGTAATGTTTTTCTAATGGACTCTGCAATAGTTACCTTACCAATTTAAAAGATACGTTTGAAATATCAGATTCTTATTATCACGTGCTCAACTTCAATTTGGTCGGATAATACCGGTGAACGGGCGGGGAACTCCCTGTCCTATCGAGGAGATTCCGCTTCCGGATGCAATAATTGCTACCGGAAGAGGAATCTCCTACCGGAAAAATACCTTAGACAAATTTGGTAGAATTCGCGACAAAAAAAGCGGGAGTGTATTTTGTAAGGGGCGTTTTTAGGGTTCATAGCGTTATGTCATCATCATCATAAATAGATTTTAGGTGAGTAAAAAAAATACAGTGCTCTCCATACACTGTTTTTTTAGTAATACAGTAGACAGTAGATGGCGTAAAAATACAGTAGATCTACTATAATTACAGTGCATCTGGCATCACTGGGCAAAACATAAAAATCTCACAATGACTTCTCCTGACATGTAAACAAACCCGTTGAATGGAATGGGCATCCGTGACAATGAAACCAGGAAGAGGGCGCTGATAAAAAGAGTGTGTATTGATTTTTCCTAACGTTAAACCACTGTTGTGAGAAAGAGACTGGTAGTCCAATATTGCTTCCGTGTCAAATTCGACAATTACAACAATTCCATATGATCGTTTTTCAGAGACTCAAAGCGAACGATAGTCGACAGACAGTGAAGTGATATTGACACATTTCAATCTTTTTGTCATTCTATTCTATTCTTTTCTTTTCCTCTGAGATTTTAAATAAATAAAAATATGTCTGCAGATCGGACAACCCACACAGCTTTATCTAGCTCCAAGCTAAGCAGAGCTTGTTTAATGGGTACTAGATTACTGATATACTTATTAAAATATATTACATAGATAGATATTTTTTATTATACATAGAAAACCACCAGAACACCCGGACCAAATATCTTCAGATCGTTTGTTCCGAGGCGGAAATCGAACCCGCAATTTGTCGCCACTGTTTCTGATATCTATTATAAACTAATATTATAAAGAGGAAAGATTTGATTGTTTGTTTGTTTGTTTGTTTGAATTGAATAGGCTCCGAAACTACTGGACCAATTCGAAAAATTCTTTCACCATTAGAATCCTAAATTTTCCGTGATGAACATAGGCTATACAATATTTTCAAAAAAGTTACGGATCCGCATGAAAAATTCAATAAATGAACCGTGCGCTGTATATTCAACCTCTTTTTCTACTATGTCGCGTCATTTTGCCGTGTCGAGTCAATGTCAAAAACCCCAATGCTGTTAAAAAAAGTAAGGGATCCGTATGAAAACTGTGAAACCCGTCGTGTTAGTGTGTATAATTTCTGAATTTTTTGTTTAATACTGATGTTGTACTGATAGTTTTTGAAAATTCTTTCATTTATAATTCGATCGTTTAGGTCACTATCTCACCTTTTATACTTTGCAACCACCGATTACCTTTTATAAACTCCACTTTGTCTGAACTGCTGTTGTGACACTTTTTGTCCCCAGCTTATGCAAAAGTCGGAGTTAATCCGACGCAAGATAACGTCGCTCGGGGACGCACTGGCAGGCTATCATCGATAGGTAGTTACGTACCTTTACTTCCGCGTGAGCTGGGTTCGATCGACAGTTTAAATTAAATACCTTCTGCATACGGTTGACGATAAACTGTGGATAGTTTCGGGAGCAGCCGAGGAATTATGGTCTGAACTGTCTTAGGACAAAAAGTTATAAGCCATCGTACTTTTTGAGTGTCTTCCAATTATAATTTGAGCGTGTAGGTAACCTCACGATTTGTAATTTGCCTCCACCGATTGCCATTTTACGCACTTATTTGCACTTTGTTTGAACTCGTGCCTTGTAATCTACGCTAAACTGGTATTAAGATCTCAGATAGGATCTTGAATTTTTTGCTAGAAAAGTCACGTAGTACAGGTAGGTACATTTTATTCCTCTTAGGGCACTGAACTGCTATTAAAAGTATATTTCTCCAGGCTGACACGTGTCGTCTGCGTGGCTTATTAAACGACACTCACTCAACCTGTCCAACATAAAAGGATCCTCCAGGATAGATTGACCATCTGAGATGATTCTTTCTAAACATATTGCTTCAGCCCACGGCTTTGCGGCTTTTACCCTAGATAATAGTAGTCAGTAGTAGTAGTCTATGTACAGGTGTAGTGTAGAACACATATGATGTCGGGCATAGATGCCACATTTTATCTTTATCCGCAGTTTTGGCGTGAAAACACATCCAACCATCATCCGTCCGTAAACATTATATCTATACAAATCTAAACATCCAAACTTTCGCTTTTTAAATTAGTGTTATATTAGTTTGATGATGTTACCACCAGTAGCAAAACCAACCGAGGTAGACATATTTTACAGTTTAGGGCTCTTTTTTCATTGTTATCTTAAGCTCTGGGTTAAGCTAACAATGGAAAAAGTGCCCTAAACTGTAGAACATGTCTACCTCGGTTGGTTTTGCTGAAATATTCGGTGCTAGCTGTCATATCTATTGTCACTCTTGCGTACATTTTTTACAAAACATCGGAAAAATCTCATATAATTCGCGACTCACTCCGCTCGCCGCTATCATGATTGTTATTTTTATATCGGTTTTTTTGGAAAGTGCTTGGTTCTCCGGGTACAATCACAACTAGGTAGCATAAGTATATGAAGATGATGCATGTTGTCTCGTCTAAGGCTCGAGTACACCTCAAGTGACAAGTCACGCTTACCTGAAAAATAGAAAGATTTCTATTCTGGTCATCAAGTCGGTAAATAAATTATGACTTGCAAATTAGGTACCGCTAAATTAACTATTAACACGCTTAGTTGATATTTATTTCTCATAATAAAGCATATTACATTCATGTATGTAAACCAATCTTAAATTCTACAATTATTACTATGCTACGTTTCTAATTTTTGACAAATAAAAGTACCTAACAAAAAAGTTAGACGTATGAATTAAGATAGGGAAAGAAGAGAGAATACTTGACAACTTAATTCGTGTCAACCCAGCCATAAATCGACTAGAGCTAGCTAGATGGTAAATATACGGGAGCTCCGAGCTATACTATAAAAAAACGCTGGGCCACCTGATTTTCTTCATTTTGTAACTGAGCATTTGTATGAGCGGCGAGGTTCATGTTTCACTAATATTATTGTTGATGTACTGTTTTGATACGCCTCAAGAAAAAAAGTCATACCAGAGACGGTCGATAGGGGCGTTTTGATTCAGCACAAAAAATAACTGTAATTGCGTTTGCGTATATTACTCACCCCAGCGTAGAGCTCAGTGTACGACCCTTAAGTCATCCGGCACAAAAAGTCAATAATCTTAAAATAAATTTAAATAAAACAAACATGTGCATTTCAGTCAAAGAATTAAAAAACAATCAGGCTAAATAGACAAACTGATGCGGCAATAAAATATTTAGGTTAGTTTTAGATGTTATTTAGTTTTTAATTGTAGTTTGTGAAATTACGGGACTGACATAATCATACAAGCGTCTCAAAGACCCCTAAATAATGAAAAAAACTTCAGTTTAATGGACTTACTACCTTACAGATGTGGTATAATCAACAAGATTTCTAGGTGAATAGAATACATTATATACCTACTTTTTAATTTAAATTATTGGAAAACCAATATTGAAACAAACTATGGATCCAATACTTAGAATAACTACTCTAAGATCCAATGACTATGATTACTATTGAATTTTTGTCATTTTCAAAAAATAAATTACAATTGATATTGTACTTAGAATACAATAGGTAGGTACATATTAATTTGAATAAAATAATAACTTTATCTTATATGAATTTGACAATGACAATGACAATGACAAAATGAGTCAGATGCATAGCAGAGCCATAAAAGAAGTTGAAGTTAAAATTAAAAAAAAACACAAACATGATACGAAAGGAGAAGAAGCAAATTACAAATAGAGCGATTCCATGACTCCTGAGTCCCAACCTACAAGATACAAAAAAGTTTGGTTAGAGTAAATATCAATTCAAATTAAAACAAGAAGTGGACCGTCAGTTGCACGCAAGGAACTTATACCCAACCTGGAATGTGCATTGTCAATTTGACACCAATATAAAATAAACCTTATGTGTATGACCCTAAGTCTATTACAGACAATCACTTGGTCAGAGAGAAATCCGGTCCGAGGGAGAAAGCGCTTCGAGAGCCCTGTGTCCCTTTCTAAAGTGTTGCCAGGCGGATTATTCCCGAATTTAGTAGAAGTGGTAGGAAAAAAAATTTACATGTCTTACTAAAAAGCATTAATTTTCGTTCTTTATATTTTCTAATATTAGGTCCTTACATATGAAATTGGCGTTTTGTATGGGAGGAACAAAAAGTCGAATATTTTTTAATATAATATATTTAATTAATCAAAGTATGAACCATTATTTTCTATGCACTTTTGCCATCTTATAGGTAGTTCATTGATCCCTTTGCTAAAAAAACCAGTCGGACGGGAATCAATAAAATCTTTGAAGGCGATTTGGACTGCCCCATCGGAGTTGAATTTTTTCCCTTGCAAGAAGTCATCCAAATTTCGAAAAAAATGGTAATCTGTTGGAGCAAGGTCCGGAGAGTACGGAGGATGTCTTAGACTTTCCAATTGAAGCTCTTCTAATTTAGTAGCCGTCTGTTGCGCAGTGTGTGGTCTAGCGTTGTCGTGAAGCTGCAGTGGCGTGGAGCGATTGACCAGCCTAGGTTGTTTAGCCGCTAGCTTTTCCATCATGGTTTGCAATTGCTGACAATAGACATCAGCCGTAATAGTCTGGCCAGATTTGAGAAAACTGTAATGAACAATACCGGCACTAGTCCACCAAACGCTTACAAGTAACTTTTTTGGGGTTAATTTTCGCTTGGGGCAGGATTTGGCTGGCTGGCCAGGATCCAACCATTGCGCTGAGCGCTTCCGATTATCGTAAAGAACCCATTTTTCATCACAGGTAATGATTCGGTTTAAAATACCTTCATTATTGTGCCGGTTTAGTAATGTAACGCAGCAGTCGACGCGCGTTTGCCGGTTTGCTTCAGTCAATTCGTGAGGTACCCACCTTTCAAGCTTTTTAATCTTCCCAATTTGCTTCAAGTGAATTAAAACAGTTTTATCACTAACACCGCAGCCTGCAGCTAACTCGGACGTGGTTTGCGATGGATCCGCTTCCAAAGAGGAGAAATTTGTGATTAAAGTGGCCAGTACGAAAAACGCCAATTTCATATGTAAGGACCTAATATTTTCCAAGTATCCGTTAGAATGATAACATTTTTTTTAGCAATAATTTGGACACTATATTGAGATGTCAATAAAAAAAAAGAAAAGATTATATGGATTCTATGAAGAATATAATTTAAGTTAGACTGGCAGCCCGTCAGCCGTATTCATTTGTTGTGAATTGGTTGTGATTGGTGATCCTGATCCTGAAAGGGACAGAAGGCTCTCGCGAAGCTATCTCGCTCGGACCGCGTATCGGCAGCTTGTGCACATTCCAGATTGGGTATAAGTTCCTTGGTTGCACGAGTTTTCCCACGCAATCAAATCACAAGCACACTGGAGCTCAGTAGAAATACTTAAACCAAAGCTATTTCCGAACAGAACTGCATTTTAAGGGGTGTCTCAGTAAGAATTCACTTTTTAAAATTGGAATATTTTTTTTTTCTTGCAAGTGGCAACTCTGAAATTTGTCAGCTGTCACCTCTGTTTATTCTGATTATTAAAAATGGAGCGCTTTTCGAAAGAACAACGAATTATAATTGTATTAATGAAAACTCATTACAAAACTTCGCTCGCAAACTTTGTCTCAGCCGAGAAAGTGCACCGAATGTGTTAACCATTCAAAGAGTGGACAAAAAATTTGAAGAAACTGGGTCCATTATGGATAATAAGAATCCTTTGCGTCAACTAAATTGAAATTAAATTAAATTATTTTATATTTTTTAATTACAATTTTTTTTTTTATCAAACGCGTCATCCGTGATATACAGCCACATCTCTGTGCAAAAGTCATGGAAATTTTTATGAAAGAGTAATGGCCTGTCATCGGAGCCGTGGGGACATTTGCCGGATATTTTATTCCATACTTAATCGGAACATTTATTCTTTACAATACAATAAAAATATCACAACTCTGTCATAAAATACTTGTTTTTATTTAAAATGAAAAAGTGCTCTTACTGAGACACCCTTTACATGTGTACTAAGCTCGTTCATTGTACAGGATATATATATCAATTTGCGAGGTTAAATGTAGCTAAGTAATATGAGAACCATATTGGAACTAGATTTGCAATTGAAACAATTGACCTAACTGCTGACTGCTGCAAACAGTCACAGGTAGCTCAACCGATGCATACCAATGTATGGATCAGTTTAGGTAAGTACTATTATGGAAATCTTATTTACCTAATATTTGTAAGTAAAATAATTCTGTAGGTACATACAATCCACACAGCATCATCTAGCCCCCAACTAGGCAGAGCTTGTGTTATTTATGAATAATATGACTGATATATCTAATAGAAAATATTTCATAGTACTTAAATATTTGGATGATACATAGAAAACGACTAGAACAGCCGTAACAAATGTCTGGGTTTCGTAACTTTTGTCCCGAGGCGGGAATCGAACCCGCAACTTCCTGCGTCCATCGCACAGGGTCTTCAATATAGTTATCGAAGCTTTTATAGCTAATTAAAACTAACAATTCCTTGGACCTGCTGGGAAAAGAACTATTTTATTTATTTAAAAATATCGTGAGCCCCTTGGGAATTAAAGTATGAACCTAAGTTTTTTGAAAACAATGGAGTCGTGGACCTCTAGGAATAAGCCACTTATTTGCCTCATTAATCGAACTGATTTTTTATATTGATTTATTGTACTATAAGATTATATTATTATATATTTCAATAGATAGTAAAATAAATCATAATAACAGTCTACTAATAAACAATCAATCAAAATCAAAATCAAAGTGCTTTATTTCCTTTAGACCTTACAGGACTCTTGGACACGTCACAAAATACAAGTTAAATAAGAAATAAAATGGGAAATAAAGTGATCACTTTGATTAATTGTTCACTTCAATCTTTTTTAGGTAAAGTAAAGAAGCGAACAAGAAACCTTTACCTTGTTAGATTGTTAGTTTTAGAGTTGGAGCATAACTCGTCCCAAACTTTTTTGTCGTCTAGATAATCTGATATTTTATAGTAAGCTTTTTTACAAAGTATATTTTTGACAATCCGTTTGAATTTATTTATAGATAATTTTTGCAATTCACTTGGAATTTTGTTGTAGAAGCGTTTGCATTGCCCTTTAAAAGATACATTAATCTTACGTAGCCTAGTAGTGGGCACAGCCAGTTTGTTTTTATTTCTAGTATTTAAATTATGTATATCGCTATTTTTAATGAACTTATTGATATTTTTATGAGTGTACAACAAATTTTCATAAATATATTGACATGTTACTGTCATTATGTTTATTTCTTTGAATTTTTCACGCAAGGATTCTCTGGGACCCATATTATAGATTGCACGAATAGCCCTCTTCTGCAGCACAAATATGGTGTTAATATCTGCAGCGTTCCCCCACAGCAGTATGCCATAAGACATAATACTATGGAAGTAGCTGAAATAGACTAGTCTAGAAGTATCAACGTCTGTAAGATGACGGATTTTTTTGATCATTATGTTTATTTCTTTGAATTTTTCACGCAAGGATTCTCTGGGACCCATATTATAGATTGCACGAATAGCCCTCTTCTGCAGCACAAATATGGTGTTAATATCTGCAGCGTTCCCCCACAGCAGTATGCCATAAGACAAAATACTATGGAAGTAGCTGAAATAGACTAGTCTAGAAGTATCAACGTCTGTAAGATGACGGATTTTTTTGATCATTATGTTTATTTCTTTGAATTTTTCACGCAAGGATTCTCTGGGACCCATATTATAGATTGCACGAATAGCCCTCTTCTGCAGCACAAATATGGTGTTAATATCTGCAGCGTTCCCCCACAGCAGTATGCCATAAGACATAATACTATGGAAGTAGCTGAAATAGACTAGTCTAGAAGTATCAACGTCTGTAAGATGACGGATTTTTTTGACTGCATACGCTGCAGAACTAAGTCTCTTCGATAGCTTATCTATGTGTGAGCCCCATTGAAGTTTACTATCTAAAGTTATTCCCAAAAATACAGTACTTTCTACTATTTCTAAAGATTCCTCTTTTACCTTTACATCGGCCTTAACTTGTTTTACATTGGGTAGAATAAATCTAATACATTTCGTTTTGGTTTCATTAAGCAGAAGATTATTGACACTAAACCAATTGACTACATTTGAGATTGCATTATTCACATCGTCGAAATTTGTGTTCTGACGTTTCATTTTAAAAATTAGTGAAGTATCATCAGCAAACAATACAATCTCGTGATTATTCTTAACGAAATGAGGGAGGTCGTTAATATAAACAAGAAATAGGAAAGATAAAGATAAAGATAAAGATATATTTATTTAGCAACACAGGAACAGCACAGAATTACATTAAGATAGACATAGGTATACAATATGAAGAAGAAGACAGACATACATAATGAATCAAAAAACTAAAACATATAAAAAAAACTAGCACTTACTCGATATTACTTATACTAATAAATAACACAAATATATATGTATACCTACCTACCTACAAAAATATACTACAATACAATATCTATTTACACCTTGTTTCCACCTACTATACCTACAAGAAAGTCCTTGCTGTGCCCGCAATAGCCAAAAAGGATCAAACTCAGCTAAATGTTGAGCCGCAAGAGTGCGTGCGAGTCAACGCTGATTTTCAGTTTGCTCCTGGTTAAGTGGCATCACGACACGCAACGAATGGAGAACTAAGAGTGTACTAGTGTCACTGTCAAAATATTGGTTATGTATTTGGCAACTCTATTCTTGCTGACCTTAGATTATAGAGGAATATAGATCTGGCATAAACATCTATACGAACTTGTTACGAACAGTTAGTTATAGAAGTGTGATGTATTTCGACAGCAGAGTTACTGACATATCGGCATCTCTTTTTGACTAATGAAGATAATCATGAGTAAAAAAGGACAACAGCAGTTTGATCATGACTGAAAATGGCAACATTGTTTTGGTGACGTCACAAAATACCTCACCCCTCACCCCCTGCGGCCGGTCGCCATGTTTTGTCTCCGTAAACAACAAGTACATCAGTTGTCATCCGGACTTGTTTTTATTCGAAAATGAAGGAAATTTAGAGTTAATAGGCGATAATTATGCTTTTTTATAGTGTGCAAACTTGGAGAATAATGCATTTTATAAGTGTATGTGCAGAGTGTTTGGCTGTCGCATGAAAATCAACAAAAAACATCAAAATATAACGTTGCATGGGAAAGGTACCGAATTCATTCAAAATTTCTTACATTTTCTATTATTTTCAAACATTTTGCTGTTTGTGGGAAAGTTTATAAAGATCCGCTTGCTTTTCTTTATTCATTTAATGTTTTACTATGAATATTATGTGATTTTAGGAGAAAATTATTCGTCATAGTAAATAGAGTTAGGGTTCGGTATTTTGAAAACATCGATTATCGATAACGAATTATTTCATCGACGCAGTACCAAAAACACAAAAATAAAAAAAATTCTTTACAGCAGCGTCAGCAACTTTGAACCAAGCTAACCAAGATTCAAAGGTGTAGTGCCAGGGACAGAATTTTTGGTTGGGGTGGAGTTTACGGGACGCAGGACTTAGAAAATTTTCGACGAATTTTTTTATGTATATATAACATGTATTTTTTTTTTTGGCTACGTAAAGAGGGTCACTAGGGGTCCAACTTTGGTTCAGGTGATCCACCCCAAAGTTCAATGACCTCGGCGCTAGAGGTCAAAGTATGTCGTTCAGACTTAGAAAAATTTCGAAAGATGTTTTTAGGCATATTATAACAAATGTTTTTTCTTGTGGCATCGTTAAGAGGGTCACTAGGGGTGCAACTTTGGTTCAGCGGTTTGACCCCAAAGTTCAATGACCTCGGTGCTAGAGGTCAAAGTGTGTCGTTAAATATGGATGCAGAAACAATATAAAAACTTTACAGAGCATTCCGGGAAGAGTTGATTAGATTCAATTTGAGTGGCCGTGTGGTGCCGGCATAGAATTTCACCACCCCCACTCTTCCCGTGGGTGTCGTAAGAGGCGACTAAGGGAAACACACCGGGGGGCGGGCAGCAGCGCCTTCTGCAGAACAACTACACCGAACTGCGATCCCCAACCCGCATGCCCAGCGTGGGGATTATGGGCAATAACCCCCAAATAATGATGCCATCTATGGCGCTCATTAGAGGAGGCCTATGTCCAGCAGTGGACTATTATAGGCTGGTGATGATGATGAATTTGAGTGGCGGATCCGACACAGAGTTCCCCGACTCCACGTGGGCTTGTGCGTGGAGCCCCTAGAGTGTATATAATAAGCCGGAGGCGCGAAGGGAGTGCAGCCTCCGCCAGCCGTAACAAGGGACAGGCACAGTGTGCCTGTCCCTTGTTACGCAATGGCGGAGAGGCTGCACTTCCCGCAGCGCAGGAGCTATCGCGATCGCGATGCAATAAAAAAAAACATGAAGAAATACCCCGACACATAGAATTCCAAAAATACAAATAGGTCTAACTTTGTATTTGAAACTGATTTATTTAACTTACCTGTATAGACTCCAGCTTAAACTAACGTTTTTACAATAAAGGTCAGTGACCTTGTGTTCGAAAATGATTGATTTAACTTTCCGGCGTCGACTCCAGCAAAAACCAACGTTTTTACAAAAAAGGTCAGTTTTTGATGGAATGGGCTTGATAGGTCAGTGATTGTCTAAGACTCTTCCACACACGCCATCAAGGTACAAGCTGCAGAAACTGGCAGTCCACACGAAACTTACCTTGGGCCGAGCGCGGCAACCTAAATAATTGTCTTATATGAACATATTAGTATTAGTACTGAATATAGAGGATATTCATTGAATTGAGTGCCAGCCAAAGCTTGGGGAAGTTGTAGTGTTAATATTAACTGAATTGAGCTGTACTGTACGTAGTAAATAGCGTTTTTTATTGAACTTGATGAAATCTATTGTAGTATCCCGTTTTTAGACGATAGGACGTAGGGTAATATAATGCTAATGACCCGTTACGGCCGTTACGGATCACCTAGGTATAGAAACTTAAATAAAACTGAACAGAGCTTAAAGATAGGTACTTATTCTTCTACTTACTAATATTCGAAAATTTAGAATTCAACTCCGTGCAACTCAATTACTTACTTATCGATATTCAATGTTAAAATACGCGCAACTCTACGGCAGGCCGCCATCTTTGTGCCAGACTAACTTTAGGTATGCACGTAGGTATTTCAGGTCTATTTATATTCCTTCGTCTGAGTTGCTGACATGTCATCATAGTGTACGTGGAAATAACGTGTGTCTTGTCTATCTGTTTTGGAAAAGAAGTAAAGTTTACAGAGTACATATAAATAAATAAGCCGTTCAAAAAGGAAAATAACAAATAATGCGGAGTGCAACGTTATTATAAATCATCCTTAACAGATCAGAGAAGCAACGAGAATGAGTGCCTTGATTCCAGCATAAATAAGTGAGGTTATTTGGTAAGTATCAATCAATGCTATTCATTATTTTTTTGCTTGCGCAGGAGTTCCTTTTTTAGTGCCGTTTTAAATGAATAGACTGTTTTTAGTATGCGGAGAGGAGGATGCAGAACATTCCAACAGTGCGTGGCAGCGAACCGGAATGACCCTCTGAAGGCAACGGATTTATGTCTCGGCGTCATGAGAATAGCACGAGAACATGTTCTTTGAGGATACTGAGAGGCATCACTAGCCCATTTAAGTTTGGAATAGAGGTATGCTGGGGTCTTACTAATGGTAAGGCCGAATAATAAAGTGGCTAGATGTAATTCTCTACGAGCTGTCATTTTCAATAGTTTGGCTGAATTAAGGTAGGGAGTAACATGGGTGCGCGGAGGGATAGGAAAACAAATTCTGGCACAGGCATTTTGCACTCGCTGAATAAGCTGTTCAGTACGACCTAAAAGACAAGGTCCATAAACAGTATCACAATAATTAAATCTCGATAGTACTAATGATTCACATAACATTATACGAACATCTTCACACAATTATGGACGTATCCTGTATAAGAGTTTTAGACGGTACAAAGATTGTCGAACAGTTTCAGCAGCATTAGCTTCAAAGCGAAGTCGACTGTCCATTATTAGTCCTAGATTTTTTGCCTGATGAACCTGTTCAACTAGCTCTGCACCTACTCTTATGTTTATGCTAGCGCTAGAAAGTTTATGTAAACCTGTTTTGGTACCGAACAGCATATATTTTGACTTTTTGGGATTCAGGTTAAGGGAATTTCGAGTTGACCACTGGAGAACTTGTGCTAAATCATTGTTGATTTTGTTTACAGCATCTGAATAATCCTGGGGAAAGAAAGAATAATATAGCTGGAGGTCATCAGCATAGAGATGGTACTGACAATGCATCACACTATTGACGATGTCTGCAGTATAGAGAATAAAGAGAATTGGACCAAGCACTGAACCCTGCGGAACTCCTCGGGGTACCAGACGTGGAGGAGACCTCACTGATTTACCATCTGGCATTTGAAGCTCAACAGATTGAGTTCTAGATTCAAGGTAACTGGAGAACCATTTTATAGTTTTTGAATCAAAGCCATAGTAGGCCAGTTTAGAAAGTAAGAGGGGAATATTGATAGAATCAAATGCCCTGGAGAAGTCCAATAGCACCAGGATGCTACACTTACCCTCATCTTGAGCAGCCAGCAAGTTATCAACAACGTCAATAAGAGCAGTAGCAGTCCCATGTTTTTTACGAAAGCCTGACTGGTGTTGGGGAAGTATTTGATTATCTTCAAGGTATTTGGTCATCTGCATACATACAATTCTTTCCAAGACTTTGGATAAGCATGGAAGTAAGCTAATAGGACGTAGGTCGCTGATAGAAGAGGGTTGATTGATCTTAGGAATGGGCTTAATGACTGCTGTCTTCCATGCTTCAGGAAAGACACTGCCGGTTATAGAAGCGTTTATTATATCCGTTATCGTAGTAATAGACTGCGGCAGGGTAAGCATCAACATATCAATAGAAATACTATCAATTCCCTGTGCCTTAGATTTAATACTTTGTATGACCTTAAGTACAGTAAATTCACTAACAGTATGCAAAGAAAAAGTGGATGAACCATGTCGATTAAATTCAAAATGTGTAAGTTGAGATATTTCAGTAATGTATGAACATGGCACATTAAGAAAATAGACATTAATAGCATCAGGGTCATTAAATTGTATTGGGAGCTCTTCTGACTGTTTTTTATCGGGGACAATATTTCTCTTCAAATTCTTCCACAGTTGTTTCGAGTTACTTATGTTGTTATTAATATTTTGTGTGAAAAAAGCCCTTTTTTCGCTTTCAATAGCTGAAACAACAACTTGTTTCATGTTTTTATAGCATTCCCTTAAAGTGACACTTTTATGAATTTTATAGTCATTGTGATACTTGTCCCTGATAGAAATCATTGATTTAATTGTATCAGTAATCCAAGGATGGGGGAGACCTTTAAATTTCTTGGTTTTTACGGGTGCATGTAGATCAAATGAGCAGTGAATAAGGCTATTGAAAGTTGATACTAGATTATTTAAGGTACCAGCAGAAGATAATGATGGCCATTGAATCAATTTTAGGTCTGTCTCAAAAAGTTCAGGAACTATGTTTTTATAAGGTCTATATGTAACAAAACGAGATACAGGCTTATCTTTTTTTATATGAAATTCCGCAGTTAGCATTGCATGCCGACCCAGATCAGGTGTGTGAATCATATTCATACAACGCAGCTTAGCATCTGTACAGATAATGTCTATTAGTGTCAATTCACTATGGACATTAAAATGCGTGGGTTCAGTAACTACTTGTACAATATTGAGACAATGCAGAAATTGTTGTAGCAGTGGCAGCTTCCTATTGTTTGGATCTTTTATGTCAATGTTGAAATCCCCAACAATTATAAGATTATCACATTTCGGGAAAGAAGTAACAGTGTCAGTAATGGCACCCAGGTAAAGTGCAGTGTCCTGCCAAGGGGGCTTGTAGCCCGTACCAATAATAATAGTTTTACCTAATAGACAAAGACGAAGCCATATCTGTTCTACAGATGGTATATCAGGATAGGGACACACGCGAGCATTGATACCTCTCTTTATGTAGAAACCTACGCCCCCGCCCCGTCCGCCCTTTATGCTGGGATGTCTAGGTCTGTGAATGAATCGGTAATTTGTTAGTTAAGGGGGCCTTAAAATCTTGTCCAGCACCTATCCAAGTTTCATTAATTGCAAGGATATCGGGGTTAAGCTTTTCCACTGCTACAACAAACTCATCGTGTCCTGTGTTGAGAGACCCCGCATTAAAGAGACCAACTTTGAGTAGTTTTAGAGGAAGTTTTGGTTGATAGAGGATGATCTCCTGGACAGTGAATCCTTAGACAACTTATTGTAGAATAAATTAGCAATCACAAGGTTACAGGTTTTAGAATTAAATTTTTTTAAAATAAGTACAGAGTGTAGATAAACATTATTAAAAATTAACTGAGACAATAGATATACTACGAAGGTGGAACATAATGTATTATAGCTTATATATTTACAATAATTAAGTATAGTTTTCCCCGACACAGGCATAAATTTTTGTAAGCAAGCACAGATATAACAATAATATAGTAATAAATAGTATGTAAGGTCATTAGCATTAAGTAACACATAATAAAATTTTAACAAACGAATAAACTTCATTTTATTTATATTTATAGGATACCTGCTGTTTACACAACAACATGACAATGGCACGTCAAACACGCGCGGGACCAAAAACCCTTATGATGTCGGCTTCTGCACGCAGTGGGTAGGCAGGCTTGCCCTCAGCTTCTCGCGCGTACACGCGGCCGCGCCTGGTCCACGAGAATCGCGCTAGGCGGCACACCTCTCGTACACGGTAGAAGAGCTGACGGTTGGCGCGTGTGAGCCGCTCGTTTACGTATATACGTGTGGCGGCAACGCAGCCAGCGTCGGTGGACATCAGCGTGCGGCGCACGCGCGCCCCCTGCAGCATACGGTCGCGAAGGTCGCGGCGAGCAAAGCGTACGACAACGCGGCGAGTGCGCGACGGTGCCGCGCCCTCGGGCCCCTCGCCCCGCGCCGCGCCCACCCGCTCCGCGAACACCACGTCGCGCTCCTCCACGGCAACGCCCAGCTTGGCCGCCAGCACAGTGACGGCGTGCAGCACGCTCTCCCCGCGCTCCTCCGGCAGGTTCCCGATCTCGAGGTCGGCGAGCAGCGCGTCCTGGTCGCGGTCATTCAGTTCCTGCTTGAGGTCGGCGACGGCGCGCTCCAGCGCACACACTTCGGCGCCAGCAGACGCGGGCCCAGCGCGGCACTGCTCGACCGCCTCCAATCGCCGCTCAATGCCGTCTATGCGTTGTGCCATGCCCGACACGGAAGCCCTCAGCTCGGCCATCTCTGTTCTAAATTCGCGGAACTCGGAGAACATTGCATGAAAGTCAGTCTTAAAGGAGTTTATTTCAGTGACCAACTGATCACGCATCCCTGCAAACTCCGCCATCATGTCCTCACGAAAAGCACGCATGTGCAGTTGCTGTTCCGTCTCCGTAAACTCAGGCGAGGTATCGCCGAGCGCCGTCTCCTGTGCAGCGTAGTTCTCCTGGACAAGGCGCACAGGTGTCGAAGGGTCACGGCCCTTGGGAGCGCCGGCCTGGCAGACACCGCAGCGCCAGGTGTTAGCCACCTTGGCACCCCGCGGCAGATTAGCACATTCAAAGTGACTCGTGCTATGACACAAAGGACAAACGGCACCCGCCTTAAGAAATTTGCCGCAAGCCACACATTGCACCATGGTTTTTTAGTCAAATAAGTTCTTCTACTCAAGGGTAGGTGGCGTGCTGGAATGTCGATAGGGGTACAACTCTTCCTCGCTACGCAACCAAACACGATTACTAAGTTTTATGTTTCTTTTTTTTTTTGTTTTTTTTTTTTTTTTTCGTTGAAGGTAGGATATTTTACTTGCCGTGATACGTGATCAAATTACAATGAATATTTATGTTATCACTGGATATTTTACACAGCTTATTATCGCTAACTATGCACAACACTGCAATCCATAAGTACGTTACGAAGATAGCAACTCTTTAAAAAAACACTAGTTACGTCCGAAAGGACCGAGGATAGACCCCTGCGGTACACCCATTGTAACTACAGATCCCGAAGAACGTTCCTCATTAATGTCAACTCTTTGTATCCTGTCACACAAGTATGAAGTAAGAAGATCCAAAGAGTTGTCTTTTATTCCATAATGATGTAGTTTCCTGATTAATGTTACATGGTGTACACAATCAATAACAGTCGGAAGTGTCCTCAAGACGCTGGCTTCATTGCCTCGCTGTATGGCAATGCTGATGTGCTGCGCCGGATGCTCACCGGCTCACGGGTCACACGTCGCTTCGACTGCCCTGATATTTTTTTAAAAAACTGGACAGCCTTGTTTCCCCATGGACCTAGGCTCTCGACTCCAAAGCAAATGCGTAGGCCTATGTAGATAAAACATGGTCCAATTATGATGTATCTACATATATTACTTAGCTACATAAATACCTATGTAAAGGCGATTATACAAAAGTTTACGAAGCGACCTCGATTGAATTGTACTATAATCAAATGACAATAACTGTCCGTCATTATAATGTGATTTTATTTAGTTTATTTAATGAAATATACTACAACTATGTATGTACCTACTCTGTACCCTTTTTATGAAATAAAGTTATAACTTCATTTTGTAATCAACATTTCAATCGGTACTTCATAATAAGTCACTCATAACAACTATTTGAATTAATCTTACGTCCTTATCTTCTGATAAACAACTGAGAATTGAATAGTGAGTCTTTTGTCTACAAAAGAATTAGAATAGTTCTCTGAATTTCAAAGAGCTACAAATTACTTGGCACGCGGCCTATATGTGTGGGATTTTATGATTAATTTTATTATTTTATCGTAGAATTAATAGCAATTTATTCAGATTCATATAAATAAGGTCATGCAAACTGCTAAGATTTTTTAAGCTATCAATAAACTTCAAATCAATCAAGTTTTTAATCTTCACGATCTGAACACATAATTAAGAATATTCACGGGTATGTATCGATTTAATTCACCTATATTTCCCGACGTTTCAACAGGTTTACACTCTTTCGTGGTCAAAGAATGACTAGTACTTACCCCAGTAGTATTTTTATAAATAAAAATAGTAAATAGTACATTTCCAGTGTGAATATAACGACCTAGCAACAATACAACCTAAAAACCTTTATAATAACCAACGGCTTCTTAAAACTTTAAAACCTAGTAATTTATCTATTGTTTTTAACATTATTAGGGCTATCAAAGAAGATTTTACAAGATTTTAATTTAAAGCTGTAAAACCTGCGCCAAGTTGAGAGAAAGTATTTTCTCTACGTTTTATTATATGGTTTACTTTTTCGCTGCTCTTTTAATGAATTATTTATATAAATAAAGATATTATCGTTGCCGTAAAATAGCAATCAAATCTAACTTCCCAACATCGTAATGTAACAATATTTTTACATGAGCGAGTCATTTCAAACCGCAAAAGATGAAAAGCAAAGCCCCAATTTTAATTTTAATCCTTTTATGGCAATTTCCATTTGAATATGGGTGCTGTTTTTGTGGATTAGGTACACATGTTCCCTCGTACTCGAGCTTTAGCTTTATTATATTTGAAAGGGTAGGTACTTGTTCGAAAACCCTTCCGATATTTTTACAGTCCCTATATTTGGGTAGGTACTATATGTACCTAGGTACTCTTTCTAATAAATAAAGAGTACTTTATGTAACCTTAGCAACTCATCGTAAAATGAGAAAAATCAAGACCAGTCTCTTGAAAAGCTCTGATTTCGCTCGCAATTCGACACACTTGTGACCCAAACTTGAATTCATTCATGGTCGTATCAGCTTTTCAGACCCACGGACGAAAAGGAGTCAAGGGCTGTTGTGGTGAAGCTACTTTCAAAGCTAAGCACGGACTTTGATACTAGGTACAAAGTAAAAAGAAACCTGGCCGATATATTAGTTTAATTTACTTGTTCGACGTTTTGATTCAACCTGGAAAGAAATTGTTGTTAGGACACTCTTGTGGGCATAAATAACAACATTGTACATATAGTGGAGAGACATTGTACCTATAAATAAAACCTTTGTATAGAAAAATATTGCAGCCATAGTAAATAATTGTATAAAAATATTGTATCCATTTGCTTTACTGCCAAAAACATACTTTTTTAAGGCATAGGGATTACTTTTAAATTAGCTTAGAGTAATTTATAGGTCTAAAGTTATATCCATTTATGCTTAGATGATGAAGCTTTAATAAATTAATCTAGAAACATGAATTTATTTTTAAAATGTCTAACGTAAATTTAACCCCGTTCGAGTAATATTTTATTTAATACTAATTGGTTGGCTTTTGAAGAGTTTATTAGAGACCATGTTCTTATTCAAGTTACGTTATAAATGTTCGTAACACGGTTGTTTTGATCAAGATAAATCAACATAAAATTTGGTTTTGATGATCTCTAAAGCAAACAAAGATGTCAAATTCCTGCATTTTGTGTGTATATTATGAATATCTACGTGGCAACTAAAACTCAAATTTAGAGATAACGTTAAAAGAGTTCGCTTGAGAGCCAATGAGCGAATCACCGCGATATAATGGCGGGATGCCAACCAGCAAAGAGTTCGCTAAGCTTAGTAATCTACCCTCATCCATCAATATCTTTCATCCCAGACGAATAATTTTATTAAGGGTTATTGTCACGGGTTGACGCGTGGCTACAATTTTGTGTGGATATTATTTTTTTCCCTGTATACAAGGAATAAAACTGAAGTAATTTTTCGAAAGTCTCAATAAAACTTACCTCGATTCACTTTTGGATGGATTTGGACACTTTCTCGATTCACTTTGGGAATACAAAATTTTGGGCTAAAAATTTTTGACAACTTTTTTTTCTGTTGTTTTATTGCTTGAAGAACGCTAAAAAAATAGAAATCACCCATTATTTGATTTTGCGCCAAACAATGAGGATCAATTTTAAAAAAATTCTTAAAAATTTTCTTGAAACTTTACTAACTCAACACAAGTTACCTATATTTGAATTATGTGATTTACGTGAATACGTTCCAAAAATGAACAAAACTAACCAAAGACTGTCAGAAAAAGAACTCTACCAACAATAAACGTTTTTTTTAATGCTATGAAATTTAAAGTCTGCGCAATTCAATCGGGCAGTTAAATAATCAACTTTATTCAGTTTCAAATAAACAAATTTTAATAAGTTTAAACAGACAAATTGGCAGGGATCTTATAAAATAGATGAATGCGTAGCTGAGTAAAAGGGCGAATTCAGGATCGAATAATTAGAATCAAGGCCAGTTTGCACTCCTTACGGGTGTGTATTTATTAAAACAAAGTTCCAATTAGCAGAAAAGACGTAAACCTGATTTTTTTCAATGAGAGCTCATTCAGTCTCTATCTATTAGATAATATTTTGCTGAAATACCTACCCATAGGTATGTAGAGTTACAAATAGTACCTGAAAACCTAAAAATATAGAAAGATATTATGAATAAATAATGCTGGACAATTCACACAGCATCACCCAACCCCAGAGTAAGCAGAGCCCGTGTATAATATTAATAGAGTAGCAACTTATCTGCTGCTAAAATAAAATAAATATGACTAGATTTACAAAAAATAAGTTGACGGCGGCGTGACAATGAAAATTTCCTAAGTCTCCCTCATCAAAGTTGGAAAGTTCGATACATTTCCTTTTATGTGATAACATAACATTTCAAGGAACAAGGTTTCCAAGTTTCTTCCCACGCCGCCAGTAACAATTTATATTTTTCAATTTCCTCATAATTCAAAAAGTAAGAAGAAAAGCAAGCGATCCCTTTTCAAATAGATTCCTAAGTATTAAGTTCATGTTTAACTACTTTTAAAAGGTGCAAAGTTTAATAAAGTCGCAAGTTCATTATAAACTTTGACTTAGTTTGAATTGTTTTAAATGCCATATAGTATATTTCAAATAGGTCACACTTACACCTCTAGGTAAGGTTAGTTAAAAGCCTGCTTGGATTTGTGGGTTAAGAGAACAGGTGAACTACCTAAATATTGCTTCAACTGTACTAAAGTAACTATAAATTGCCTTTATAAAAAACTTGGGCCGAACGAGGAGTAAAAGAGTAGGACGAACGAAGATTTTTTGAAATAAAATAAAATGAGGGCCGAATATGGCATACAAAGTGAGACGAAGGAAGATTTTTTGAAGTGGGCCGAACTTACTAGGGAATACGACATAAATCTTTATTAACAACAGAGACAATAATAACCAGAATTTTGATCATATGTGCACTTGAGAAAGAACAATGGCAGGTCTCCATACTAAGAATTGTCTGGGATCAAATTGAAGCGTCCCGTAATGAAAAAAATGTTAAAAGAATTGGCGTTAGCTCCAGAATCTATAAATGAGACTATTTTCTTTGGGGAAAGCCGGAAAAAAAAGATTTCAGTGTTTTAATTTTTTGGTTATGAATGAACGTCAAACAATATTTGTCTATAAAACATCGCAGATTGAAATCAAATCATAAAGAAATGGATAATGTGGTTTGGTCTTGGGTTTGGTCTTATCAATTAGACCACGCCACCTTATATATTCGAAATGAGAAATGATAAACAAAATGAGCAAAACAAATTCTAAACTTCTTGTTTACGAAAGCTGGGCGTGTATTAAAAAAATGTACCTACTTGCCCCGTAAACACAAAGAAACTGAGGGTTTTAATAAATAATGTTGGACAATCCACACAGCATCATCTAGCCCGAAGCTAAGCAAAGGTTGTGTTATGTTATGAGTTCCTACTAGATAACTTATATAGGTACCTACTTAAAACAATATATATAGGTATACCTACATTAATAGATATTTTTTTATTTTACATAGAAAATGCCCAGAACACCCAAAACAACAATATCGGAGTCCTAAGGGCACGCACTAGCCAGACACAGGGCAGTATCAATCAGTCCATAAACAGTCCAGTTCGGGTGTTACATACGTCGCCTGTGGCTTCCGTAATTCGGGTAAAAATAAATAGAAAACCAAAATATAAACACAAAACACAGCAGAGTTGAAAAACGCCGAAGTCTCGGAAGGATTCTGTCAAAGAGAATAAAACCACTACGTTCTAGATTCTATGGCGTCTTGACAGACAACCGCTGACAACATGACACTATCAAAGACAAATCAAAGACAAATGATACATTGCATTCAATAATTGTACCCGCACCACTAATAAAATGGTAACATTTCGAATGTACCTAATTCGAATATCATTTGATAAGCTTTTAAATATCATAAAATAACTCCGGCCTTTACGTGAAGGAGTGAATAATTGAAAAATCGTAGAAAATTTATTAAATTTGATTCATATACATCAGATCCATGGACGCAAAAAAAAGTCCAGACCAAATTCTGCCATTGTTCTTTGGTATGAATTTTTTTCTTTATAAATTGCTTGTGCGGCGGGTACCAAAGGACCAAAAGTTACCTTGTAACATATTCTTGTACCTATTTAACTTTTACATACTATCTGTATATTGTAACGTCGGCTTGATAAGTTTATATAAAGAACCCATAGGAAGGTGATCCCCACGATACAGATGTATTCTAGTTCCATGTAAAATAAGTATCATACTGATGTCGTTGCAAGATGTGAAGGCGTTGGAGTACCTGCACACGTGGTTTTGAAAACTAAAGACCGTCGCACCTTCTAGAGGATCAAATAAAGTAATATTCTAGGTAAAACCTCTTTTTCCATGTTTTTCACGGTATTCCTAACGGTAGAATTATTACAACCTTCATTAACAAAGAAAATAACAGTAAAATAACCTAATTAGAAAATTGAGCATACTACATACCTACCGTTGCAAACAACGGTAGGTAGGTACATTAAGTTAGATATTGTGGATACAAGCGTGCTCACACCACATCCGTAAAAGTTTATAAAATGAATAACGAACGCGAAAGTTTCTAAAGTTTATCTAGCTGATGTAATTTGAAAGGATAAAGTTTTATTTCTATGCTTTATAGTTTCTTTATCTTTACCGTGCTCTGAGTGATTAGTATCAGTTTGCACATTAACACGTTAAAACGTTAAAAGCTTCGAAGACATGATTGTAACTGAGGATTGTAACGATTCAAGTACAATGTATGTATTCAAGTTCATGTCCATATGTATACTGTGTTAAAACGTTGATTAGTTAAAGTGAAACAGCCAATGCATCAAATAACTCAATATCATCCAAAAACTATAATCGAGTTCGTATTAAACGCCTATTCCCGATTGTCCCTACCTCATACGATCCTTATAGGAACAATCGGGAAAAGATATTCCCGATCATTCCTTGTAGTAACGAAGGGAGAAAATTACTCATCTATCAACTCGCCATCATATTATGAAAATTATTCTCTCGGTATTCGGTACGGCGCTGCACGAGGCTAAATATACGGAAGGAAACGAAAACTTTTAAAGTTTTCGTAAACCAGCAAAACTCCTACTAAGTTCTCTTTTCGCCTGCACTTATTAAGCGTGATTCAATTTGAATCTGAGAAACTATTTAATTAGTTTGCTCTGTTTGCTTTACCTATATCAGCATGAGAAAAAAACTCTGCCCACTTGAACGTTCGTGGGTACTACAGTACCCAAAAAAAGTAGGCGACTTACGTTCTGGGTACTACAGAGCCCACGGGTTCGCCCAGTTAAAAAAATTATTTTACTCCTCACTAGGTAGAAATACTATAAAAAAAAATAACGTATGGTAGTATTCTTAGATACTTATTCAGTTTCAGTTTATTCACGAATAATTATACACTTACCATTACCGAGGTTATTTATTTCAGCCATTTGGGGTAGAAATCCCAGTTTCTTGGTCCTGGGGCACAAATAATGTTTAAAGGCCTCTCAAAGCTACTTATAGAGTCCACAGGTTATCGGATTGCTGGCTTTTCGGTCAACGAATTAGCATCGCCATCCAACGTGGCAATGCTGCCAGCATTCTGGGCACTCTACACTATGGTGATGACGGCTTAGATATTTAGGGAATAGATATAATTATAAATGTACCCCAAATGATAAATAACACTAGATCTATGGCGCATATTAGGGAAAGCCTTCCAGCACTGGACTATTAGGGTTAGGGTAAATTCGTCATCGGTCCATTTTTGTGCTACTTTTAAGTTCCATACTTGGAGGGTAAATTTGTCACCGTCGAATATAATATTAATGCTGATGATGATGATGACATCCCTTGTGTATTTTTTTGTTAATAAATGACTTTTTCAATATATCAATAAATTCCTGAAGTCCGACATCTATACATATGAATATATACAATTAAATAAAAAATTACCTGTAACATCCAATCACTTAAACCGGAATACAAAAAATAAACTAACTGGTAAACCTACACTCAAATCATGGTAAATATCCCGTTATAAATGACTTATTATATAGGTGTAAATAACCATGTTAGTTACAATAGATTTATATTAAAACTATTCTCAGCTAGAATCATTGAACAAATCAAATAGTCTTTTATCTTAAAATAGCTAAACGCTGGTGAAATTTCTAAATAATAGCACATTTCGTGCAGGATCAAAAAAATAATACATATACATATATTATTATAATAAAAATATTATAATTGATGTCGAGGTTTTAAAAAAAAGCTAAAATACATTACCATCCCTCCTCTCCAAAGTTAGCCAAGCCATTCCTCTGATGGTCCTCTGATGATCCTCTGATGATCAAGGTAATAGACGTTTGTAGATATGGATATATATATTTGTAGATATATACTTTAAAGGAAAAATACCTACATATATACTCCACACTCAGCGCGACAATTATACTAGCGCTTGACAGATTGATTTTCTGTTAGTTTAGGAAGACCATCTATGCTGATTAGCATAGTGAGGCTTTTATGCTTACGGTGGATCCAGCGTAAGCTTAAAGTACTTATGCAATGCCCATAATATCCCAAGTTGTAAATTAACTATTATTAGGCTTACTCTAGTTTCACACCTCGCGGCGCGGGTGAAGTGTGTTATTGTGTGGTAGTGCCATCTGCTTAGCTACGTTAAGTCAGCCGTCACAAGCCTTCTACGAACTCGTAGACCCCCTACGAGTTCGTAGAGCCTTGTGACCTTTAGAATTGTAAATAAGTTGAGCTTCATGAATCCAGATTAATCGTAGACATTGCATATTATCACTGGTATAAAATTATAATATTATTATTACTTTAGTAATCATTATTGTACGTAATAC
This sequence comes from Eupithecia pulchellata, assembly GCA_963931895.1. NCBI lineage: Eukaryota > Metazoa > Arthropoda > Insecta > Lepidoptera > Geometridae > Eupithecia > Eupithecia pulchellata. The sequence goes on along the minus strand of OZ007527.1, from coordinate 6,151,431 downwards.
TTTACCAATAAATTAATTTATCTGATCGATGCAGAATATTTACCGACAAGATTATGAGCGGGCGCATAAACATTGCATAGAACTTCTATGATAGAAGATGCCCGTACCAATCAGTACGTACTGATCTATAGCGATCTATCCGCACATTCCGCACCCGTAACCTATATCTTTATGTTTGCACCATAAACTTCAAATAGAAAGATATAACACTAACCTGAGATTGCGAGCTGCATTGAATATGTTCAACTGTTCACCGATTTATTGGTCTGGTGATGATGCTGGTAATGAATGTGGTAATTGAAACAGGTCTTGGTGGAAGATGGAAATGTCTTGGGGACGCTGCAGACTGGTATTGATGTGGATCAGTTGAACTAAGGTTTTTCCCCAGCTCATCATCATCACGAGCCTATAATACTCCACTGCAACATAGGCCTCCCCTAATGAGCACCATAGATGGCATTATTCACCATTTGGGGGTGATTCCCCAGCTCAATAGCCAAAAAATCAACTGTTTTCAAGTTTCTAACCAGTGTGGCCAAGGTAGACCCTTTTTTGTTGTTTTTGTTTTTGCCTCATTTGACATTGACATAAACTATATTCCAATTGACGCCCTGCCATCTATTGAGATAGTCGGAACTATTTTTTTTCTTATAAAAATTCTTATCGAAGACCGCTCATTAATACGTACCAAATAATAATTATATCTGACCAAACTAAGATAGACGGGAAACATTCTTATAACTCGAACTTGTTTACCTTCTAGTTTAGTAATTAACGATATTAATTTACTCTTAACCATAATTTAATAAACCACAGGCTCCGAGATCTATACGTCGTACCTCCCGTATTGTCTACGTAATTTATGTAATTAAGTTATACAGAATTTATTAATATCTGCATTATCTGATATAATTTTATCTATGTAAGTCGATTAAGTAGTTAACAAATTAAGATGAGAAAATAATTATTTATTGGGATCTTCAATCAATCAAATTTTAACCTTGCACTTATTTTTTATGTTCGACTGTATGTTTTAGGGGTCCGAGATTGGTTTCCAAAATCTAGTACTCGCACTAGCTTCTGTTCATTTTAAATTTTCACTATCTCAGGAAATACTGTAGCCAGTAATGAGCTCAAAAAATTTAATAATATTCTATTTCGTGCACCTTTAGGTACAGATAATAATTAAAGAAAAATAATATCGAAGATTTTTAGTACAAAATTTGATATTGAAATTTTAAGAGACATACAAACTCAAAAGTTTCCTTGAGTTGTAGGTTTTTGATATTTTTTCTATTTTATATTATAACAAACTTAATAAGTTTAAAAACCTTATCAACCAATGTAAACAGAAAAACAAAGGAAGGCTTATTTTTAGTATCATTCTATTTGCTGAACGTATCTTTGACGTTTTATAACAGACAGAGCTTAATAAATTCTTTGTCCTTGATGTAGGTATCCATTGTGTTGGTTGAGTTGGAGGTTTGAGATGCCATCTTGAATCTAGTTGTACCCACACCCATGTTAAGCTGTCAGTCTGATTAAAGGATCTCGCTAGAATAAAGCGAAATCCCTTTATCTGTTCACTAGCGATCCGCCCTGGCTTCGCACGTAGGTATATTTAAGAATATTAAAAAAAAATATTTTGACACGCACTTTACGTTACCTTATCAAAGTTTTCAAACGGATCTATTTCCCTTATCCTTTTTTGAAAATATTCCATATTTCTCATTAGGATCATACATTATCAATCAGGGATAATGTAGGATTCTAAAGGTGAATTTTTTTTTCAAATAGTAGTTTCGGAGCCTATTTAATCCAAAGAAAGAAAGACACAATCAAATCATTCCGCTTTATATTACTACTAGCGGCCCGCCGCCCCGGCTTCGCACGGGTATTAAACAAAAATTTCAGAAATTATACACACTAAAACGATGGGTTTTACAGTTTTCATACGGATCTTTACTTTTTTTAACAGCATTGGGGTTTTTGACATTGACTCGACATTCCAAAACTGACACTGGCCGTAGAGAAAAAGCAAGCACCGTGCGCTATACAACCTCTTTTTCTATTCTGACGCGCCATAATAGAAAAAGAGGTTGAATATACAGCCCACGGTTCAATTATTGAATTTTTCATGCGGATCCCTAACTTTTTTGAAAATATTATATAGCCTATGTTCATCACGGAAAATTAAGGATTCTAAAGGTGAAAGAATTTTTTAACTCGGTTCAGTAGTTTCGGAGCCTATTCAATTCAAACAAACAAACAAACAAACAAACAAACATACAAACAAACAAACAATCAAATCTTTCCTCTTTATAATATTAGTATAGATATATTTAATTTTATATAAACAATTTTGAAGGCGCTCCAACAACTTTGGGCTCGTAGTCGTCGTTATATTTATATATATTTTTATCGAATACCTAAAGAACCCGAAAAAAACATTTATTTATTTTATATTCGAAATCGCACTGTTGTAAAGAAACTTAAAAATTTATTCGTCTATTTTAATCTTAATTTTAATCCAGAACGGTATTTTTTTTCAAAATAGAGATCTCCTTTCTTGACTTTTCGGTAATTTTCACGATATAAAATTCCCATTCTCTGAAAAAAAACCGCATCCTGTATCTGTTTGTTTTAATTTTAAATTTAATTTTAAAATGCTGGTCAATCCACACAGCACCATCTAGCCCCAAGCTAAGCAGAGCTTGTGTTATGGGTACTAGATGACTGATATACATAATACAATATTATTAAACAGATAGATATTTTTTTTTTATTATACATAGAAAACGACCAGAACCCCTGAACAAATATCTGCAGATCGTACAAATATTTGTCCCGAGGCGGGAATCGAACCCGCAACCTCCTGCGTCACAGGCGGACCTTCGCCCACCGCGCCACAGTGGTCGTCAGTGGTGTATGTATCACTAAGCACCGGCAGATCTAAAACCACGAACTCATTAGCTTTACTCCGGTTCACACAACGTACCTCTACCTATGTATATAATCCGAGGATGGCGTTGGACACGCTATTCTTAGATTGGAAATCAGAGTCGGGAATGTGAGCCCTATCGAACAATAATGACGATAAACCAATTAGTCCCTTTATTAAGAAGATTAGTTGAATCTTGGGGTCACTACCGATTGGTATTTATGGTGGTTAAGCTACCTGTAGTTTGTTTTCAGCAGTCTGCAGTAAGCTCAATTGTTTCTATAGTGAATACTAGTTCTAATTTGGTTATTTGTTTGTAGTTTTCTTGTTAGTAGTTTTTTTATCAAAAAAGGTTTTACCCTAGAAGAATAGTTTATAGCCTCATTTTCACTACATAGTCTATATCGCCGTCTGTCAGTGCCTATTTAAGCTTCGATCTTTGAAATTACGCAACGAACTTTAATGCGGTTTTTAATAGATAGGGTGATTCAAGGGGAATGTTTATATGTATAACATCATCATCATCATCATCAGTCAGCCTATAATAGTCCACTGCTGAACCTCTAGGCCTCCCTTAATGAGCGCCATAGATGGCATTATTCATAATTTAGTTAGGGGTTGTTGCCCATAATCCCCACGCTGGGCATGCGGGTTGGGGATCGCAGTTTGGTGGAATTTTTCTGCAGAGATCGCTGCTGCCCGCTCCCGGTATGTTTCCCTTACTCGCCTCTTACGACACCCACGGGAAGAGAGGGGGTGGTGAAATTCTATGCCGGCACCACACGGCCAATATATTATTTATAACATATATGTATAACATGCACTTGTACAAAGCCGCGGCGGGCGCTAGTATAGCCATAAAATTACTTTGTACAAGTATCTCGCCTAAATTTCAATAAAACATGGTAGTGCCGAGATAGAAAAATAATAAAAAAGATAGAAACATGAAATTCATAATAGTAATTGATGAAATGTCATTTACAGGGATTTGCTACACGTTTGAATTATTTATCATGTTTATACGCCCGCCCAAACGAGCGCGTCCCGTCCGCCCAAACGTATTATTACAAACGTAACTCGCTCATTTTTCTAAAGAACCGTTTAGGTAGTTTGATACCTGCTATTTGTTGTACTTATTCCAAGCGAGAGACATGAAAAAGAGTAAGACTTGCGATGTATATCGACGACCTCTGTGGCGCGGTAGGCGAAGGTCCGCTACGACGCAGGAGGTTGCGGTTCGATTCCCTCCTCGAGACAAATATTTGTACGATCTACAGATATTTGTCCTAAACAAACATCTGCAGATCGTACAAATATAGTTCTAGTTGTTTTCTATGAATAATAAAAAAATATCAATCTATGTAATAATATCGTATTATGTATATCAGTCATCTAGTACCCATAACACAAGTTCTGCTTAACTTGGGGCAAGATGATGTTGTGTGTATAGTGCAAAAAAATCTTTGACAGCAGTTGCAGTTGGGCCATATTCTGCTCCGGCTAAGGTAAAAGTATAAAAAATACACCGGTTGATGACATCAAACTCTCGAACATTAAAGACCATAGGTAATAATATGGTCTTACCATAAATGCTCTTCTATATTATAGTGCGAGGCAAGAAAAAACGAACAGCGTATTGAATTGAGTTGTTGAGGTTGATTGTAGGCATTTACATAAAACCAATGATATTTTTAGTTGATGATTTTAGTCCCGGGACATATTATGTCCCAAGTACAAAAAGGGACTAAAATCATATCATACATAAAATCATCAATCATACATCCATCTAATAGATGGATGTATGCGTCTGATATGTCCCAGGCATGTTCAATATTTCTATGTATTTACCTAACAGGCGACATTTTTCTGAATTCATCAGCTAAATCGTCCGCAGCGCAGATATAATATTCCGTTTTATGATTTGGTATACAATTTAAATGGATGGCGCCATTTATTTTTATTATTCTTTTTAAGTTTTTTTGATTGGAAGGTGGGTGCAAAGCTGGTGGGCGAAGGTAGTGTGGACTATTTGGAACCATTTAAGCCATAGTTGTCTTAAAAAAAAATAGTCAGACTTCGTCTAAGAGCTAAGCTTAAAATGGTTCCAAATAGTCCACACTACCTTCGTCCAACAGCTTTGCACCCACCTTCCAATCACCCTGTATTATTATTTTATGTAAGTGCGCTAGTTGAATGTATTTACTTAACTAACTAACTAATATGCATAACTTAGAGACTGAAGCTTACGGACAAAGCGTATCATGGTTTAGGTAAGCTATAGATTAATTAAGTACTTAATGTGTATTAAAAAAAAAACATTAATTCTAAATAGTACCAGTAAGTATCTACCACGATAATGAAATAAATAAAGTATTTTTAACTAATTATATTATTATAATATTATATTAATCAACATGTTATTTTAAGTTATGGAACATCGCAAAATAAAGGATTTTATAGGAAATATTTGATACCTACGCTCATGAGATTGCTTTTCAATTACTTTGTAAAATTGAGTTTTCACTGAGATACGAGACGGTATGATAAAGTTGTTAACCATCGTAGCCCAGAGAGGTGTGTGTTTATACAAGCTAACTTCCTCAAGCTGACATTTGTCTCATCTTCTGTTAAGTCACAGATTATAAGCTACTAGCGGCCCGCCCCGGCTTCGCACGGGTATTAAACAAAAATTTCAGAAATTATACACACTAAAACGATGGGTTTCTCAGTTTTCATGCGGATCTTTTCTTTTTTTAACAGCATTGGGGTTTTTGACATTGACTCGACATTCCAAAACTGACACTGGCCGTAGAGAAAAAGCAAGCACCGTGCGCTATACAACCTCTTTTTCTATTCTGACGCGCCATAATAGAAAAAGAGGTTGAATATACGCGCGCACGGTTCAATTATTGAATTTTTCATGCCGATCCCTAACTTTTTTGAAAATATTATAAAGCCTATGTTCATCACGGAAAATTAAGGATTCTAATGGTGAAAGAATTTTTTAACTCGGTCCAGTAGTTTCGGAGCCTATTCAATTCAAACAAACAAACAAACAATCAAATCTTTCCTCTTTATAATATTAGTATAGACCAGTGTTTTTCAGTCTTTTTGAATACGCGACCCCTTTAAGGGTAGAAAATTCTGGCGACCCCCTTGGGCATAGAGAGATAAAAAGTTAGTAATTTTAAAGACAAACTTATGATTTTCTCTATTTTGATATTCATTATTAGCACCTACTTTCTGCAAGAAGCCTCGAAAGCTTTGAAAGTAAGTACGAGGTAAGTTAGTAAGGCTGCGTGCGGCTTTGATTTGGACGTCAGCAGCTTACAAGATGCTAAGTCTGAATATGCTAATCATTTTTCTGACCCTGTCTGGCTATTGAAATTAGCATTTCTGGCAGATCTTTTAAGCCACCTTAATAATTTAAACAAGAACCTCCAAGGTACCGAAGAAAATATTTTAACAGCTAAAGATAAAGTCAAAGCATTTCATGCAAAACTTCATTTGTGGTCAACCTCACTGCAAAACAATATATTTGAGTCTTTTCCATGTGTTCAGAAAACTGTTGAAGATAATGAAACAGACCAATCGCTTGTGGTAAGGGTCCACATTCCTTGCATGATACAGAGCTTGCATAATTTGCAGGAGAAACTATTAACATACTTTCAAGACTTACACTCTGAAGCTGACAATGGGCGTAGATGGATTCTAAACCCTTTCTCGGATAAATCAATAGAACTGGCTGATGTCACCACAAATACGAAAGAAAATCTTATAGATTTAGCTGCTGACGGCATGCTTAAAATGGAATTTTATTCGCAAAGTGTTAACGTGTTTTGGATGAAAAGAAAACATGTATACCCAGAGCTGACAAGGGAAGCTCTAAAATTATTAGTGCCATTCGCCACTTCATACCTTTGTGAACTGACGTTCTCTTCAATGGTGGACATTAAAACCAAAAAGAGAAATAGGCTCCAGTTAGAAAACGATTTGATTATTAACATTTCAAAAATAGCACCACGATTTGACAAACTTTTGAAAAATAAACAAGCCCATCCTTCTCATTGAAATTGTGTTTTTACGGTAGTGTAGAACCTTGCCTTTTTCCTTTTGCCGGCGACCCCCTGAGTAAGGCTTCGCGACCCCCCAAAGGGTCGCGACCCACAGTTTGAAAAACACAAATTCGTCCGTTGCCGGCCTTAACCTGACGATAGTCTATACTATAGACTATCGTCAGGTTAAGGCCGGCAACGGACGAATTTCTCATACAAACGTAGTACCAAGATGTTTTGTAAATTGAGCATATTTTCCCCATGGTCTGCTATTATTTGTACTAAAATAGTAGTAACCTATAAACATTTTTCAAATACCTTTTCTTAAATGTAAGTAATTAAATCTAATTGCATTTTTACATAAAATAGAACATGTTGTCTTAGTATTTGTTACAAGCTTTTTTCAAAATACTTATCAACATAATTTTTTTGAAAAAACATGTGGGAGGAACCTAAATAAATAACATTCTAATACAAATATAGCAAATCATGGTGAAATTATTCTCAAATTTTAAAAAACACATTTCGGTAGATAAGGTACCTACTACGTTCTACTGCGTACTAGTGCCTATTCTAAAAACTCACCATGGCACATCTGGGGCTATTCTTACTTCATTATAAAGTTAAAGTCAAACGGTTTAAGTGACAAAAATTTCGGCATATTTTGAAAGAAAATTATCATGTCAAAATTGGATTTATTTGGGCATCTCAGTTTTCGATTTTTAATTGACTATTATATCTCAGTAGGTACATGATACGTGGTTTGACTATTTAATAAATGGTTGTCTACCTAATGTTTAAGTCTTGTGCCATGTCAATAGCCGATAACTATAGTAAATGTAGTTTAAACGTATTTTGAACGCCCGTATCAAGAACCCGCTGGCACAAGAAACAAAGTGTTAACAAATTAAAAGTGATACGTCGATTACGTCGGCGTCGGCACATCCCTTTAATTAGGCAACATAACATCTAATTTTAAATTGCGCAAACATTAATCCGCTTCTCATCTAATTTACTGAGTAAGTCGAGATATTATAAAATCAGCTGGATTTGGAAACTGAGATGAACAAATATCTAATTTAGACCAATCATGCCATTGCGGTTATGTACAGGGCGTCCCAAGACTACGCGATGTGTTGGGAAAGTAACTTAAGAAGTAACGGAGATTTTGTAATAAAAGTACAGATACTTTGCAGCATTGCCAAAAAGAATAAAAATTATCATAAACTCCATCTAGACCATCAATAATAATATAATTACAGATTAATAGTCTGGTTGGTGCCAAGTATTTACCTACTCTTCAGTAGTCAATCACTGGGAAGGTGGGAAGGGTGGTCATCGACCACGGGCGTGGTACTGAACCCTGATAAACAATTGCCCTAAGGTAAGGCACATATTTAGTTGTTGGAGCGACCACGGTACACTGCCGGTAGTTCTGACCTAGACCACGAGATATGCCATCGATTCTTCATGCCTTACGTCCCCTAAGACTTAGTAGTTAGATTTTTGTTATTAGTGCGCCCTCGCACTAATAATAAAATAAAAAATAATAATAATAAAATAAAATCGAAAAATTGGGATATTATTTATTACCTACATGAGTTCTCTGGTATAAAATAAACTCAACTTCGTTTGTGTGTTTGTTGTTAAGGAGATAACCATCTCCATACTAGGAAGAAAAGAGAATAAAACCACTACGGAGCTACTACCTTACTGATTTCGGAATCCTTGAAGTACGTATTATTCATTTTAAAAGGCCTGGGTAATGTACGGCGTCAAAAAAGTTGGGTCAGCAGATGTATGGAATCTTGCCATCCTTCTTTGATGAAATGCTGAAGTTTCAAAAATGATCAAAACAAACAAATTGTCAAAACCGGCAGCATGTGCAAAAAGTTTAGATAAGTAGGTACTGTAATCACAAACCTGGTGAACACACAAACACAAAACTGGTGAATCGGTGTCATGTCAGAGTTATAACGTCGTAGCGATAAATTGTTCCTGTGACCCTTTATCAAAGTGATATGATAAGATATGCGACGACGACGGTTATACCCCTAGTACCTACACAGGGCACAGGGTAATTAAAGTTACGCTGGCGGGTACCTTGCCTTTGAGGCGTATCGATAGGTAAAACAAAATAGGATGGACGGCTTAGAGTAATAAGTTTAGTTATTCTAAGATGGACTGTTTAATTTAACAGGCAATTTGATTGCTGATTATAATGTGCTGCAGGCAAGGCAAACCTTTGGATTATAACAAGTAACGTTATTTGCGTTATCCGCGCTAATTTTAGCTATAAGGTCTTTATTTTAAAAAGCTGCTCAAAAACCTTAACGACCGCAACGCGTTATTCACGTTAAAATGTAGGTACGCAACGCAGATAACGCTAAAAATGTGGTGATACATTTGAAATGCATACCTACAAGCAATTTTAATGCATTACTTACCTGCTACGGGATTTATGCCTTAGTACAAGCAACGCTAAAATGCGACAACTCTCGCTGCGCTGCTGCTGCTCTAAAAGGTTGACCCACTTAAGCAATTTACGACGCTGGCTGTACCAACCTAACTCTATTGATTTGGTACGTTCGTGGTCCATGCGAACATGAACTTGGATCTTTGTCGAAATAATTGTCGATCCATCACCATCTAGATCTATTTGGAACTAATCGTATGATATATGAAAATTGAAAAAGTCTTATTTACAATAACTGGTTATGAAACTGAAAAAAAAACCTGATACCTAACTAGTAATGGAATCTTAGTTACGAACGCGGAAAAAGGGTAGTTAACTCCAAAACTCGTTATTATAAATTGACTTGACATTTTGTTCATTATAAATTGTTCTGAAGTATGTCCATATTTCAAACTTGCGTTGCGACATATCTGACATAATATGATCGGTACTACGGGGACATAATGGACGTACAAGTTTCTCATCAATGAAGTTTCTGAAAGCTATTGTAATCATAGTATCAGATCAAGGACTTTAGTTATATTTGAACAGTTGGATACAGTTATGCATAATTAGTCCAAGCGCCAAATTTCATTTTTGGATTTTTTTGCATTTTCGTAATAACTAGGGCATAATTTAGCCATAGGAAAAACACTCTTGCAGCTAGCTTCACTCTAAGTGGTATTTTTTGATACCCAGTCCAAGCGCCTTCTAAAGCAAACGATATATTTTGATACGCAAAACTAGCCCATAAACCAATTTAACACTAATAACCAAATTACGTAATAGAAAAACACATTTCCATTTATACATTACAAGCCCAAACGACGTAGTGTTATGCATCAGTAGTCCACGCGACAGTATTTTGTTACTTGGACTAGTTTTGCAAAACAATTAACATTAGTTTGATTCCTAACGCAAACCAATAATATCACACATTTGTCGCATAGACTACTGATGCATAACAATAATTGAAGTTAACTACTGATTCCTTCCTCTTCCCGTCGCGCCGTAAAAATGGAGAAAACGGATTTTATTAGCACTGAAAAAATGGATGAAGCTATTGTCAATAGAAAAATAGATAACATGGGCGAGAAGGTCAATTGGTTGAAAATAAGGCAAATAAAAGTAACAAAAGATCATCCATTTAAAATAAATTTCAAGACAACTGTAGATGAAGAGGAAGAAAGCGTAAAAATTGATGTAGAAAGGAAAAAAGGTAAAAAATGACAAACATGTTTTAAAGACTTGGTTATACCGCTTTGGCCTAATGGAAAGCCTGTTTCAGAAAAAAAAATAAAAGATTTAAAATCACTGTTCCCATACATCCCCAACGATGCGATGTCATTTTACAGAAATTTAATTTCAGACGGCACGATTGATGATGATATTGAAGGGTTTAATGGTCATTTAGATTTTGATCCAGAACATGTCGAAGAAGAGTAGATTTTGTATAACAGTCCATCTTATTCGACATGTTTTGAGGTTGGTGTCTGTCCGTCTGTTTAAGAAAGCTGATTGATACATTACATTTTTTTTAGACATTACATAATATATTGCTTGTGCCATTTGTATAGTTTTTAATTATATTTCAAAATCCTCTATATCATCCCCTCGTTTTAAATGCTGAGTAAATAATGGGTATCTTAGGTTTTTTTCTATTTACACGTGCTATCAACAATCTATTCTTTCGAATTGAATTACGCATCAGGAGTCCAAACGACATAAATGTCGCTTGGACTCATTTTGTAAAATGAAAACATCATATTTTTCGAGAGTCCAAGTGCATTTTTAGCTATATCTTCCAAAATATATACTTATTTTATATTTTTTTTATGTAGAATGTTAAATTAGAAATAGAAGTTTCGATGGACATAGATTTACTTTCAGACAATACAGATACAAATCTTCTGCAAATAAAAACGCGTTTATGTCATTTCTCAAAAAACTGAAAATGGCGCTTGGACTAACTATGCATAACTGCATCCAGTTGGAAGTTGGCCGCAAACAAAGTTCGAAGGTTCTGTTAGCCACTTTGATATCAGTCGGACTGGGTATATATACTGCAAGGAACTTATACCCAAACTGGAATGTGCATTGTCAATTTGACACCAATATAAAATAAACCTTAGTGTATAACCCTAAGTATTACAGACAATCACAGGCGGATTATTCCCGAATTTAGTAGAAGTGGTAGTTTGTAATTTGACAAGACATGTAAAATTTATTTGTTCCTACTATGTACTAAAAAGCATTAATTTTCGTTCTTTATATTTTCTAATATTTTCTAAGTATCTGTTAGAATGATAACATTTTTTTAGCAATAATTTGGACATTATATTGAAATGTCAATAAAAAAAGAAAAGATTATATGTAGAATTAGAATATAATATAAGTTAAGACTGGCAGCCCATCAGCCATATTCATTTGTTGTGAATTGGTTGTGAATGGTGATCCTGATCCTGAAAGGGACAGAGGGCTCTCGCGAAGCTATCTCGCTCTGACCGCGTATCGGCAGCTTGTGCACACTCCAGATTGGGTATAAGTTCCTTGGTATACTGTGACTGGGATGTTGCAATCGGAATACGTAATGATATGAACCCAACTGATTTTATGAGCATTGGACTGCTTGTTTAGATTTGTTTTAGAGTGAATCCCGTTGAGCGATTGCCTATTGACTTAATTTCGCTTTGTCTTGTAAAGGCTACGACGAATTAACATGTTCCCCATTATTCATAAGGGCTAACTTACTACACTACTACACAACACTACTTACTACTGCTAACTTAAAACAGTTGCTAAGCAGTGTTGTCTTCTCTGACTTATTAGAAAAAGGCTGGAAAAAATGGAAAAAAGTTAAAAACAATATTTTAAGCTTACACGATTTCAACACAATGATTATAATTATTTTACTATTTTAACGGGTATTTATCGCCGACCTTTTGAAACTTCGAGAATAAATAGGTAAAAAAACGCGATAAATATCCATTTAAATAGTACTAATAATTATGCATAGAAAAATATAACAAAAATGAATGAAAAAAATAAACAATAATAAATAAAATAAAATCTGAGGGAAGAGGGGTGAGATTTTAAGGGTTAAAAACGGTTAATCTCGATTTTCGGCAAAACTACAAGTCCTATGAAAAAAAGTAAAATTACTAAAAGATCTACAATTTTTGTTTTCACAAGCTTAAATTTTATGTGAAAACCTAAAAATTGGTTATTGGAATTTGTAATCTCCCTCCTATTGTTTCTTAAATTTTAAAGGCCTCTTAATGGGACGACGACGTTAAGACACGTATTTTTGTTTTGAATGATGATTATGGCATGTAAAAAAGCAAGCAATTTCCAAAAAATTCCCAAGATACGAGAAATATCGCCCTGTCCATGATAGGATAGAAGAATAAATAAAATATACGGATCAATAGACTAATGCACGAGTATAATATTATAAAATACTTTTCAGCCTATCGAACATAATCCTATGGGTTCTAAAACGATATTTACATAAAAATACGAAAGGCGGGAGACATAAAGCCAGAAATGGGAAACGATGTGCCCCGCCTGTGAATCCTGCGAATTTGTCCTGCGATTAATATTATGCTTACACCTACTATTATAATATCAGTCCAAATTCGAGATAATAAGTGAATAGAAGAGGATATTGTGCTACGCCGCGCGGCCCAGGTCCTTTGCTGGCGCGCGGCTCTAGGGGTCAGAGCACACAGGCGGCGCAGCGCTCCGCGGAGCTATAACAATAAATAACAACATCATCTGCAAGCACATCCCCATTTCTAGATTCATTGACAAAGTGCCGCTCTGCGGCGTTACGCTTAAATTAAAACGATGCCGTCGAAAACACTTCATAATATATTATTCATCACTCTCACTAATCACATTGTGCTGGTCCAATTGCGGAGCTTTTATCACTTTCATACTCCCAAAGTTCACTTTAGTTCATTCGACTTATCCACGAAAATTATGAAATCAGACAGCTGCATCCTTGCTAATCTTATTCTTTGTAGGGTCGCCTACATTGCATTCTTAATTTTGATGATCTTGAAGTACTCTCACGACGTCTCCGTGTTCTAATCGTCGTGCGGGCGGGGCTCCGCGAAGCCGCGCGCTGATATCGGGTCGGGCGCTGGCTCGGCGTGGGGCGCGGGGGAGGCGGCGGGGGACGCGGCGGGGGAGGCGCTGCCCAGCGGCGAGGGAAGAGTCGCGTAGACCGTGGGCCGCGGGGGCTGGTACGAAGGCGCGTACGAGTCGCTGCGGGGGTTGTAGAAGGGAGAGTCGTCCAGGCAGCAGTCCAGGTTGGGAGAGTAGGGGGTCGCCGCGCCGCAGGAGGGCGCGTCGTCGCTCGGGCGGTACGCCGGCGCCACGGGAGCGTACACCGGCCGGCGCGGCGGCTCGGCCTCCGTCGGCCGGTGGTGGGAAGACGGCACGTGGGCGTCCGACCAGCAAGCCTTGCTGGGCGTGAAGTCCCCCTTGACGTAGAGCTGGATCGGCCGCCGGAAGCCCTTGCTGGCGTGCTGCGGGGTCCCGAGGATGGCGCACTTGCTGAAACCCACTTCCGGAGATAGAAGGTACTCGCGGAACTTGTTCGGGTACATATCTATGGAGTTGAAGTTCTCGTAGATTGTAGGCTGGAAATGAAAACATCAACATTAGGTACTTGAATGGTATACTATATACAAAGAAACAGAAAATATCAGTTATCTAGTACCCATAATACAATCTCTGATTACTTTGGAGTCACATGATGCTGCGATTTGACAATCGCATTACAATTTTTTTGTAAACTAATCATATAAAAATAATAAGTACAATAGTGTGAAAAAACGAAACGGGAAATATAGCTACAAAACTTATTAGTCGTGTGATATGTCAATGACCGGAATACGTACACAAAACATTAACACACAGAAGCCGGAAGAGTAGATTGAAGATGCAAAACTCGCGTACATTTCAATCAATAAACAGAAGCCCCCTACTGTGAACTAAGGGACTAAGTACTGACCTCCCGCGGTTTGTGATGCAATGCAACACATGCTCATTCTAATAATAAATCGCATTGTTCCGTACTTCAGCGAAGTTTTACTGAGTTTTGTTTAAAACTTTTGGTTTCTTTGTAATGCCATCACTTAAGTTAAGTACCTACACTAAGTAAGTTTTACTAAGGAGTTTAGAATACTTAGGTTTGTTTGCTATGCCTTCATGCATTAAGTTTTAAGAGCATCATTGTTAACAGTTATTGTTATTTATTATTATTATTAGTAGTGTGACATACTGGGCTGATACTGGGCACAATAAAATGGAAAGTTGATTTGAAGAAATTATTTACTGCTTCTTACGTTGTCTTTAAGATCATGAGGGAAGATCATTGAATTCTTTTAAGACCTAGCAGACAATTGTTATGTCCATGGGTGAAAATAAAGAAGCGAATTGGATGTAGGAAAAAATATCTGAAATAATAACTATCGAGCGACTTCAAAATAAGTTACACTAATATGGGGTTCCCTGTATAGACAACTAAAAGAGATGGTCTGTGGAACCACCGGTGTGTGAACCAGCGTCGATTTTAACATCACATTTTTTATTTTAATATTACAGACGAAAATTTGCCATAATGTTTTTCCAGGATTAGAACTACTTGTACAAACAATATCAGCCTGATCCGTTAAAAAATTCATAGATCTATCCAAACTTCTGCATTATTATTATTAAACCACTTAAAATATACATAAGTTTGAATGTTAGATGACTCTTATCTTTTCACGATTTGCGAAAGCTGAAGACAGGGCGCTACGGCGCTCATTAGGGGAGACCTATGTCCAGCAGTGGACTAATATAGGCTGTTGATGATAATCTTTTCACATTAAAACTAAGGAACAGTTCCGACTGATATTGAACAAAACATTTACCGTCAAACGTTTCTTCTTCTTATAGCTCGCCCAGTTCTGCGCCTCCAAAACCAGCTTGCCCCCTGGACGCAGATCCGCAAACATCCTCCGGAAGGCTCGCTTCATGCCCGCGTCTCCCCAGTTGAGGTGCATCCACTTGGTAGTGGAGAGACAGAGGATCAGGTCGTACTGCGCGCTGTCGCCGGAACCGACGGTTGCGTCTTCGCGGGGAACGTAGTTGCCCTGGAAATAAGATGAAACATAGTTTGAATAATGATAAATAATGCCTTCCATGGCGCTTTATTAGACATTAGGGGCGGCCTAGAGGTCCAGCAGTAAACTATTATAAGCTGGCGATAATAATAAATAAAAAAAATAAAATAAAATGTATTTCTGTAACAGGCTTACAATAAGTTATTTCATAGTTGAGACCCTCATTTAAGTACCTATATGAAATCTTGTGTTTCAGGATCTCGCTCTTCTATAACAAACATTATAGATTACAATATAAGTGAAACATGGCGATGATGATGATTTGAGTTTGAATATGATCAAAAAGATGTAATATCATATTTTTGTTTATTATTTAAAAAACTTTACTAATTTAAGTTAACATTCTTTATGATTTGTTTACCCTTTAGGATTTGTTTCAAATGTCACATTATACAAATTGGATATGTCCTCAAGTCACTGGCTGCAGTGCACCATTGTAAGGCAATTTTAGGAAACAATTATTATACAGTATACTTATGATGGAGAGTCCTCTGTTTTTTTGAGGAATTAGACATAGACTACTTGCTACTACGTAACAATTTAGGCTTCTTAATCTTTAGGAATATTATTATGTAGTAATAAATATGTTCCTCCCTCCTCAGCAATGGGAAGTTTAGATTTAAAAGGATGGAGGTACAAATATCTATTTCTAAGAGAATGAAATTATTATTTCAACATTTGAGTTTAAACGACTTTAAAACCAGTCAACTGCAGTTACCTTATACTTCAAGTGTACTGATATTGTTTGAAAATGTTAAAAATCAACTTCAAATGTACTGATATTGTTTAAAAATGTTAAAAATCTACTTCAAATGTACTGCAATTGTTTAAAATGTTAAAAATCTACTTCAAATGTACTGATATTGTTTAAAAATGTTAAAAATCTACTTCAAATGTACTGATATTGTTTAAAAATGTTAAAAATCTAGCTTACCTGTTTAAAAGTAACATTATATGGGAATGTTGGAAGTGACACGCTATCACCCATCGCGCCGAGCGGCCCAAACAGCATCGACATCGACATGGGAAAGAAACACTGTCCTTGCTCCTTATTCACCGCCCCTTTTCTATTCTTCCTTGGCCTTTTTATTTTCCTTTTCTTGGCATCATCTGGTTTCTCAGCATCATCTGGTTTCTCGGCACAGTCATCACATTTCTCCTCCTTACACTCATCACAATCTGCCTTTTTATCAATTTCCGGTTCTTTTTTCTCTTCATCTACTTTTGGCTCTAAGGGAACTGGTATGAATGAACGGAGATTTTTCTGCGCACGGTCTGAAACAAATATATACTTATTATTAGTATGTTTATCTAACTTATCTGTACTCTTGAATTGCCACAAGCTCCTGTGAATATGCTTATGAATATTGATCATGAATTTTAATGATGTAGTTTGCTATGCATTTACAGCAGTTATTATTTTAGGACATTAAGAAACTACAGCTAGTTCGCATTATTCATCATTCTGACAAGTCTAACCAAGTTCTTCATAATTTAAATTATGTTTCACCATTATATTACACAACTTATGCAATGCAACTTATGATTACATCTTGATAATAAATTAGAACTCTTATAAAATAAGATTTGAGAGAAAGAGATTTTTTTATGTTTACTTACTTATGAGAACTGAATCAATATCCATGCCCACCACAGAACGGGCCCCAAGGGTTCTAGCCACAGCAATTGAGATGTGACCGACATTGCAGCCGATATCCAAAACATCTTTGTTCTGGAAGAGGTGCCGGTGCATCTCGAATACTTGCAGACGTATGTCCATCATAGCATTCAAATTCCGGTAGCCATAATACCTGAAATTCATAAGAATGTTGTAAAAAGTTAATTGTTGCCAATCAAATCAAAATTCATAAAGGTATTTGTGATGTAAAAACACTCCTTGTACGAAATAAATTGATATTTTGTGATGCCTTCTTCAATGGGTTAAATAAACTCACCTGTCATAGTTCCCATATTGATACTTTGAGTTTTTGGCATGAAATGTTGGCAGTTTGGAATCTCCTTCTGACAAACTCTTGGTGCGGTGCGGCGATGGGGGGCGCTCAGAGGGTCCAGCGCGGGGCTGCCGCGCCCGCATCCACGCCCCCGGCTGAGGCACTACAGGACTCACTATCTTATCTAAAGAATCCATCCGTCGCAATTTCTTGCTACAATCTTTGCCTTTCTGTGAAGCATTATCACTATCACTGCAAGACCTTTTCCGAGACTTGGTAACCGAAGATGATGGCTCAGGCGGTAGTGGCTCCTTGATTCCCTCAGCTTTTTCAACTGTTTTCTCTTCTTGTGATGGACTTGTATTATCGGTTGTACGGCGCCGAAGCCTCGCCTTCTTTCGTGGTTTGCGTTGCTGCATTTCTAGCCTCTTTTCATATTCGTCGTTATCCAGAGGTTCCATCAGGTTGAGCGGATCTCTGATGTTGGGAGGGATTATAACATCTATCTTAGCTTTGTGCCGTGGTGGAGTGGGCAGAGGTGACGATTCAGGTGTAACGGCATTCATAGCCCTGTTAACGTCCTCATCTTGTAAACTGTTCAGATTCAGAGGATCGGATATGTTCCCTCCAAGTAAGAACTTTGTTGGTGGAATAAACACATCTTTACGGGGCCGTTTGTTAGGCAGGAAAAATTTGGACATAGTAGGAAAGCTTTGAGCCCTCTTCCTCCCTTGCGCCTGTTTGAATTTGGCTCCAACATGGTGAACTCTTCGCACCACATTTCTATCTGAAATTTCTTTACACGTTGCATGACTTTTCTTGCCATGACGAGATTTCTTTTTTGTTTTCTTGGAGTTCACCGAAACACTTCCATCACTGTCTTTCGAAAGATTATGGTCTACACAAGCGCTGGTATCACCACAAGCACTCGTTTCCGTGACATTTTCAGCACTGCTTTGATTCTTCAGTTTCTCATCATCATCAGGCTCGTTTAGGTCCTTATCATGTTGATTGCCTTGACAAGCAGTTACATTCTCTTTAGCACTATCCATTACGCTAAGATAAAATTGTAAAACTTACATGTTATACACGAAATGTTTCTAGAAATCAAATTTGCCGCCACTTCGTTCTTGCAAAATGCACAAGGACATCCGTCAATGGTAATATTAAACAGGTTAGTAATGCATTATGTTATTAAATAGAGATTAAGTTAGATAGATTACAGATTAAGATTATACACTTTATTGCATTCAAACCAGTATCACAACACAACTGCAAAGAAAACAAGTTTAAACTACACAATTTCGACGAACTTCACATTCTCTTGATACGACACGGAAGATGGCAATTTGTTTTTTTTTTATTATACTTAGGTATTTTAGTGAAGTGCTCCACTACAGAAAATCTGCAGAATATCGATATTGATATCGAAATCGAATATATAATATTTCTAATGTTTCAATCGATATCGAGATTTGAGAACATTACCTACGTCGGTGCGCCTGCCAGAATCGTTATGTGCACTTTTTTTATTTTTTTTTTATTTGATAACTGGCATTATTTTTGTGTTCTGCGTCGATTGAAAAAACAATTATGTGCAAATTCCTTCTAGAAATCGTTTTGACAAATTCGTTATGTGCAAGTCATTCGAATTTGTGGCAATGAAAAATCAGCTAAGTGTTCGCAAAAAAGTTTTTGGTAAATTTTTCGCACATAACGGATTTGGTCTACACATAGACGGTTTGGTAAATTATGGTAACATTCTTTTCGCGCGCTTTATGTGTTTTGTGCAGAAGTAAACAATACTAAAACTTTGTTTAACTGAACACTGGTGAGTACTTATATTACATATCAGTGCTTTGTGCAGTGCTGCCAACTGTACGAAAATTTTGTCGGTACAATATTTTCGTTTGTACCCTAAAAGATATGGGGAGGGGGAGGATTTTCATGCTCGATTTTGATCTACAAAGTTAAATGAGTCGATTAATCTCAAAACCAAACATTTTATTTATGGTACTTATGCACATAATTTGGTAGGGCTTGAAATTGTCTACATTTTAAAGACATGAAATAAAAGTTTCAGACTGAAAAAAGACAAACAAAACAACGTAAACCTGAAATTAAAATCAAAACATCGCATTTGAACGTTTGACATGAAAAATTAAAAAGTTTCTTGAGAAAAATCAAGTTGAGGTTCTTCAGTGTGAATGATTATGATAGATATTAAGTAAATAAACAAGATTTCAGTCAAATTTTGGAGTTACAAACGCGTACAAAGGTCAAAACTCAACTTGAATCTTGGAAATACTTTAGAATGGTCGATTTTCGGAAAATGCAAGAGTTCTTTCAAGAGTGATTATGATAGATATTGAATCAATTAACATGATTTTAGTCACATCTTGCAGGTACAAATGGGTACAAACGTCAATCTCTAACTTGAATAGTCAAAAATGTTTGAATGCTGACATATTTTCTTCAGGAAAATAAGCTGAGATTCAAAAATATGATTGATTAGAATAGATATTGAACCAATTAATATGATTTAAGTCAAATCTTAGAGGTACCTACAATCGGGTACAAACGTCAAAATCCAACTTGAATCTGCGAAATTCTTTAACAAATTTCTATTATCGGAAAATGCTAAAGTTTTTTCTGGAAAATCATACCTAGGTTCTAAACTATTAGTAATGATGATAGGTATTGAATTAATCAACATGATTTCAGTCACAACTTGGAGGTACAACGGGTACAAACGTCAAAATTTAACTTGAACCTTCGAAATTCTTTAAAAAGGTCGATTTTCGGAAAATGCAAAAGTTTTTTCAGGAAAATCATGCCCATGTTCTGAAATATGAGTGGTTATGATAGATTTTGAATCAATTAACATGTATTCAGTCTTATTTTGGGGGTACAAACGGGTACAAATGTCAATCTCTAACTTGAATAGTCAAAAATGTTCGAAGTAGCCAATTTTTGAATACTGACATATTTTCTTCAGGAAAATCAAGCTGAAAATCAAAAATATGAATGATTAGGTCAGATTTAAAAACAGTTAATATGACTTCTGTCGAATCTTAGAGGTACAAACGTCAAAATCCAACTTGAATAGTCAAAATATTCGAAGTAGCCAATTTTTGAATACTGACATATTTTCTTCAGGAAAATCAAGCTGAAGTACAAAACTTTGAATGATGAGGATAGATATTGAAATAAATAACATGGTTTCATTCAAGTCTCTGAGGTACAAACGGGTACAAACGTCAATCTCTAACTTGAATAGTCAAAAATGTTTGAAGTAGCCAATTTTTGAATACTGACATATTTTCTTCAGGAAAATCAAGCTGAAGTACAAAGCAATGAATGATGAGAATAGATATTGAAACAAATAATATGATTTTAGTAAAACCTTGGAGGTAAAAACGGGTACAAAAGTCAAAATCCAACTTGAATCTTCAAAATTCTTTCGATTGGTCGATTTTTGGAAAATGCAAAAGCTTTTTCAGGGAAATCATGCCCATATTCAGAAATTTGAGTGATTCTGATAGATATTGAATTAATTAACATGATTTTAGTCACATCTTTGCAGATACAAACGGGTACAAACGTCCATTTCTAACTTGAATAGTCAAAAATGTTTGAAGTAGCCAATTTTTGAATACTGACATATTTTCTTCAGGAAAATCAAGCTGAAGTACAAAGCAATGAATGATGAGAATAGATATTGAAACAAATAATATGATTTGAGTAAAACCTTGGAGGTAAAAACGGGTACAAACGTCAAAATCCAACTTGAATCTTCAAAATTCTTTCGATTGGTCGATTTTTTGGAAAATGCAAAAGCTTTTTCAGGGAAATCATGCCCAGATTCTGAAATTTGAGTGATTCTGATAGATATTGAATCAATTAACATGATTTTAGTCACATCTTTGCAGATACAAACGGGTACAAACGTCAATTTCTAACTTAAATAGTCAAAAATGTTTGAAGTAGCCAATTTTTGAATACTGACATATTTTCTTCAGGAAAATCAAGCTGAAGTACAAAGCAATGAATGATGAGAATAGATATTGAAACAAATAATATGATTTGAGTAAAATCTTGAAGGTAAAAACGTGTACAAACGTCAAAATCCTACTTGAATCTTCGAAATTCTTAAGAAATGTCGATTTCCGGTAAATGCAAGAGTTCTTTCAGAGTAATCATGCCCAGGTTCTGAAATGTGAGTAATTCTTATAGATATTGAATCAAAAACATGGTTTCAGTCAACTCTCTGAGGTACAAACGGGTACAAACGTCAATCTCTAACTTGAATAGTCAAAAATGTTCGAAGTAGCCAATGTTTGAATGCTGACATATTTTCTTCAGGAAAATCAAGCTGAAGTTCAAAAATATGAATGATTAGGTTAGATATTGAAACATTTAATATGATTTTAGTCAAATTTAGAATAGAAACATATTTTTTCCCTGCTTAGTATAAATTTAAGAGAGTTTCCACGTTTATACCTACTTAACATGTTACCTAGCTTAGTAGATAACTGTAATATTTAATTGCTCAATAAAGTTTTAAATTCTTACAATTTTTTTTTTTTACCTGGTTATCATGGTTTAAGTTCTTTTTATTTCATAAAAATTGATATTCTTTGAACTTTGGTTCAAAGTCTGGTTTCGTAATGCACTTGTAGTATTATGATGGACTTAGTTTTTTAATGTTAAAGCTTCTGACAAATTCTACATGTGCATATTTTCACATGTAAGAAATGACAACCGCAACACAAATCTGATATGTGCATAAAATGACAAAAAATAAATATTGTGCCTTATATGCACATTGTATTCCTATTGTTCTTAGCTCAATACAGAAAAGATATATTTTGCCATGATTCTGCATTTTTGAATTATTTATATGTCAAATAATAATTAAATAAAACAGTTTTTAGTCCCTCCTGAAAACTTGCTCAAAAACACATAACGATTATGGCAGGCGCACCGACGCATGCTTTTTTATTTCTTAACATTGTTTTTTTTATTATTGATCCACTTTAATGGAAAATATAGCAACAACCTCGTCGAACGAACCGAAAAGATGGAAAGAAAGCTTTTTGTAGTTTGAATTACGGCATGGACCCCGCACAGATTGACATAACCTGATAGTCTACCACAGTTTTGTTTATTCGAAAAAGACTCCTATTTAAAGCAATTATTTTTTACACCTTAATAACTACAAAATATTAATGGTACAAATTTTAAACTACATAATAGCATCACGCACCGTATGAACTGTCATGTTAGTGGGCTTTAGGTAATAAACCAAAGAGAATAAAACCACTACGTTGTTATAACTACTTAATTTAATTTAAGTGCTACTTCCGCCTACTTCGTCGTTTAAAGATCCTCGATAAAATCCTTTTTTCATTAATTGCTTACACAGTTATCAATTATAATTATCAACTTTGTCTCGACTCCAAGCACGTAATTTTATGTAATATTGTTCAGATTTGTAGACATAATAATTGCCAAATAGTTAGTTCAAAACTGGGCTTGAGTAGGCTCCTTTCCTACCCACTTTATGTCAAAGACCTGACTTATGTGGAAGTTATAAGATGAATGAAGATTACTTATGTAGGTATGGAATATTCATTCGCTTTTATTTATTAATGTAGCGCTATTGATTGATTCTAAGTACGTTTTTCATGACAACCTACAACAAAAGCATGTGGAAAGCCGCGGCAACTACTAGCTCCTGTAATAAATCGAGTCGCCTAACCACTAATTATTATGAAAACGCCTGATGATTTCAAATAATCGGATTTATATTTTGCAAAAGGACATCCCTATACCTGATTCTGATTGGGTGAGTGGTAAATTCTGTATTTGAGTCTACCAATCAAACGTCCCTAAACATGATTGGTCGATTCAAGTGTTGTTTGTAATGTTGCCAGATAACAAAATAAGGTAGCAGTACGCACGTCGTCATCGTCGCATCGTCGTCGTCGCGACGAGCGTCATGGTGACCTTCATCATCTCGAATAGAACAGCACGACCGGACAGACGACCCACCCTTTGCGGTCAATAACCAACCTTTTATAACACTAATTCTGTTATCTGTGACTAAACTAAAGAAAATAAGATAAGATAATACGGGATATACGTAAGATTAGGCAATATTTTTAAAATGAAAATTTCATTAACAGTGAGAAAAAGTACATTAGGTCTGAGTAAAGCTCGAGTCAAGCGACGAAATCAGAAAACAGTTTTAGCTATGACACCCATTGCGAGATAGCTCTATGAGTAGAGCACTGTTCACTCCTTGGAGATTGACACATTGAGCTCGATTCTCCGTCCGAACAACGTTTCTGTGGCAAGAATGACTACTGGCCACTGTGTCGGGTGCTCGTCAGGCGCAAGTCGGGCGCCTTGGTCTGGCGTCGTCCTCGGCCTTCTGGCATGTCATTGACCATAGAGAAGAAAGGTTTATTTGATTGATACTCGCAACATCAGTGCTGCCATTTTAGCGCTTTCGGCGCTAGATCCAGCGCTTTTTTGAAATGTTTGGCGCGCATTTCAGAATTTTAGCGCCTAGCGGAAAATCTAGCGCTTTTTCCGATTCAGCTATTTTTCGAATCTACTAATAGTTCAGACTAAATTTGCGTTCGGTTTGGAGTCTTTTCATTTTAACTGCATCACTTACCTATTCTGTGATTTCACGATTTGATGATCAATTGTAAACAGAACATTTAACATAAGCCCACAAACCTATACATATTCGTGGCAAAGATAAAAAGAAGAAGAAGATTTGTTTACTGTAATTTTAAGTTTTGAATTGATTGAAGTTTAGTTTAGTAATTTTGAGATTGTTTGAGTTTGGTGTTCGCTGTATGGCGTTGGCATTATAACACCAAAACAGACAAGAAAACGAGTACCTAGGTACCCTAGCAAAAGTTACTAACATAATACGGTAACAGTACAGTACATAATGATCGCTACGGGCATTCATATAAAGTTTCTCATTCATTTGAATCATATATATAATGACCCATAGGAATATCTAGTGAGAAATCTAGCGGAATCGCTTTTTTGATGGGCTAATTTCTGTCAATCTAGCGCTTTTTGTACCGCTTCTAGCGCTGAGTAGGTTTTGTGATCTGGCAGCACTGCGCAACATCGGTCGAAGCACAAAACTGTTTCGAATTTTGAATTTGTTTGTACGTTTCCGTTACAATAGTTTTGACAACAAAGTTGAAAATTGTATGCAACGGACATTTCATGTGAAAATAATACAAAATTAGCAACTTATTTAGCTTGATTGCCTTTGAATACTTTCATTAGGTGTGTGAAATACTGACTTGAGTTCTACGACGGATGTTTTGTGAAAGTCTTTGTTCGTGACGATCAACAAAGGTAGGTGCAACTTTGTTTAACTTGTTATGACGGAGGAGGGACTATGAAAATTTGAGATTATATCACATAATCTCAAATTTTCATAGTCCCTCCGCCCTAAAATACTTTATGTGAAGCTGGTCAACGTTACTTACCCAAAACATTACTTCCTTGAATTGCATATTAGTGCTTGCTATCGAATCAAATCTCCAGCATTCTGTTGACGAGTCCATACAACGCTGTTTGATATCGATAAAACCGTTGGCTTGCCGATTTATTTATAAAATTTAATGCAAAAAGTAATTTAACTGAGATAGAAAAGCAATTCATACAATACTCTATGAGAAAAGTACCACACTTGGCTCAGCCTTCAACCTCGGAGGGTGATGTCGGGGCTGCGCCATTAATGCAGTGCTTCAGGAATGTTGGCAGAAGCGGGCACTAACAGCTTTTTCATAATAATGTCCAAAAGATGCACTTCTAGTACATACGGTGGGCTAGTGACAACACCACTCCGGCAATTAATGCTGGTACAGTAGACTGCATTTTTATGAGGCACTAGATAAGGCCATGAGAGGCATGTGTAGGCTTTTATTTATTTACGTAGTATTGAATCTCTAGGTCCTATATTAGCCTAGGCCCTATTTCAAGATACAGGACTTCTCCTTTTATGTTTTCACATAAGTAGGTATGTCTTCTTTAGTGAAAATGATGAAATTGTGTTCAAATAAACAAGCATCAAAGCTATAGAAATAAATGAGGTGGGTCGGGATTGGCTCACAGGGGATTCTCCCCGATTATTTGGTTGTTATGAGGTTTATATAAACATTTTTCAAGAAAGGCCTTTTAACAGATTCAAGCTGTAGGGTAAAAAAAAAAAACTGAATGTGTTCAATTTAAAAAATATGTGTAGCAGAGTGCCATACTGTAGCGCAATATTAAAGTATAGCATGTATCATTGATTTTGGACATTGTATATTATATGTTTTTGCCGTTTCATAATGTAAGCACAAAGTAAGTTATTATTTTCTTGTATATTGAGTGGAAAAACATAAATGTCTTGATGAATCATGGGTATTAAAATTTTATCCATATGTTGTGTGTTTTGTGTGGTGTGGCGGTGTATGCTGTGACTGTGGCTGGTAAGGATGAGTGTCATCATAATTACACAAATTCACCATTTGTGTGTTTCATCACATCTCAAAAATCCACCATTATGCTCAATGTCAATGATGTAAAACCTAACAGTTGTTTCTCTTGTTTCAGGTTTAAATATTAACTGTTTCTGGTTTGCTAACTGTTATCCAGGTATGTTATTTCTTGTTATATTGATTGATCACTCCCTCTATCAGAATAATTAATTACCAAGCCACTTCTGATGGCAGTTGACTAAACAGTCAAAAAAAACTATATTTATATAGCTTTATTTATTAGTTATTTACATTATATCTATTGTAGTATGTATAACTAAAAAAGTAATAATATTTATTACCTTGTAGGTTCAGTTGCTTAGCTCTGCAACTAGATAAGAAAGATAATAATGCTTTATTCTAAAAAACATTACTAAAACAAAATAAAACTAAAAGGTTGAAGAATGCAGCCTTATCGCTTAATGCGATTTCTTCCAGGCCACCAAACAACTATTACTAAACTTGTGTTTTTTATTTCAGGATGTCCCGAATACCGAAATTACCTACTTTAACTTCCAAAGAAAATAAACCATCAGCACTTAATGTGAAACGAACATTTTGTAATGGCATGAGCGATATGGAAAAAAGAAAACTGATCTTAGAACATACAAGACCAATACAAGGTGCTCCTGCTACTTCAGCACCGGCCCCTCGGCTCAAAAGGGCAGCGACTGTCCCCGTGCCCACAGTTCCTGCCAAACAAAACAAAGTGGAAAAGAAAACTACTGTTCCACCAAAGATACCACCCTATGACTACAAGGCAAGGTTCAATGACCTTCTTGAGAAACATAAAGTTATAAAAAGCGATTTTAATAATTTAAAAGAAAAACATGGAGAAGTGTCAGTAAATTATGAAAATATCAAGGACTCTGTGCACAGCTGTATCAATGAGCGAGATATCCTTAGAAAGGATTTAAACGAAAGCATCAACAAATTAAAAGAAAAGTGTGCAGAACATGACAAATTAAAACTTGACTTTGAAATTCAAAAACATGAAAATGAGGACTTGCATCGTAAAACTAAACTTCTTGAAGAAGTTACAAATAGCCTGAAGCAGAAAACTTCAGAATTGGACAGGATTGAATCTGATTTTAATGATTTGACTAGACGCCATACAAGTCTTCGGGAGGAAACTGAAGCTTTACGGGTGCTATCTGACCACCTGAAAAAAATAGCTGTGGAACATGATAAACTACAGCTTGATTACAAAGAGGCCTTGGAATCTATTAAGAAGTACAAGGGAGATGCAGAGGCACTTCAGAATATCTTGGCTTCAATGTACAAAGAACAGAGGGACTTAAGAAACACCATTCAAGATCTAAAAGGCAACATCAGAGTTTATTGCAGGGTGCGCCCGCCCCTACCATCGGAGCTTTCAAAACCATTGTTCAACTTGAACGTGCTAGATGCATGCTCTATAGAGGTAGAGAAAATTGAATTGTTGAATTCTGCTCGCAAAGGAAAACATTCCTTCACCTTTGATGGTATTTTTACCCCTCATTCATCTCAGGAAGATGTATTTGCTGAAGTGTCAGCTATGGTGCAATCTGCCTTAGATGGATACAATGTGTGTATCTTCGCCTATGGACAGACAGGTTCTGGAAAAACTTACACAATGGAGGGTGGGTGTGGAGTAGAGCAATATGGGATCATCCCTCGTGCCTTCAACATGATATTTACGTGCATGGAAGATCTAAAGAGAATGGGCTGGGAGATTACAATTAGAGCTTCATTCCTTGAAATTTATAACGAAATAATATACGACTTGCTTAACTCTAGCAAAGAACAAACTGCTCATGAAATTAAAATGGTAAACTCTAAAGGTACAGACGTTTACGTGTCCAATTTAAAAGAAGAGGAAGTTAAGAGCTCACATGATTTTATCAGGTTGATGATATTTGCGCAACGTAATCGACAAACTGCCGCTACACTCAACAACGAACGTAGCTCGCGATCGCACTCTGTTGCGCAAATCAAGATATCGGCTATCAACGAGAAACGCAAAGAGAAATACACAAGTAACCTGAATTTAGTAGACTTGGCTGGATCCGAGAGTGGGAAGACGACGCAGAGAATGGATGAGACAAAACATATCAACAGATCATTATCTGAGCTCTCCAAAGTAATTCTATCCCTGCAGACTAATCAGTCCCACATCCCCTACAGGAACTCTAAGCTGACACATCTCTTGATGCCCAGCCTTGGAGGCAACTCAAAAACCCTCATGTTGGTGAATATCAACCAATTTGATGAATGCTTTGGTGAGACTCTTAACTCATTGCGATTTGCAACTAAAGTCAACAGTTGCAGGACAATCAAAGCAAAGAAAAATCTATCTATGGTTGATTCATTGTAATTTAATGTTTTAGTTATCTAGTATTTTATATGACTTATTATTACTAATGGACAATAATTTTAGAAAAAAAAGAGAAAGAAAGAAGACGAAATTCTGCTAACAAATCTTTACTATGACAATGGTATTGCCGCAGAAACCGTCACATATTAATACATAGATGAAATTAATAAACCTTACATATTGCGTTTGATACCCTTTGAGATTCTGAGAAAGGGTTAAACCTCGACACTTGACTGTTTTCTTCATTCTCTAGTTTTTTCCCAACTTCATTTCGGAAAATCATTCTGTGACAATATCATTGTCATAGAGCATTTGTTTGGCCCCTTAAAAAAAATATGGCAATAACTGCTAGCTAACTAATTAGGTACCTAACTCAGTGTTATTCACGTAATTTTTGTCGTTTTATGTAGTTGATTTGCCTAGTATTGCTTTAAATAGGCCTATTTAAATGATTTTTAATTATACTATTGACATAATCTTCTGGACCTAATCCCACGCTAGGTGGATTTTTGTGTATTTTTCTTCCACTTTCCTTAGACATTTCAGTATGTATACGTCTTCTTTATCTTCTCCCATATTTCATTGTTGTCCTAAAATGGATTTGTAACCCTTAATAATTTTTAATTTACTTTTACGTACATCTAGTTATAATTATGATATATTAATAGTTTTAAATTTTTCATTTATGGTTATTAATTATTGTTGTCTGCAATCAATAAACACTTGAATACAATTTAGTGTCATTGTTTTTTCTCTCTCCTATTTACACCTAATGCCTCTAGATTGACCTGACTTATCAAGTTATTAGGATCATATATTACTTTTATTCTAGTTTTTGAGGAGGAATAAAAAGCATTTTTTCATCAAAAACAATTTATTGAGTTTTTTGTTTAAATTAGACATAATACATTCTTATTTTTAAGACTAGAAAAAATAAATAAGCGACAAAATCGCACTTTCTCTTTCAAGCACATGTTCGTGTTCAACAACGTTCAATGCGCGTCAAATCCTGCGATAGGGCTTCGACGGCAGAGGCACAGCGGCGGCGAGACCTGCGGTCTGAGGCGAGTCCAGGGTCCCCTCGCCGGCGCTCAGCGCGACACATCCCGCTCGTCCTGCAGCCGAGCGCTCTCTATCGTATCTATCAGTCTGTCCAGTCCGTACAGGAAGCCCTCCTCGTGGTTCCCTTGCTCCCAGGGCGCGCGGTGGTTCACCTGGGCGCCCTCGGGCACGCGCCTCGTCTTAGCGAAGTCGATCAGCCAAGCGCCGACGCGCTCCTCATCGTAGATGATGAAGATGCTACTGCCGACGATCTCGTGAGTTTTGAAGAAGTCTGACCGCTCGAAGAGGTCCCTGATCTCGAGGAGGCGTGCGGCGATGGCGCGGCGCGCGCGCTCGTCGCGGCCGAGGAACCGCGCGACCGTGCCGGCCAGCTGGTGCGGCTCGCGCACTTGTTGCAGGTCCGTGAGCGGCGGCTGGCCCGGCAGCTTCACCGCCTCGATGCGGAACCCTTGCGACGCGGACGAGGACCTCTGCTCGCGGAACTGCATGTAGCGCAGCTTGGTGACCGCGCCGGCCGCATGCTCCTCCGCGCTCGGCGCCGAGGGGTCGAGGCGCACCATCTTCTCGTACAGGTCGGCGCGAGCGCGCGCGTTGCTGACCTCGTCCTCGAGGAACGTCCTGGTGCCCATCTTGACGTCCATCACGAAGGGGTCGCGGAAGCCATGCAGCAGGTCTTGGAGCTCGATGAAGCTCTCGCCGGCGTAGCTGAGCTCGCGGTAGTATTTAGGGATGGCGGCGCGCATGTGCGGGCAGGAGGCGAGCGCCTCGTAGGCCTCGCGCTCGGGGTGGTGCGCGGGGTGGTCGCCGGCCGCGCGCCGCTTCCACACCGTGCCGGGGCCCGCCGGCGCCAAGGAGCCGGGGTGCCCAGCTAGTTGGAACCACTCCGACGAGCGAGATTTCAGTAGGGCGTCCGATGCTGGAGCCGATAGTTCCAATGCATTCTGTAGGCAAAGAAAAAAAATATTAGTTTGTAAAGTGACCTAAACTTGTTTTTATTTGTTAAAAAAAGAAAAATGCCAGGTGTTTTTAAATACCTATCGAGTTTTAATATAAAGAAAAAATATTAGTTTGTAAAGAGACCTAAACTTATTTTTATTTGTTAGAAAAATATTTATTGCGACGAAAAATGCCAGGTGTTTTAAATACCTATCGAGTTTTAATATAAAGACAAAATTATTAAATTTCTTTAATTATTATTTCTAAACATGTTTTGTCAAGCTGTAGCTACTTATTTCATTGGCGTTATTATTTGATACTTACAATGGCTAAGAACTTGAGAAGCTCCGAAGGTTGTGCCGGAGGCGTAGCGGGCGCCGGAGCGGCGGTGGGCGCAGGCTCGACGGAGGCCGTGCGCCGCCAGCGTTTGAACAGTGCGACCTCATCCTTGCCGCGCCAGCGTTCCTCTTCCTTGCCAGGCACAGCGACCTATGGACAACCAAACAATACGGTCAAACACCAGATATCACAACACATTTTGAAATATTTGGACACTCATTTTCACTTTTCATGTAGGTATTGGACACTATTTTTCGAAGACGTACCGCTAAAATTTTATTTGCGGCGTAGAGTAGTCCACCAGGGCCGAAGCGAGTCAGCATCGACTGGCGAGAAACACTGTTCATCTTGCTGGTGACAGTCATGTTGTACGGGTGGGTGCGTGGGAAGCGCGGACGTAAGTGAGCGATAACGAAACAAGTAAGCGCGAGGCGAGCGATCGTACGTGAGGCGACGAGAGCTGCTAGCTTGCGAGTGTGGCGGTGGGAGGGCGGCGGTGGTTATATAGAGACCTCGGCTTTCTCGTGACGTCGGCAGCGCCCGCGCCGACCGCGGCCCCGCGCTCACCCGCACTACGCGCCTCATAGCGCCTTCATTTTTTGTCAAACAAAACCTGTGTTTGAACTGCATTGATTGATTGGCCGCGGCCGCACGCACTCGCACGTACCTTGCTACCTAGTCTCACGATTTAGCATGAAACTCAATAATTTCGCCAGTTTAAACCCTGCAAACGTTAAGTCGGTACCAACTAGCGTTATCTTGTAGGTATTAAATGTGGAGCGATGATGAAACAATCAGACCACATTATATTTCCCTCTGGTTGGCTAATATATAATTTAAATTTAACTTATCTTAACGTGCCATCTTATTCAAAGCAAAATATATAGGTCGGTGAGTTACCTATGCTAGTATTTAAGAGGTAGATCCGAAGTAATAAGGAAGGTACCACACGCGTAACTTGGTAAACCGTTTTACGCAGGACTAATAAGGAAGGCAGATTAGATTACAGCACGTGTATTAATCCTGAAACCGGCAGTGACGCAATTAACCAGTCGACGATGTCTTCACTTGAATCGTGTAGATGTGGTGAAGTTGTTGATTCTTTCGTCAATTCCCTTGACGTAAGGACAAAGATATTTAGCCTTTTTGTAAATTAAAATTAAAGAATTTACCAGCTCTAAACGTAACAGCGACTTGGCCCACTCTTAAGTAAACAAAATGATCTTATTAAACTATTATCTAGAGAACGCTTCGAGGATAAGACGCGATGAAATTATAGACCGCATAAAACTGAAAACACTGAAATAATACCTACCTACCTACTTATTAGGGAGGTAGGTAATAAATTAAAACCAACCATGATTCTTTCAGCGACAATCCACCAAACTATTATAAACTGAATATCCACAACTTTTGCAGCACGACTACAACAGTTTTCCTTAGTTATTTACTAGTAAACGTAAACTTCCATACGCTGCCACAATGGTTTGAAAAATGTTCGTTCTCTCCTCTGGATAGGTTGTAGGTCGGTCAAAGTACTCTCGTAAGGATGTAAAGAAACGATCTCGGGCACTCCCGGAAAAGTCGGAATATTATTTCCGGCTTTCAGGCCTAGCAAACCTTAGATTTGAGCACATCCAAGTCACGAATATGTGGAAAAATTTCATTGAACACTCTGTCCAAATCTTGACTTGAGACGTTTTTAAATGGTGATGCCCGAACATTCAAACGCAACTCAGATTTAGGCTAGTCTCGTGTCGCGGTTTTTTGTCAGTTTTCAATGAAAAACAAATGAAAGTCACTTGAGACGTTTACTTAATTATATTAGTTGTTTTCGAGTATTCGGCGGTGTCTTTCTAGGCGTCACGTCGCGATTGTTGTGGACGTCGAGCGAGTAGCTTTCGAGTGAGGATGTAAATATGGTTCATATTTTTGAGTACATATTTGGTCGTTACACTTCTACCTACTACATACATGTGTGTGGTCGGAACATTGATTAGGAACCTATTCATGTTTTGTTAAAATATAAACAAAAAGAAGCAAAAAAAATCACAGAATATTTTTTTTTAACTACATAAAATGACAGCATGTTACTTTACTTTTCCTCTTTATAAAAATAATCTAAGCAACCGATTTTACTCGGAAAAGGAAAAATTCTGCAATGTTGATCTGATTTCTATCCAACCCTATTTTATACGGGAGCATTGCAGCGGTGCAGTGCATAAAATAGTACATATTAATGTCGAGACCAGACGACGCGTGGCTTTTCAATGCGGTCGGTGTCTCAAGGCCAAAAGAATAGCGAATAGGTTTAGTGCATAAAAATGCAATAGCTATGGCTGCAAAGACAGAGTACCTAACAAAGTAGGTAAAAACCTACTTATAGATTGAAAGCAACAGATTGCTGTCAGCTTAATTATTTCAATTGTAAATAATACTTCTAATTTGGTTCTGTTTTTATTTTCAAAGTAGGTAAATAGAACTTGACATCTTGTTTAAGGAAGGCTGTTCATCAAAAAATCTCGAATTGCCCAAAAGTATCATAATTCTAAGCTATTGGTACTTGGAGCTGAAGTTCGACTGTGGTCTGAAGGATTATGAATATTGTTTAATTGAATTTTATTTAAATCGGTTTAAGCACACCAGTTCTATAAGTCGGATAGGTTAAGTTCCAATAAATAATTATGTAAAGTCTATTAATTTACATGCTAGATATCAACCCAATCTTATGTTTATACTAAGATTACATGTACAAGGTAATGCATCGCGTAATTTGGCGCTGGAGATAAGGTATCAATTGTACATTACGAAACAGAATTGCTGAACAAATGCATCTGTGTTTCGGGCGATACAGTTTTTATATATCATAACTAGCGGTCCGCCCCGGCTTCGCACGGGTATTAAACAAAAATTTCAGAAATTATACACACTAACACGATGGGTTTCACAGTTTTCTCACGGATTCCTTACTTTTTTTGACTTGACTTGACTTCTTCGATAAGTCAAAAAATGTAAGGAATCCGTATGAAAACTGTGAAACCCATCGTGTAACAGCATTGGGATTTTTGGCATTGACTCGACACTCCATAACTGACACTGGCCGTAGAGAAAAGCAAGCACCGTGCGCTATATATTCAACCTCTTTTTCTATTATGACGCGCCATAATAGAAAGAGGTTGAATATACAGCGCACGGTTCAATTATTGAATTTTTCATGCGGATCCCTAACTTTTTTGAAAAAATTAATATAGCCTATGTTCATCACGGAAAATTTAGGATTCTAATGGTGAAAGAATTTTTCAAATTGGTCCAGTAGTTTCGGAGCCTATTCAATTCAAACAAACAAACATACAAACAATCAAATCTTTCCTCTTTATAATATTAGTATAGATAATATAAATTCACGTAAATAATATTAAAAAAATTGTTGAGATTAAATATTTTTTCAAGCGTCCTTATTTCAATACTCTATAATAACATTACACTCTAGCAAAACATTTGACTAATGAGTAATTTTGTTTTAATTCAATTCAATGAAACATATCATTAAAAACGTGTCCATCGGCACTTTTCTTACTATCTCTACTTAAGGGAAAGACACTATTTTCATATGCGTTCTTAAAATAAAAATAAGCACTCAAGCACTTGAACTACAATTATCGGTACCTACACTAACTCAAAATGTTAAATTCTTTTGAGCCTTCTCACTGTTCGTGTGGTCAAGGAGCTGTAGGTCAACAATGACTTTGGCATCTTGAGTTGTAATTTTCCTCTGTTTGCATACCGCGGAGTTAGCATACCAGATGTAGTAACAAGGTAGGTAATGTGTAACGTCCAAATCAAACATGTTAATGATTACAGATAAAGGGCTAGCTAGATAAGTGCGGATTTGAAGCAAAAATCCGAATGATTTGCTATATCTAATAGAATATCATTCTGACCTAATCAGCTCAGTCAACTGCAGTTGAACCCACAGCTGGGGAAAGTTTTATGACTAGTAGGCCTAATCCATAAAAGTATTTATGGATTAGGCCTACTCTGCGGCCTTTAATAATAATAATAATAATAATGCTGGACAATCCACACAGCACCATCTAGCCCCAAGCTAAGCAGAGCTTGTGTTATGGGTACTAGGTGACTGATATACATAATACAATTTTATTAAATAGATAGATATTTTTTATTATACATAGAAAACGACCAGAACCCCTGAACAAATATCTGCAGATCGTACAAATATTTGTCCCGAGGCGGGAATCGAACCCGCAACCTCCTGCGTCGCAGGCGGACCTTCGCCAACCGCGCCACAGTGGTCGTCAATCTTTGGCTTTGTCATAGGTGATTTCTAAAAAAAAAATATACCGAAGTACCTACCTAGGTACATAATCGCATTTATGTAATCTAAAAACAATTTTGTTACAATGTAATCGGTATACAAAATTTAATCTTGAATTTTATATGTACTTAGCATTGTTTACTAACTAAACCATTGGCAAATAGAAGATATTTACTGTAAGCTTTAGAGGAAATAATTCCTGACGACAATTTTCATCGATTTTCTTTTAATTTTCTTACTTTCATCTTATTTATTTTAGTTTACGCAAATTATTCTATTTAATTATTATGAAAAAAAAATCTTTTTCGCAATTAAAAAAATGTTTGGTCATCGATATATGTATGTAGATTCTTTGTTGTTTTCTGCCCCTTAATAAGTTTCCGTGCACTCAACCGCCGAGAATGCCCTCGCCATGCGCTGGCGCAGACACGCGCAAACATATATATATTTTAAGATTATATTAAAGTATAAACCGTTAATGTTTAAGTATTCAATTTGTATACTTATGTGTTTTATTTGTATTGCTGTTTATTTAAAAGTGACGTAGAGACACTCTTGAAAACACAATCCTACCTACTAAACTATTAACATTCTAGATATAGGTAGTTAGTATTAAGATCGTTTATAAATGTAACCTTTTTACTGAATAGATGGTGCAATAAAGTAATATTCTAAACATCCTTCTAAATAAAACTTTCCCTACAAAACTCAACATTAAGTTTGTGAATTATGGCATAATTTCAAGTGATTTAACATGCCTGTTGTCTTTTGTTTTATATTTCGTGAGAATATTTTCGTACTTATAAATATAATTAAGCTTTATATATTATAAATAATAAGTTGCTGTTTCAATTACGAAATTTGTAAGCAAAAGTCCTTACTCAAGGCCTACATAAAACACTATTTTGGTGTTAAAACTCACCCTATTAAAGACTTCAACGAGCTCACCAGAAACGTACAGTTTTAAAATAATTTTATGATTCTTGTCTAATTTTCATCTTATAAAGGCTGGGCATACTATTTTTGTTTGATAGATAAAAATGTATGCTTGTGAGCATATATTAAGTGATTCATTTGAGTTTTGACTCGAGAGAAAACTCGGCCCAATTTAGCAATTTTTTGTCCAATGTCCCAGCAAGGTTCTTAGGATGAAAATATATTTTTGTTGTTCTGCCTACACAGAATTAGAGTACCTATCTGCACAAAAAAATAGAAATATGCGTATTTTGCAGGAATAAAATAGGAACACAAAACTTACGAGCCAGTCTTTTAAATATTTTTTTAAGGCTGACCTTCCCCCACCGAGATCTTCAAATTTGGTACCTACAAAGAGGTATATATAGTAACATCAAAGAATTCCACGAGTGAATGAACGCTAGTGCATTCATATGATCATGGAAGGTGTTCCAAAACCGTGCACAAAACACAAAGGTATATTATCACTTTCGAATAAGAAACCAGCATAAAATCTCTGAATATTATCCTAGGTACCTACGTGAATCTCGACTAATCACATTCATCAATGGAGCCGACGTCATCGCTCTTTGTTTGAGACAATCGCGTATACGTCCAAAGAAATTCAGAACGTGTCTTTGACGTATTCGAATTCATACATCGAGTTTTAGACAGATCAAAATCAATAGCAATTTGTTTTTTGTAATCTACGGTGTTAGAGATTCAAGTAAACCTAGGTATATAGTAAAGAGTTCATCTACGTAGGCGAGGGATATTATAAAATAATAATAATAAATAATGCCAGGCAATCCAATGTTTCTTAGAACTAAAACGTTAAACAAACATTAACAATTGATAAACAAAGAAGCGTTTACTTAAAAAAAATGTTTACCTATACAGAAAAGACGGCGATTTGTAATTGCTATCGTTTCATCTATTTTGAGTTAAATTAAGTTTTTTTTAGCCTCCTTCGCTTCATTTACCTTTGGTTAATTGATTGTCTTTTCTGATTTGTATCATTGGTTCTGACTACAGTACCAAAAGATCATCTGCCAACCAAACAGAGAACGGAATCGTTCGGATAAATTTAGAAAAGCGCAAGTATGTGAATATGTGAAATAAAAATATTCATGTACCTATATAAGATTACAATAACATTATTTATTGAAGCTTACTTATAAACATTTAGGCAAGTCAAATGTATAATGAATTGTTACAGAATAAGAAAAATGGTGTTATAGTTTTTCACTTCGCTTCAAGTTTTCTTCCACTAATGGAAGAAGTGAAAAAGAAATGACATATTATATCACATACATACATTTTTACATCACTTATGAGTTATGTGTCTAATACCTACTTAGTTTCTTTTGCCTATCCAAATCTAAGTTTAATGTGATTTAGATGCAAGTCAATATTTATATATAGGTATACAATTTACCAACGGCGACCGCACTAGGCAAAGCCTGTTTCGTAAAGACCAGTAAAGTGAGTTTACCTACATGAGTAACTATGGACTTTTAACATTAGAAAATTAATACATGTTTTTTGATTCCAACACCTAATGTACCGAATGGATTTGACTGAATCTTAGCAGGAAAATCCTGGAATAACAGAGGTTACTTCATTGTGTTAAAACCTTGGTTAAAACTCTCTCAGACGGGCTAATTTAATAAAGTTGGACGATTTACAGAGCAATATCTAGCCACAAACTAATCAGAGCTAGTGTATGGAGACTTGATAAGCTTAATAAAATATTGCTTAACACTACATTGTTATTAATACATAGAAAATAACCAGAAAACCCGGAACATATGATCTGCATCATACAAGCATATGTCCCGGGGTTCGGACATACAACCTCCTGCGTCAGGCAGTCAGTTCATCAAGCTTGTTTGAACGTAATGTAGGCGGACCATTACGTTCATTGAACATAATGTTATTTAATATGTTGTCAGAATTAGTTGGATGACGCAGAACGGTATTCAATACACAGGTGCTGGTGTTGGTACAGCCGGTCCGTACCGCGTCGGTTCACCAACTCGAGAATTTAACCTTACGATGACTCATCGACTCATCGTGCAATGAACGAAAACATTAAAAACAACGTACTAAATAGTAAACTAGTAATTCGGGGTTATGACTCATGTATTAGTTGTGGAGCGTTAAACAATTGACTTTACTCTGTGAGCCTTTCGTTTTCAATGTTTTCCTAAATTGGACTTCATCATTTATTGCATTATAATGGTGAACAGAAGTTTACAATCTAGCTGATTATGTAATACTTACTATAGATCCTGCTGGGCACATAATACAATGTATAGGAGAGAGAGGACGTCATTGTTACTACTTAGATATATTTTAGCCTAAATAAAGAATACTGGAGAATACAGAGACATACATCATCATCATCATCATCATCACCAGCCTATAATAGTCCACTGCTGGACATAGGCCTCCCCTTATGAACGCCATAGATGGCATAAGACATACATAATTAGGCCTAATTATTCGTCAAGTGTGTATAATTGTGAAAAAATTAAAAAAGTACTGTAACCATTGGGTGGTTGTATTTAGTTATTTCCATCCTAAGTAATAACGATGTTTTAAAAGCTAAGCAAACGCCATCTTTCTGTTAATCAAAGACCACTTCAGCACGTCGTGTTTCCTGATTATATCAAATTGATGAATGGTGATATAAGTATTCGTGATAGGCAAATGAAAATAATACCTACTTCATTTGATTGACAGTATCATCTTTAATCTTTGATATTAATTACAGACTATGTATGAATCAGGTATTTATCGCGTAACATTACCTACGTTTATTTTCCCCTACGTTTTCGACACGTTGCAACGATCGTGGTCATGAAATCCCCCCATAGCAAAGACCTTAAAGAACATCACGGATGTACGACTAGACTCAATTGTCTTCAGAATCAGGAATTTCACATTCCGATACATCGCACCGATTGAACTGTCAGTGATGAAGAGCTGCAACGCGATGGAAACGTCGGGTAAAACAAAGCGATAAATACCCGACTTATAGGTACCCTTACTTTAATATGTTAACAAATCGTGAATGCTTAAGAACGTTTAAATGATATACCTAACTAGCGACCTGCTCCGGCTTCCCACGCGTGTAAAGTTGATAAAAAAAACCTTCCCCTCTCTATCAATTAAAAAAACCGCTTCAATCCGTTGCTTAGTTTTAAAGATCTAAGCATTCATAGTGACAAACAGACAGACAGTGAAAAGCGACTTTGTTTAATAGTAAGTAGTAATAATTCAAGACATAGGTGACAATCAATCTAACTGAACTAAACCAGAGTTTAGTTTAACTATAGTTTAGTTCACACACTCAACCTTACTGTACTAAACCATAGTTTAGTTCCTTCCAGTTAGATTGAGTGTCACCCCTGTGCCACGATTCTCCTGCAATGTCATTGTGTCATCAACACACTGAGTTTTCTACTAGTTGTAGGTAGCTACGTTGAATAATAGAGAACTAGCTGTGCTGTAGTTGAATTGAAAGTCAAATTAATATAAATAGGCGCCTAACTCAAGTACCTATAACACCTAAATCAAACAGGAAAATGCGCATTTAAAATGTAAAAAAAACTGCTTCTATGCGAAACGTTATAGGTATCGTCTTTCGATTGATCACCCCTCCCCCTGTCGGATTTTTGGTGCCGTAATAGCATTTGTTTTGGTTTTAAAATATTTATGTAGTAGTACAGCTTGCCATTTATATTTTACCGAAATACTCGAGTCTCAAAATATTTCTTTACCTATCGATAGAATGAATAGAATCTCATGTTTATTAGTACCTATATACAAAAAATTACATAAATCATCAAGATTATTTATTGGACAAAATTACAATGTTTCAGTATAATAAACTGATAAAAGGACTTGGGGTTTATTTTAACTGAGCGCATAAACTACAGAACGAACCCAATTGCATAAAATCGATCGTTAATTAAAAAATAATAGGCTTCAATGCTTGCTAAAATTGTACTCAATCAGTACCTATGTATATTGCATCCTACAGGTGTACAGACAGGGGTTTATAATCTAGATATATTTAACTCAAACTACTCAAATTGCATAATGTTCCTAGGTAGATAGGATTTGGAATAAAACAGGCCGCTTTAATCAACAGCAGATGAGATAGAAATAACGCGTCATTAAAAATAACATTTAAATTCCTAGGTACTTAGCCTCTGCACAGTTCATAACATACCAACTATTCGGGGTCAGATGTTAATAATATCGGCAAGCGGAAATCTGTGCTCGCGAATACAAAATAACATACCAGAATGGGCTAGCTAGGCGGAAGTTGGGTTTGAGGATAAATGCAGCAGGGCCAAGGAGGACCTAGAGGTGCTTGACATCATCTAGGTTACAAAGCTAAGCAGTCTTGTCTATTAGACGAATTATTATTCTAAATGGTACAGCAGCGAGATTTTTCTCCGAGTAAACAATTTTGTTTAAAACTGAAAGAAATTTTAAAAGATTCATTTGGCAAATCCAATGTAGATTCTGTTGATTTGTAATGAAAGTCCTGGAGGATTCTATGAGATTTTTTAACCGAAAATCAATAAATACAAATCCACTGCAAGCTCACCAGACATTATGGGACCGGAACTTAAAATATGAGCAATTTTCTATGAGTCAACTCAACTTCGCGTTATTTATCATCATGAGTCAACAAATTAACTGAGCAAAATTAGTAAACCATTTAGTTGACGCAGTTTTCGCAAAAAGTTATGTATTCTTTTCATGCAACAATAATTTTTCAGTAGGCTACTCTGCACTGGCATACCTAATGAATAAGAAAAAAAACTTTCAATAACAAATTATTTAAATACCTACTTTATACATAAGATTATCTTCACTGCCTACGACGAAATATAAGAATAATGGAATGCATGTGCATAATACTCGTATAAACACAAAATTAAATGAATTTTGATAAATATCTGTACCTTGAAGATACAATTCTGTTTATGATGATTTTGTTACAAATCATGTGTAACAAAAGACTATCCATACATGATACAACTGACATCTCGTAAAATATATTAAAAATTCAGGATACATAGCGGAAGGGGGAAGTGCCAGCCATCCTTGCAAATCGAGTATCCTATTGAGAGTACATAAAATATAAAGGTACCCAATATATTTGACTTGAATTAGTTAGTTCACAATAGTTGGTGAAGGAAAACGGACGGCCAATCATTTCTATAACATTATTAAAATCGCTATCTGGTTTGTCCCTACTTCCTCTATAAATTATGTTACCATTTCTTATTTTCTATTAAAAATATTTGGATTCCCGAGAATAGTAGGAGTTTTATATTATCTGTCTATAGTTTACTCTTTAGTCGTTCTCTTTTGTAGAGATTGCAACGTGAGTACAATTATTGTTTTTAATAAACATAAACTAACACGAGCCACGTCTTACTTACTTTACTTTAGTTGGTTAGTTGGTACTTAGTTTTCGTAGGTTTTGAATTAGGATTATGTACTTATTTAAATATACTTCTGCGCCTTTTGCATGTATACCTTTCACGTGCCTCAATTATTTAATTTAAACTTAACGCAAAGTCGCTACTTTTTCGCTACTTTTTGGATACTTTAGGCATAACACAAGTTAAACTCGAGAGAGTCGTAAATTAATCAGGGTCAATATTTATCGTTGCGATAGCAGATACATAGGTAGCACAGATTTGAATCCACAAAGTCTAATCTCCATTCACATAATATTTGACAAAGGTAAGATAAGTACTCACACGTTTTCCTTGAAAAACAAAGTAGCTTACTTCTAGGAAAATAACTGAAAATTGCGCATACATTTATCTATGAACAGTTTTACCTATACTAGGTTGTTTCATAGACAAAGAAAATCAAGGTATAAAGGTAACTAAAGTACCTATATAATTCCTAAGCACCATTTGTTAATAGTATTCCTTCACCCATGCGGGCTCTAAGAGACCAGCACTGGCTACGTCTCCTAATAGACCTTAGCCAGTGCTGAGTTAGACCTTTTTGTATTGTGTACAACCATGCTTGTACCTAACCTATAAGTGTATCTTGTTCCTTCTACCTGATTGTATTGTTATTTAAATGTCTTTCTATTAATTTAGTTATTAGTAACGAGTGGAACAAATTTTCATCGTCTCTTTTTCCGGTAGAGTACAATCTCGGAAACATCAAATCTAGAGTGAATAAGTTACTTCTGGGGAAGCGTGTTCTAGGTATCTCAATCTGATAAAGTGTGATATAACCAAAATGAGTATAAGTAACAGTTTCGAAGATAACGAAGAACCGTCGGATCAAGTAGAAGAAGTTTGAAACTTCTTTGAATTCCTCCTACGGTAAAATATTTCTCACCTACCTCTCTATGATAATGATATCCTATATTTATAAACTGAACTGAAACTGAGTTCTAAAACCGAGTATAGTTGCTCGTTCCGTTCTAATATTTGAATAGGTGCATTTCTTCCAAAAGTCTGTACAAATTTCGGTGGCAGAAGACTGTTGGTAGGTAGAAGACAGTGGGTAGGTAGAACTGTTTCATGTCTCTCTGTCACCATCATTACAAACGTTCGTTACGAAATAGGGCGCATCTTGTCGAGGCTAAAACCTACGTCACATTTCACATTATTCAAAAATCGTTTCCAAACCGATCTTAAAATTTATCTCCGACTCTTGCTCCATTAATATTAATACAGATTTTTTGCGTGGTTTTTCTATTGTTTTGTTCGGTACTAGGATCAATACACTCTTTGAAATATTCGGGTATCCTCCAAATCTATAGAGGGAATATTTTTTTGAATTCTAAGTCGTATGATATGAACCTGCCATGAACTCTACAGTTTAATTCAAGGTTTTCAAAAACTTTGCATCTTTCAATGACATAATGGACACGTTCCTATAGCGGATGGATTTTTTATGATATTTTATCTACATGTTCGGTTATGATTATATCTACATGTTCGGTTATGATTATATCTACATGTTCAGTTATGATTATATCATTTTACGTCGGTTAAAGCCTTCTAGACGCTTCATAGCGTAGTAATGGCATTTCATTTAGATCTTCAGTGAATATTTGGTATATAAAACTTGGAATCTAACTAAATTGTAAAAATTGTTTTGAATGTGATAGACAGTTTCATACCTTCAAGTCCCGCCGAAATCGATTGTTTTAGGATATCATTTTATTTCCTAAAGAGCCCTAAAGTGCAACGCACTAAACTAACAAAAATCTTAGTTAATTAACTATACAATTGGCTTGTGTATTCGCTCATCTTTCTCGCGATATTAAATGTAACCCTAAAAAGTAGTCTTTTCTATAAGTATTTTTCCTAAGTAGATGAGATTGGCACAGGATCGTTTGGCGTGCCACAAGAGTTTGGAGGCCTATAAATACATAGCATTGCGTGAAGTTAGTAATTTTTAATTTGTTGATTTCAGATTCAGATTCAATAACTTTATTTCTTTAGGCTCACAAAATAAGCACTTAGACAAGTCAAATTTCATACAGTTAATTATTATAAAAATATTTGTTTTAAAAATAAACTTAAAGTAGGTATCTAAATTTGTTATTAATTTGTTATTGCTTTCTCTTCACTTAAATTTCGTGTCCACTAGTGAAAGAAGTGAAAGAGAAACCACCACTACCTCTAGTACATAGTTCATGTACTAGTGTATAGTTCATAATAACGTTTGTATCTAATAACAACAGTAAATTTTTTGTGTTGCCTATCTGAATCTAAGGTTAATGTGATTTAGATACATGTCAATAATTTATTTAAATAGGTATCTATAAGTACCAAAAGCTAAGCACAACATTCAGTTTCTTACTTATGGAATTGCCAACAATACACGTCATT
This sequence comes from Eupithecia pulchellata, assembly GCA_963931895.1. Taxonomy (NCBI): domain Eukaryota; kingdom Metazoa; phylum Arthropoda; class Insecta; order Lepidoptera; family Geometridae; genus Eupithecia; species Eupithecia pulchellata. The sequence goes on along the minus strand of OZ007527.1, from coordinate 6,107,398 downwards.
AAGAATTAATAATGAACACAATTGTAACATTTCTTGATATAGAATGTGCTTCTGTTAGGCATTAGGCATGCATTTACTTAGGGTAATAAAGAAGGCATTAAATTAAATTAAAAAGATTACAGTGAATTTAAAGTACTTATTTTTCTACTTTGGTGTGTATAGAGTATAGTACATTTGTAAATTAACGCCCTACAATTATGTCTTCAAATTAATATGTAGTCAGTTAACTTTGTAAAAACTTTCAAACAAACATAAATTACTGTGACATTTTATAGGTAGTAAAGGATGTTTTAATATTGCAGGATGTCAAGTTCCAACTTGTAAACGGAATCTCATAAATCGCTAAAAACTTGTTTTTCAGGTATTTTTCACCAAAGTAGGTACCATCTATTTCGTAACTCTGCAACACATGTCGCCACGCATGTAAGCTGAGGGAAATTATAATTTCTGTATCGTTCGATTATGTTAATTCTTTCTTTTCACATAACAATAATGTTTTTCTTCGAATAAACGTCAATAAATTCGAGGGGTTACTGAATAACAAACGAACTCACCTCAGCCACTCGTATCGTGTTATCGAGCCGTCCTTCGGAGCCAATCCTTATGTAACCGAGACATGTAATCTTGTATTACGCCATTCATAAATAATACGGTTTATTTATACATTTCACTTGCTTCATTTCTAAACGATTGTTTAATCAATTGGATGCAACTGATTACTATATTGATATACTTTACCAATATAGGCAGAAGGTTGGTAACTACTGCCTATGTTGGTACGCAGAAAAAAATTGTATAGTGTCTAAATCAGAGCCCTACCCCGTGCAGAGTTTTTGACATTAACAAAAGTAATGAATATTTCTCAAAAATAAATAATAAATAATCATGAAAATTCACTCACTATATAAGTGATTTATTTATACATCTCGTCATGAGGTTCAACTAGGTTCACCCTGGTACGTATCTATGTAGATTATAGGAACTTACACTATAGAAAATCAAAATAAATATTACCTAGGTATTGGATTTACACGAAAATAAATAAATATTAACTTAAAATTCACTCACTTATAAGTACCTAAAAATAGAAAAATCTGCATGTAAATGGGATCGGATGTATTCACCAAAATAAATAAATAATAATGCAATAGTCACTCACTTATTTAAGTGATTTACTTTTACATCTTATCACGTCGTTCAATAAGGTCCAACCTGGTCATAGCATATGTATAGGTAACTTAGTTAGATTAAAGGTAATAATAGGAAAATCAGTGTGTAAAAATCAATGTGTAAATAGTATTCTACACTTTCGCCAAGTAAATAAATAATAATATAAAAGTTATTTAAGTGATTTACTTTTACATCTTATCATGAGGTTCAACTAGGTTCATCCTGGTCATAGTTTGTGGGTAACTATGTAGATTAAAGGTACCTACACATTTTTTATGGGAAAATCAATGTGCAAATTGTATTCGACATTTTCGCCAAATAAATAAATAATAATGTAAAAGTTATTTAAGTGATTTACTTTAACATCTTATCATGAGGTTCAACCATGTTCAACCTACGACTATGACCACATATTATGTAGCTACGATACGATACAATTAAACTTCATGAATGCCATGAAAAACTAAACAACATGGTTACAGTAAATAAATAAATAAATAATAACAATTGGTGTGAAGGAAGCTTACGCATTTATTGAGTACCTACAAGTACAGTGCGCGTCAGAATTAAGTACCCCGCTTGTCTACAAAATATTTTCGATTACTACTAATTCCCTTGTAACTTGTCATAAATTTTCACATACAAAATTTTTCACGCCTCCGTTCCGGATCGAACCACCACCCCATAATACTTAAAGCATAAAGTCTGAAATTCCCAACAATAACCACTATTGTTTCCCAAACATTGATATAGGGGGTACTTATAAAGTGACGCGCACTGTACAAAATGTGCAACCAGCAGATATTATCAAAGTATAAGGAGGTGCGCACGTTTCTTGTTATTTTGTTTACAATCTCGTACTTTATCTCTACGTGTACATTCAGTGGCCACATGTCCGTTATTTACAGTTTTACAGCCTTACGGAATATTAAAAATTTTATGGCTGCATCTGCTTCTTTGTAATTCTTTGAATTTCAAGTTTTACGAGTTATTTTTATTCAAACAAAAACAATGCAATGAAATTGACGTAAAAGGATTTTTGCCTCTTCATTTTTGGAGCGAGACAGCGGGTTGCTTTAGGTCACTGCCCCACACCAGTAAGTAATTTCTGGTCGAAATAATTTCTATCGTACGCAAGGATAGGCCTCTAAACAAAGTAGAGGCGTTACTGAGGCATTGTAGTAGACAACAATACTAATTCAGGTAGGTATTTATCTTGTCTACTTTCTATTTCAAAAGGCTTTCGCGTGGTGGACTACATTTGGTGCAACAATGGCTCAGAACTGGCTTTGAAGGGGTTCTTAACACATTAACTGCCAGTGATACACCCAAAGATGATATCCGCCAGGAGTAGACTGTTGCAAAGGAAAATTTAAGTATTGAAAAACAAGGTTAGTGAGATGGTTAAAATGGTCTAGGTAATCGAACTATATGGAAGAGTGCCCGACATAAACAAGCAAGTTAAAGCGGCCGACTGACGCTGACGGTGGAATAGCAGGATGGGTTCCTAAAATGCCGGAAAGGAACATCACCAGCGCAAACAACTGAGAGTTATGGAGAGGTGCGGCCCCAATACTTATTATTACCATGAAATTTTATACACTTGATCTTCAATGCCGCAGATGACACTTGCAGAGATTTTGTGCTATGCAAATTATCAGCAGAATTTATCAATTTATAAAATTATGAAGTTGAGTGGGTAAGTAAACTTGTTCGACCTCGAGACAGTCTATATGTGCAATCTACCCACGCTTAATAAAAATCTTATTATAGTAATGAAAACAGACGATCCACTTTATGTTGGTATCCTGGAAAACCAGAAGGGACAAAGACCCGCGTGCGTGGTAGAACAGAAAATTTCTCGACATCTTTTTTAGATGTTTATTAATTTCAAAAACGATACTGTGTTTTATTGTAAATTAAATTTGTACTATATAAACCTCGTGCGTGACATGTGGTTTGTCTTGATACTCACATTCATTTTGACTTTAATTATTATTGTAGTCTATGTGTAAATATAAAAAGACCTAATCTAGGCCCACCATACCAACTGCGTCGGGCATTTTTAAATTAGGGTGGTAGTCTGAATTTATAAAATATTTTTTTTAACTTCTTTTTTTAACACCAGGTGCACAGCAACCTAAAAAATTCTTAGTGTATTTCAGTTATAGTTAGTTAGTTACATTCTACTAACAATAACATATACGACCTTCTTAAGTTTGCTACAAATTATTGCTTTCTTTTCTGCATATACTCTTCGACATCGAAAGAACTAACCTGGATATATCATAAAAATCAAGAAATTAATTTCAACTGATTTATTTAACTATAAACTGTAGTTACTCATGAAATGATAGTGAGACGCGCGAGTCGATTGACAACTGATCGTGAACTGAATAATAAAATGTGTTGCTAAAATTAATGACGGGCATAATCCGCGGTTGACATTAATAAGGGCAATGCACGATGAACGTACTCGTATAATTTTATTAAAGTAGTTATTTATAAAGAACAAGAACAGCCACTTAGCCAAAGAACCTGTAGCTTTGACAGAAATCCTCATACAACCAACCTAAAGCAAACCGATCATGACATGTATTTTATAACATGCGTCAGAGATTATTGTTATTTACAAAGCTAATATGTTGACAACATTATATTAGATAAAGCCTGGGTAAAGTGCCAAGAAGGAAGTAAATGTAACTTCCGTTATCAGGTATCTATGTGATGTAAAAAGTGCATTAGTAATTCGCTTGTTGTATGAGGGGCCTAGTGGGTAGTTATTATTACACCTACGTTGTAATGCTGACCTGATAGCGCTAATAATCACATGAATAGCGCATTATGGGCGTCAATGCAAAAAGGTTCTAAATTAACGCTAATAACATGTTATTCACGCAATTTATTGCACGAATAACGCACGCGTTATGCGTTATTTAGTGTGCTTTGACCGGCTGGGCTCTTATGCATAGGTTTAAAATCAAAATATCGATTGATGATTAAATTTTATCATTGTAAATTAGGATTCAATTTGGCATTAAAGAAATAAATAATGATGGACAACCACACATCATCATCTAGCCCCAAGTTTGTCAGAGCATAATTATAAATATTTTTTTATTTTACATAGAAAACGACAAGTCTACATGTATACCTACCGAATAAAGATAAAATGAATTTAATTTAAAATATATCTGCAGATCGTACACAAATTTGTGCCAAAGCGGAAATAGAACCTGCGATCTTCGGACTTCGCCCACCGCGCCACAGTGGTCGTCAAAAGCTATATATAAAGTACTAGCGACCCGCCCCGGCTTCGCACAGGTGCAATGATAATACAAAAGCATGTTATACGTATAGACCTTCCCCTTGATCACTCTATCTATAAAAATATCGCATCAAAATCCGCTGCGTAGTTTTAATTATCTTAGCATACAGGGACAGACAGATAGCGGGTAGCGACTGTTTTAAACAATTTAGTGAGCTCTATGTAGATGGTTCATTCTGAACAAAGAATATTTACTTATGCATGAGTCTGGCGATGCTTCGGCGAAAGTGGAACGAATGCTAATGTCATTTACGTACTTAATCATGCATAATCATAATCCTACATATGCGAATAGACATAATATGTCTATTCGCATATGTAGGATTAGACATAATATGTCTATTCGCATATGTAGGATTATGATTGTGAAGTACTAGCGGTCCACCCCAACTTCGCACGGGTATTAGACATAAAAATAAATTTCAAAATTATTAAATTTCAAAATTTTTAGACATCAGGTTATTTAATTAAAGTTTTCATGTTATGAATCACAACTTTTTTGAAAAAATTCTCTATTCTATTTTAATTAAGGATCATAAATAATCTAATGGTAAAATATTTTTTCAAAGCGGTCCTGTATTTTTGGAAGCTATTCAATTCAAAGAAACAAACAATAAAATCTTTCCTCTTTATAATATTAGTATACATACAGCATATTTAATTTTAAGACTTTCATGGCCCGCGACCCAAATGTCAAAAAGTCAAATGTCCATCAGTACATCCTTACAGAGGCTAGGCCGAAAACGTGTTAAGCCTGATTTCACCAATTTTTTAAGCGGGATCAACAGCTTTGTGCCTATTTGGCTAAAGCAACTGGCTAATCAATGTTGTTTCATTTTGATAAAACAAACGACTCTCAGGCTCAGTCGATGCTTAAAGTTGAAACTTTTTGTTTTTCTAAGTTAGAATTCAAAAAAGACAAGGTAAGCAATAAAGTACAATTAGGTTACAGGTTGAATCAGATTTCAGATTTAATAACTTTATTTCTGTAGTCTTACAAAATAAGCACTTAGACAAGTCAAATTACATACAGATAATTGTTATAAAAAAAAAGAAATATTTTGATCTCTCTTCGCTTAAATTTTTTGTCCACTAGTGGAAGAAGTGAAAAAGAAACCACTAGTACATAGTATACAAAATGTTTCATGAAATGATTTTAGTGAGTTCTGAAAATGTTAGTTCAAATAATCTTTTTGACTAAACCCTTTTTATATTTATATTTTTTATCTGAAAAAAGAGCTCTTTATTATATCGTTTGTATTTATTAATATACTCATACCTACAGTAGAAGGAAGTCATTCACCGTTTTAAAGGACGCCTTCAAATCAAGAGCCTATTAAAAGTGTTACGATTTTTCAATGTCACTACCAACACGAAATAAACAAAGCAGCGCTCTAACAATAATAATTAATAGATATTTATAAGTAACGGCAAACAATAATAATGGTTTAGTTTGACTTAGGATTTTTTATTTCATATTCTTATCCAGACATAATTGATTTTTATGTTCAAGAAGTGATTTATTAAATTATAGTGAAATCTTTAGATACCTAATGCAGGTGTCGACAGACCTTACAAATTGGCTCCCCTTGGAGTCAAGACCTTCTTTGGTGTACATACCCTCTTCAGGGTTACAAAAAGTTAATCTGAGCGTCGTCTGGTCGAAACGAGGTGTGACCCGAGCGAGACCCTAGTCAGAATCTGGCGCAACGCATCACCATTGACATAAGCGAGGCAATTACATTTATAATATTATATTTAGCTTGGGTCTCGATTTATTTATTTATTTATTCAATACAGCCAGCGTCTTGTGTTCACTTGTATTTTATTTTTATTGGAAAAAATAAATCCGCAGCCCTTCTATAGGTACTACTTATAATAATATTAAATACAAAACTTCCGACTGGTATTGATATGGATCAGTTGAGCTAACTTTAGTTCGTTTGCAACCGTCTGCAGTCAGCTCAATTGCTTCAATTGTAAATACTACCTAGTTCTTATTTGGTCATTTAATTGAAATTTTCTTTGTTAATAATGGTTGTATTGTATTGAGTTGTTTTACTCTAGATATGTATATTTTTTTTACTGTATATGCCCCGCTAGCTACCTATAGATGGTAATTTTGTTTTCTATCTATAAAATAATTGTTACTTATCTGCCCTGATTATTAGTAGGTAATTACTACTAATGTTTACCTTGACAATGATTCACGACATAACCAGTTACTTTGGTTCAGTTTTTATAGTGTGGGCACGGTTTTGTAACCGATACACGAATATTAATAAAACATGTAAATCATTGATGTTTGCAGTACTTAGGTAGGTATTTGATCGATTTGTTATCCGTCAAATACGAATACCTAAGTATTAGAGTAGAAGTTTTTAGCCTACTATAGGAATTATTGGATTGAGGAAACTGTTTCAAATTAAACTGCAGTTTATTATTTTTAACAGATTTTAAAAAATGCGAGGGCTAACATATAAATATACATAGGTACTGATACTTGTGACACACTTGTTAAGAAGATGATATAGAAATAAGTGTAAATTGGAGTTTGAAGACGGCTTTTTGTTTTACATATCAATTATATATGTATAGACTAGGAACCAAATTCTAGTCTAAAAATTTTAGGCTTATTAATATTTGGGTAGGTAGGAAGGTAATAATAAGTCCTATTCCGAGTACCTATCTGTTTAAATATTACCACTTTTTAAATATTATTTTCTATCATACTTATTTAACCCGCCGTTTGTGACGTCGTTGTCTGTGAGACCGGCCATCGAATTAAGTTGTCTTATCTTGTACTCATTACACGCCCCCAGCCCAAAACCCCCTCCCCCCACCGTTAGTACATCCCGCACCGCACCGGTGACGCAAATGCACACGGACTTTGTGCTCAAACTGGTGCTTCGGTCCGCGGTCACTGATTTAAAATCAGTGACCGCGGATCAGAAAAAAAAAGGAAATAAATTATGTTGGTAAAAAATATGCAATTTTTTTCTTTTTTGTTGTTACGATAATCTAATATACCTATCTAATATAAAATACAACTTATATGGTTTTTACACAATTTCCAAGAACATAAATCAAAGGATTATATTAAACTAGATGTGATTTATAAATAATCCAATTGTTTGTTAAAAACATGTGTTAAAACGATCTGTTATATTTTACCAAGTATGTATGTAGCAGTTGGAAACCAGGTGCGAAGGACTGTCAACGAGTTCACGATTTTGCGAGCAAAATTCAAGCCATGGTTAAAATGAATGGTCCTAAACCATAAAAATACATTTACTTTAACGCATACTGCGTTGGCGGTGCGACCTGCAAAGCCGCGTCAGCACTATACCGACGTAGTGGAGGTCATCTGCATCGTGGGCAAAGACCATCTCGAGGATTTATCACTTAGTATTTATCCTAAGTGTGGGACCAGCATCAGAGCGCCGGAAATGCCGACACGACAGAATTTCGGTTGCGGAACGACACCCGTCACTTCCCGTATCCGGTTGTGATTATGACCCGATATATCGCTGTATTTGCCAAACATATTTTTATTCGCAGCTGATTTCTAAAAAGTTATGACTTTACCAAAACAGTCAGTTGGCAAAAGGATACGGGGTACCTTGTGAATTGGCTAATACATAAAACAGTGCTGTGACAGTGTATTGTGTGATTTGGAAATCTTTGTTTTCCGAGTAATGTGCTAATGTTATACCTTATCTATACATTTTACTTTATAAACACTGTGTAAGTCGAACCTTAGCTATACATTTTGTAAGTCTATAACCGTAGCTGTACATTTTATAAGTCTTTGTCAGAGTCTAGCGTAGCGCATCAGCACTGCCATAGCGAGCAATGCAGCCAGCGTCTGGGGGACCCTTCAACTAGTATTGATATGGATCAGTTGAGCTACCTGTAGATTGTTTGCAGTTCGCCCTATTGTTTCAATTGTAAAAATATGTTCTAAATTTTGGTTATTTAATTGTAGTTTTCTTTGCTAATAAAGGTTTTACTTTTGTAAAGTACAATAGTTCACACAATGTGATAATGATAATAGACTTTTTTATTAGATATCGACCCACAAATCACCTTGCAGCTAAATTACTTGACTTTAAAAGGAAAATCAAGCTATGACCATGACGGCGCATGCAGTGAGGTTAATAGGGACCAGTAAAACCCATAAAATAAATAGGAGGGGAAATACGTTTACTTAGAAGTTCTTATGAATGTACGCGGGTTAACTACGAACGTATTTTGTGTTGGAAGAACACCAACGTTTCATCCCTTAACGTTACTTCATCGTTGAGGGACTTCATCAGGGTGAGTGCGGTGAATTCATAATGAATCTAACTATAATAATAGATAACTAATTAAACTACGATAGTTATTATAGTCAAATACTTTGAGGTTTGTTGAAAGTGTATGTATAGGTTCAGTAATAGTATTATTTAATAGTAGGTATTTATTTTTACTATCGCCATAAGTTACCAGAAAAGCAACAATTCTCCACGCCCGTGCACGAGTTATGTGTTAAAGGCACGTTTTGTATAGCTCTGTAAGAATTACCATATCAGCAAATTCAATACATCTGTTAACCTTGAAGAGAATTTAAAACGGTTTTGCTTGACTGGAAATATAGACTGAAAGAAAATATTTTATTATGCTACTACTATTATACTCCTCCACGCAAAGAAAGAGATCACAACAAACAGGCATGCTTAAAGAAGAGGAAGTACAAAGGGCGCTCTTATCGCATTGAGTGATCACTTCCAGGCAACCTTGGGATGGACTGGACTGGACACGATTTGAACAAAAAACTATTTGTTGAAAGAAAGAAAATAATTTTATTTTTACCTTCACTCAATAAACTCGCAATTTTTTAGGTATACCTCTATACTACTTATATTAAATACTACAATACTTATACACACAGCCCAGCCAACAAAATTATAAACGAAACCAAAATACTAATCTAGTCTATCTTTAGGACATAAAACTTTTTAGAATTTTATTTCCATTATTATCTAGTAGGATCTATAGTCGGTACATGTTTTTGGCGAGCTACATATCGAATCTGAAGGCCTTGCATAAATTAATCCAAATGAATACAAGATACAATTCTTACAGAAGTGACGATTGTCTTGAAGACAGAATGAGCGATAAGTAAGTTTATATTTAAATAAAACAACCGATAATTCGACCGAGATCATGCGATCCGAAGTGACGTGCGATAAAAGAACTTGAAATAACTTAGTATAAAACAATAGGTACCTATTTACCAACGATAAGTGAAGCGATAACGAACTCAGAAATAAAACAATCCAAACAATAGTTTCCTGAGCTCAGTTGGGAGGGGTACGAAAATTTGGCCTAGTTCTCCCATAGCCTATATTCTCATTTTGTAGTGAAGAAGATCTTTTCTGGAAAATAATAGAAAATACTTTACCACACAAAGAAAGAGAACATTTAAATTTTTATGTTTATGCTTAGATTACAGGAAGAATAAAGAGCAGACTTACTTTCTAAAGCAGAGTGGTGCTTTCAGCAGATTTGCCGCATGGAATTTTTGTATCAAACGGAGAACAAATATCAATGATTGTGATAGGATTTTTTGTCAAGTTTCACATTCAATGCAATTTCAACTCATTAAATGTAAAATGAGTTGGTGAAATGTGTAGTAAGATATAGTATCTTAATTGACTACTTGGACTTTATTTGAAACTAGCGGTCCGCCCCGGCTTCGCACGGGTATAACAAAAATAGATTTTTTCAAACGGAACCCTAACTTTATTGAAAATATTCTATAGCCTATAAATAATAAATAAATAAAATAAAAATGTTTTATTCCGAATAACCAGGATCCATATTTTGTTAGTAAAAAGAAACTACTTAGAACAAATGTTAGTAAGAATGACACACAAAACACAACGAAAACATCACACTACACCTATTACCCTATGTTCGTCACGGAAAATTAAGGATTCTAATGGTGAAATAATTTTTCAAGTCGGTCCAGTAGTTTGGGAGCCTATTCAATTCAAACAAACAAACAATCAATTTCCTCTTTATAATATTAGTATAGATATAGATGAAATGTTGTCAAGATATTTGTTATTTGTTTACTTGGAAGATGGTAAGTGTGGTCATAGTTGAATAATTGTTTTTGTTTGTAACCTTAATAGACTCCGTTTGATTTATGTATTTGACGACCTTTGAGGTGCCTCGGGCGAAGGGCCGCGATGCAGTTGCGGGTTCGATTCCCGCTTGGGACGGACGGACGACGTTTGTACGGTCTGCTGATATTTAATCGTCTATAATAATAAAATATCAATTTATGTATTTATATTTTATTCAGTCATCTAGTACCCACACCACAAGCTCTGCTTAGCTTGGGGCTAGATGATGCCTTGTGGATTATCCAACATTATTTATTTATGTATGATAATATTATATATATTTTTTTGAAAAAATAAACATTACCTTCATGATAAGTCTAAGACATGTTCAAGATGTTAAAATTGTAACAGGTTGCAAACTAAGAGGAAAATGTTGTCTGGGTGATGATTATTTATAGCTGCACTGACATGACTACCCATCTCAATCATAAGTTTAGGTAGAGTTTTTACCAGGTTCAGGTCATCGAAACATCTTCTAGAACCGAAAATAGCCGCTGGCACATAAAGACGGACGTTGACTAATTTCATATCCCAAATTGGATTCCTTACCTAAATAAGAGCATCAGCACATATGTATTTATGTAGATGTGGTAAGTATATATATTAAGCCTCTACCGGCCACGTTCAATGAGCTTTATAACCTTTATAAGACCGATTTGTGCCCTCGACACGAATTAAATATTAATATGGGATAAGTATTAAGTCATAGATGAAAAAACTCTCTATAGTTTACGTCAGAATGAATTTTGCATAAGTCTACATCCATATTTTAAAGTTCAACTGCCGTATAGAATGGCCAAAGGACATTAGAGAATAATTGCAATAAGGTCGGTCAACTATTGCGCACAGTTATTTATTTATTTATTTATTTATTTATTCAATTTAATTTGACTTACAGAGCTAAGTTCCAAGACGTCAAACATTATTAAAAAAAAACTAAGTAAGTACATTAAAATGGACATGTCACAATAATAATTATATAAAGTCACACATAAGCTTAGTCAATACAATAGTCAATAATATTAAAATAGTCAACAATAGGTTAATGTCAACAAGTACAATTAAAATACAGGACCATAGAATGGTGTAATTTAGCGATGCTGTCAAAGAACACGTCTGCGTCAGTAGCGGAGATGAACCTGTTTAGTAGGTTAAGCACTCTAGGGGTAGGAGCACTCCGCCCGGATCGCGTTCGAAATCCGGGTGGTATTGCAAATAATAAAGGCCGACGCCGCGGGCCGACAGCTCCTACTGCGCCTAACATGTGCCGCCTGGGGACCACGAGGCCCATTTGCTGTAGAGCTACTGGGTTGTCAACTCTACCACGTAGCACCATGACATAATGCATAAGCAGAAGGAGCTGCCGCCTCGAGTGTAGAGTGTCTAGACCGACCATGCCGCAGACAAACGAGGATGGGTAGAGGTATGGATAATACCCGTACATGCGTTTATACGAGTAGCGTGCAAATTTTCTCTGAACTCTCTCGACCATCATTCTGTACTTTTCCTCGTGAGGATCCCAAACAATCGCTCCGAACTCCAAACGACTACGTACATAGGCATTGTACAACATCAGCGCCGCACGTAAATCGGGAAAATCCCAAGTTACACGCATTACAAATCCTAAGATTTTGCACGCTTCCTTGCAAATGCCCTGTATATGAGCGTTGAAGCTGAGCTTCGGATCCATCATCAGCCCTAGGTCCCGCACGGTCTGAACTCGCTCAAGAGGAGCGCCAGATAAGGAGTAAACGTACACAATGGGACAGCGTCGACGTGTAAAGGTAACAGTTTTACATTTTGAAGTGTTGAAAGACAGATTATTAGCTTCACTCCATAAAAATGTCACCGAGGCAATAGATTATAAATTATGTAGTTTTCAACTCTAAACGTGTATTTAGTATGACGCTAAGGATCTTACTTTATCTTTAGTCGATATCCGTTTGAGGTCGAGCAGCTTTTGGTACTGCCGGAGTGCCCGGACGTAGATGCCAAGGGGTAGGTCGGAGTGCCGGGCCTCCGCGGGCCGGGACGCTACGCCAGCGTCGCTCATTTCACTCCACCACACACAATCCTTGTTTATTCATATACATGGACACGAGCGCGATTCGCGCGTCCGAAGTGAACGTAGGTTCGAGACGGTACTGACGTACTAGAGCAGTGCTCCGCGCATGCGGACCCGTCCTGCCACTGTCGCGAAAAGAAACCGACCACGCTTGAGTGGCTTTCCCTGCTGCATCCGACGGCCACTTGACCCGCTTTTACCGACCACTTTGGACCGTACCGGATCACGCATACCTTACATACTACGAGTAGTTGTAAACCCAGTGAACTAGAGCTTTTCAAAGTTCATTCATGACATGAAACGCACCACCAGACTCGTTAAGAGGTGCCGCGGCGCCGTTAACGACACAAATAATTAAAACCAATTTGTTTAGGGTCAATTTGTTTACCTACAACGCACAAATCGAATATAAAGAACCTGATAGCATTGGACCGAACCGATACGTCAATTCTACATACAAGTTTATCTATCTAAAAAGCTTAAGGTTGATATCGATTCTAAACTACCTACTCTACGAACCTACGTCTTAGGTGGATAAACGGGTTGTTCGGAATTGAAACACTAATGATTATTAAATTCGTATAGGTATGCGAAGACCATGTACCGGCAACCTACGTCAATCGACGGTAGGTACATAGGTGTATGGACCCTGCTATAAACAGTTGCTCCTTGTTTGTTTCGTGACTTGGTGACAATTTGAAACGATAAGTACTGATTCATTTTACGACAAAAATGGAAAGTTTTAACGAGCGCAGCAATGTCGCGCCTCTAAAGAAGACTGGCATGCTCAAAATCAGTGGAAAAGTAGACCGAGTCCGTTTTATGGTCAAAACAACTTGATGTGTCAACGTTAAAAATGTAAGATGTAATTACTGACATGCAATAAACGCATTTACACCGCATACATAATATAATTACTCGGGTACTTGTGATGCTGAGGATCAGGACGAAGTCACGCCACATCCTCGGACAATAATTGGACTAACTCATTTATCGATGAGGTATTGTAATTGGCCGGAACATCAACATCATTAAGTTGGTACACGTATCTACTATCTCCTACACGAAGGTATTATAACGACTACACGACGGCGACGTCCATAAAATGACGTGTTCTATCAGTCAGTTTAAAATTAATTTACTTCATGTGCCCAAAGTTAGAACACCTTCAAAATTAATTTGCTGCATTTTTTCGGTTTATAAAAAAACTTTTTAACATCGGAATGTCTTCAAAAAGGTTGGTATCATTGAATTCGAAATAGGACTTTAGCATTCTAGAATCACCTATTTTCAAACCTACAAAAATGTTTATATCATGTCATGGATTTGTAATTTCTGGTATCTCTATTTTTGCATAATGAACTTGTTATTTTTTGTACAACTCTTGCCTAACTGCATCTGTACAGGTCGTACCACCTTAGATGGACGCTTGCCCAGATAGGAACGCTTTGACAACGAAAACGACGAGATGGCAAAATTAAAGGTGTAACAGCATTTTTTAAAAAAACTTTCCAAAAAGTCTGTTTGCCTGATTTATTTTCTGTACAATGTTATCCTTTTATATTTTCACGAACACGAACACGTTTTAAAAATGACATAAAATATATATGATCCGAGATTCATCTTTTAAATTTCAATTTTAGTTATCGCAGCAAAAACGTACTACATCCAATCTGAAATCACTTCACTTTCAGGATACCTTGCCTTTTCGAAGATACGAGAAGATTCACTTTCAAGCTCATAAAGAATAAAAAATACAGAAAAAGAGGATTAATCGCGTACAACTGAACGTACTACAAGCTTAACTGAATTCATAAAGTTGAATTTATAAATTTTCAATTTTGAAGGTGTTACAACAACTTTGGGCACAGAGTCGTCATACATTTATGCATTTTTTATGAAACAGCCATTATTAAAAACATTTTTGAAGAAATATTTTAATGCAACATTTTTTTTTTCCTAAACACTGCATAAAATAATGTTTTTATAATGTAGAACTTATTTCAAGTTTGAATGCGTAACTCCTGACATGACTTTTCGATAACTCTCACGGTTTCAGATTTTACAGAGGTTACCCTGAAAAAAAAAACTCACTCTGTATTTATATACAGAGTGAGTTTTATGTAGGTATATCAGTTATCTAGTCTATAACACAAGCTCTGCTTATCTTGGGGCTAGATAATGCTGTGTGAATTGTCCTGCATTATTTATTATAAATTTTTTTAATCGGCTTTTTATTGAAAACTGCCTTAAAATCGTTACTTGAGGGGTGCTTAAGTACGAGTATTTCTTTTCTAAGTCTTTGGTATGAAATGAAGGCACCCCTTTTTCGAAAACGATTCTTACGAAATCACGAGTAGTTTCTACATTCAATCAGTTTTTAAACAGTATTTATAAACTTGTTTAAATTTAACATTGACCTCCCATATCATACCTATTTTTTGTCCTGTTTGAAAACAAATGGCGCCTAAACATTTTTTGGACGATCAAAGTCTTTGTCATAAAGTAATTTGCACATTTTACATAATGCTAATTCTTGTTTTTTCTGAATTATACATAGGTACATTCAAGAGTACCTACTATATCAACAACAGTTCGACCTGCCTCTTGTATATAAGTACCTATATGTTTTATATAGAGTATATAAAACTAGCGGTCCGTCCCGGCTACGGACGGGTATTTATATAAGTAGTTTTCATACAGATATACATACAGTATATAGTTTACATACGGATTCTTAACTTTTTTGAAAATATGTTATATCTTGTGTTCATTAGGAATAATTCAGGATTCTAGAAAGCGAAAGAATATTTCAAATCGTTCCCGTAGTTTCGGGGCCTATTCAATCCAAAAAACAATGAAATCTTTCCTCTTCATATTATCAGTATAGATACATTTTATGTAATTTTTCTCTATTCTTTAACAAAGGTAGAAGGTATATTTTTGCGTAGCTTACAGCAAAGATAAATTCTTTCTAAAAGCAGATGGTTCAAGGATATTCATCGATACACATGGACGTAACAAATGGGCATAATATCTGTGTGTCCATCAACAAGACAAATTGCATTTCGGCTATTCTCGGTCATTGTCGCCGGAAAAATTGTTTATGTATACATGAGAATCGCCACCTGCACTGCAATATCTACACTCGAGAGCAATGAATCCGGGTCACTCAAAGAATCCAAAAAATCTCGGAAAGTAAGAATGCTAGGTTAATGCAATAAATTGTTCTCCGACGAATCAAAATTTATGCTCTACAAGCACGATGGAAGACACAGAGTGTATAGAAGACCAGGGGAAAGATTCAAGCAAGCATGCATCGAAGAAAAAGTAGCCTACGGTGGTGGGTCTGTACTTGTGTGGGCCGGAATTTCCTCTGAAAGTCGCACAGAGCTGGTGATCATAGAAAACGGCTCTTTAACTAGCGTAAGATATGTGGAAGAAATCCTCAACGAACACGTTGGTCCATTTATGGTCAATTTGGGTGAGGATGCTATATTTATGCATGACAATGCCCGACCTCATACAGGTAGGATTGTGAATGACTACCTTCAAGAGATGAACATTACTTGTATGGAGTGGCCAGCGCGCAGCCCGGATATCAACCCGATCGAGCATGCTTGGGACGAGCTAGGGAGATGCGTAAAACAACGAAACCCTCCCCCAATCACGCTTCCTGAGCTCAAAATTGCTCTCACAGAGGAATGGGAGAATATTCCCTAAAATCGTATAAGGAACTTGGTGTACAGCATGCCAAACCGCGTAAACGCAGTAATGGAAGCACGAGGAGGTAATACAAAGTATTGAAATTCAAGAAAATCGTCATAAAGTTCAAAAATTTCATGTTTCCTATTTTTGTTTTAAGGAGAGATCAGCAGTTTTTTTTTCTTTATGTAATTTTGTGTAAATAAAATGTATGGTGATTCATATTTTTTTAACTTTCATTTAAGGAGTATTAAATTGTATATTAAATACAATTTATTGCATTAACCTAGCATTCTTACTTTCCCAGATTTTTTGGATTCTTTGAGTGACCCGGATTCATTGCTCTCGAGTGTATATCTATAATCGGTTTAAAACAGGACCATTACTCATAATGAATGTAAGCGGGTTAACTACGAACCTATTTTGTGTTGAAAGAACACTAACGTTTCATCCCTTAGCGAGGGACTTCATCGGGGTGAGAGCGGCTCACGTCGCACCCGTATCGCATCAAAAAGCTCACTTATTCGTTATATCGCCCGTATCGTATTTAACCCGCTTAAATTCATAATGAATTCGCCAAACTACGATAGTTCTTATAGTAAAGGATCATTACTCTTTATAATTATGAAGATACGCAAATATATTTTGTTCAAAGTGTTCTGGTGGTTTTCATTTAATTAAAAATATCTATCTATTTAATATAAAGTTGTTTATATTATATTGTATGTAGAGGTATAATGTATATATCAGTCATATAGTACCCATAACATAAGCTCTGATTACCTTATGGCTAGATGATGCTGTGTGGGTTGTCCAGAATTTTTATTATTACTTACATAGGCGTACTGAGTATTTTCTATGTACCTATAGTAAATAATCTATCTATTTAGGTCAGATGTATCAATCATATCAGTCATCTCGTACCTATAACTCAGCTTGGGGCTAGATGATGCTGTGTGGATTTTTTTGGATTATTTATTTATTTAGCAGAAAGATCTCCTAAAATGACTCATTATAAAAAGGTGGTGATGCTTTCTTTAAATCATTAATTGTACTTAAAGCTAAGCCACCCGGCCTACACGAAATTACATTATTGGATTGAATAAAACAAATGCTTAAGGGGATTTCTATATTTTTAAGTCTAATAATTAGATTTCTGCAGATTTAATATGATTGTATGGAGATTTTTAGACCAAGCAGATTCAGATTCAATAACTTTATTTCTTTAGGCTTACAAAATAAGCACTTAGACAAACAGACAACGTATTTTCTTATGTTGATTTCGATATATAGATAAGTTTAGCTATTTTAAAGTGTTATTGTAGCAGATATAGCGGAGGATCCCAAGGCAGGCATATGGCCTCTATAATAATTATGTAGGCTGTTATATTGTTTTCTATACTAATATTATAAAGAGGAAAGATTTGATTGTTTGTTTGTTTGTATGTTTGTTTGTTTGTTTGTTTGTTTGAATTGAATAGGCTCCGAAACTACTGGACCGAGTTAAAAAATTCTTTCACCATTAGAATCCTTAATTTTCCGTGATGAACATAGGCTATATAATATTTTCAAAAAAGTAAGGGATCCGCATGAAAAGTCCAATAATTGAACCGTGGGCTGTATATTCAACCTCTTTTTCTATTATGGCGCGTCAGAATAGAAAATGAGGTTGTATAGCGCACGGTGCTTGCTTTTTCTCTACGGCCAGTGTCAGTTTTGGAATGTCGAGTCAATGTCAAAAACCCCAATGCTGTTAAAAAAAGTAAAGATCCGTATGAAAACTGTGAAACCCATCGTTTTAGTGTGTATAATTTCTGAAATTTTTGTTTAATACCCGTGCGAAGCCGGGGCGGACCGCTAGTATTGTATAAAACGCAGTGCCTACGTGACATATCATGAAAATGATCAGTAAAACCAGTTATTATAATTCATTGAAACCTTCTGTTTAGATAAATATTTGTTTTTCTAAGCAACATTTTACAAATTGATGGCGGATATCGATCCTTCTTGTCACATTCCATTCCTCAAATAAAATAACATTTAGAATTCGAATAACCTACAAAAATATTTACGGTAGTATAAAAGATACGTGAACAAACACTGTGTAAAGTATATTTACTATATGGTTATGTACGGTTCACAAAATAACTTAAAACTAAAGTGAAAAAGAATTTCAATAGAAAAAAATATTCTTTAGTAGATTGTGCCTCACGCCATAAGTCTTTTTTCAATATCAATCTAAAAGTTCGACAATGCAAGAAGATTATCAAAATAATTACTTACTTGAGTCCAAGCTTTTGTCAACATAACCTCAACTCTTGATTGTATCCGATTGATAAAACAAAACACAGTCTTAAACAAAACACGATCTCCGTTCTATTAATCGACACTTAAACACTATCTCACTATCACTATCTTGACATCCAAATAAGCAGATCTTTTATCCTTTTTAACCGTTTTAGAATACTCTGAAGCATAAAATACGTTGCACTGCAGGCACGTTCATACACAGAACCCGGTACCAAAGCGTCCCTCGATTTAACCGTTAGGTATTCTTTTTATAGACGGGTTTGCTCCATGCAGCGTTACTGCCAAAGGAAAGCTAAATCCACCAGTAGTACACAGAGATAAAGTTAGTAATCGATTGGCATTAAACTTCTTTGAGATCTCAGGCATGCACCCCCGGTATAGCGGTGAAATGACGTTCTGAAGATTTCGTATTCGGCATGTTTTCTTTGCGCTCTGTTTAATTTTGTAGATAATTAGGTAGATACACGTAATTTGAGATAATTGTTGGCAGCAATTTAAGATAGCATTATCATCGAATGTTTATGAGTAAATTAAATAATTACCTACATAATAATTATGTAGGCACCGAATTTACTATGTGTATAGTAGAAACTTCATAACGTAATTATTTTAACTTTTTGCTTGACTTTTTGTAGTCTTTATATCACTGACAACCCGCAATTAGATTATGGTTTAGATGTAATTTAATTATAGGCAGATTACTGATTCATACCATCCAATTATACTTCCAAATCAACTGAATAGAAATAAAAAACTAACGAAGTCTTTTTGTTTCCGTGAGTGGGCCCGATGGTCCCACTATTGGGCCAAGGTTCTTCATTAGTTAAATTTCTTTACCATTATCGTTGGGTAGGTCATGGCTCCAGACTCGAAACCCATCCCAAATTAATGGTGATTACTGATAGACAGTAAAAGTGAAAACCATTAAGATTACACGAAGATGGATAATAAAGCCCATTAAAATTTAAACAAAGAGATAAGTGGCTACAGGTTGGCTGAAGCATGTAAGTTATGTTTGCTTCTAACGATAATTTGAATGATAAACTGTGTACCTACACATTTTCTTGGTTGTAACAGCGCCTCAGTACTTAACAGTTTTCATAAAACTCATAAAGAATGAAGTAAAAAATTGGAATTAATTAAAAAAAATCCAATATATTTATTTTAAACATTTGTTTAGGGTGTTTTCGTCGTTTTCTATGTATAATAAAAAATATCTATCTATGTATTATTATATTAAATATATCAGTCATCTAGTAACCATAACACAAGCTCAGCTCATCTTGGGGCTGTGATGCTGTTTGGATTGTCCAGCATTATTTATTTATTTATTCATAGTAATTGTAAGATGAAGTTGGTGTGCTGAAATGCGTCGGGTAGGTCCCTAAGGTATGAAATGTAACGTCATGGAAGGTGAAATATATGAAATTCCATTCGTGTCGCGTATTATAACTTCTTTTAAATGTATTAAAGAATATTTATCGGGTAGGTATTTATCGCGTACCTTTTGTTTTTATATTCCCCTACGTTTCTATCGCGTTGCAGCGATCGTGGTCACGGGGCGACTGGATGTTCTGCAAGTTAGTGCCAAGAATTGACGGCAGTATCCACGACTACCCTCAATTCGTCTTCTGAATCAGGAATGTCCACGTTCACAGTACGACACACTTTTAAATGTATGTGGCGACGAGTCAAAGGACTTTGCACCCTAGTTTGCAGAATTTATTAAAATTTACATATTTGACACAAAATAAGTTACGTACTCATCCAGTCGTATGGTAAATGACGTTGTAATACGTCAATCGTGGTCACACAATAGATAAGATGTGCCTATACGAAAACATTAAAGTACCAAACTGTTTTCAAAGTTTTAAGTTCTATTCAGACGCAATAAGTGCTATAGGTAATAATTTTATTTGTACTTGAAACCTTTAACGAGGACTTCAATGCAATGTTGGTCACGATTTCGACATTTTATTTTTTAACATTGGCTAAGCATTGTGTCGATAAACCTACCTCGGGGTCTCTAGGCAAGACCAGAATTGTAAGATGTTTATGCATTAGATTTCTTTTATTTTCGATTTCTCATTCTAAATACTTACCTACTTGGTACTTTAAAATTATCATCGGCGAGAGCGGTGCGGCGTTTTTTAGATGTATTTAGTTTTATTTAGGGTAGGTGCCATGGTGATGAAATTTGATATCCTAAAAATGTCACCACTAGTATGTGTGTGTGTATACACACAAACGAACACAATTAGTTACCTACCTGACCTCGTCCCTCAGTAGGGGAGACCGAGGAGATTTGTGACAGAGGAGAGTTGTGACAAAGCCAATTTCTCGGAACTTATGACCGTTAGCGAGATGGTAACGAAGCCCAATTGTTTCTTGAGAGACGCGCTACTTGACGCAGTACGTGCCTCAGGCAAATGGCAAGTAATTGCACGAGTACGACGTCTGCATGAAAAAAATACCGAAAAGTAAGTTTTTTATCAAAATTTTGATTGTAATTATATCGTGACACATTACGCTTACGTTGTTATGGATTTTTTTGTATACTGTGTGGTTTTTGAAGTTTCAAAGCGTGGGATTGTCTTTTTGTGTTTGCATCTTTTTTTGAAATTACGAATTATTATTCTGACCAGGTCGCAATTTTCGGCACCTAGGAGAGTTGTGACACGCTGTCACAACTCTCCTTTTTAAGTTTGTTTGTAATTTAAACGCATTTTGGAGTGATATTTAGTGTTTTTTTTTGTGTTCAATATGTAATTTTTGTTTGTTTTAGTCAATACTTCAACCTAAGTTTGACATAAAAGTATTCGGATATTAAATTTTGTCTTAAAAATTAAATTTTTATCAGGATCTTATTTGGGCATGTGGTTGTGTGGTGGGTATGTTGCATGTGCTATGTTTTTGTTTCAGAATGTCGAATAAATATAAAAAAATACGTAACCTCAAAAAACCAAGAAGAAAACTAACAAGAAAAGAACAGGTGATGTCAAAGAAGATGCAGATAATGATTATTTTTGCTTGTGTTGCCTTGAATCCTATGCCAGTAGCAGATCCAATGAGAAGTGGGTTCAGTGCCTGGAATGCAAAGGCTGGTCTCATGAAGATTGCACTGGGGGCGAGCTGCAATACGTCTGTCATAATTGTTTATCAGATTAGATTAAGATTTTTGACTGATTTTATAATGACTGATCTTGTAATAATGCCATAATTACTTATAAAAGATTTATTGCTCGTTATGTTAATGTTTGTATTTCCAACAACTATGCCCAATGATAATTAAAGTACTTTTAAGAAAAAAAAATGTATTTTGTTTATAATACTTATAAAAGTATTTTTCTCTATCAAATATAGTGTAGATACACAGCTGTCACAACTTACCCCGGTACCTGTCACAATTTACCTCGGTGTGAGGAGAGTTGTGACAAAGGGAGTAGATTCAATTTTCGTGGATTTTCTGAGAAACTTTATAACTTTCATTAATTTTCACGACTGTTTTTAATAAAGGAAGAATTGAGGTATCTTTAGGCATAGAGTTCATAATAGTGGTATGATTCTTTATTGAGATATGTTCATTTAAGTAAAAATTGTCACAACCATCCTCGGTCTCCCCTACCTCGAACTGATTGAAGGTTGCTGGTTCAAGTACCTACCTTCGATTTTATTTTTGGTAAATTATTAAAATACCTACTTAGATACCCTGAGAGTGAGGGCTTACGCACTTTAATAAATAAAAACATAAGTTACTACTGTTTACTTCCCAACTCCTTATACTGCGTATCGCACCAAAAGTCCTACTACCAGAAAACCAGCGTTGCTCGACTCCTGTCAAGGAACATTATGCTGAGGCAGGACCTTTTTGGTTCATATGCTGTAAAATAATATTTTTTTTATTTAATTTTCTTTCTTTCTTTATCCTGCTGCGAAACTGACCTAATCGTATGTATTTTTTTTTTATATTCGATCTTTTCATAATTCTAGTAACCTAGAGCTCAATTATTACTGGAGCGCTAAAATCAATTATTTCAATTATAAATATTTGTTCGATTATTTGTTTCAATTATTTGATTGTAATTTTCTTAGTAAAGATTTTAAAAAAAGATAAGTAAACAATATAGAAATAATAAATTTTCACAGCGATAGCGTAGTCATTTGTCTTTTATCATAGTGAAGTTAACAAGGTTCCCACCTAATTATAGAATGCCCATCCTCCATGAATGTTATGTAAAATTAAAATTATTTGATTGACGACGTATTGTAAACCAGAACTATGCGATAATACTATCGCAGCGCAGTGACCACATCCCCCCTCGACCGCCTCTGATGCCACCACAACATATTCAATGTTTTCAATTCATTTTATGTTTTTTTTTATTAGAGGTTAACTATTGTTCAAAATCTCAATTAGAAGATCTAACTTCACACTATTATTAAAGGTAACTTTACTTCAGTATAATGTAGTACTGTAGGCCAAGCACGGGGATTGTTCTCTAGGGTAGAATAGACAATAATGGCATCGCATCGCCATACATTGCGTACATCATTGAAGTTGATGAAATTAATTTCAAATAAGTTACACATTCGATGATAAAGTGCGTAATTTTTGTCTATTCTACCTTGGACAAGAAAGCCCGTGCTTGCCCTACTGGAACTTTAGCAAGCACTGTTGTCTTGATTGGACAATACAGCTCGATACGTTTTCACTTCCACTAGTGGGAAAAAAATTGAAGTGAAGAGAAATCAATAACAACTTATTTCTTTTTTTTATAATAATTAACTGTATGAAATTTGACTTGTTCAAGTGCTTATTTTGTAAGCCTAAAGAAATAAAGTTATTGAATCTGAAATATGAATCTGAATCTTGAATCTGATAGTAGGTACGATATACATATGATAGTCCCATTAATCATCATCATCAGCCTATATATAATAGTCCACTGCTGGACCTCTAGGCCTCCCCAAATGAGTGCCATGGAAGAGTTGGGGTGGTGAAATTCTATAGTATGCCGTCACCACACGGCGGTGTCCCATTAATAACAAGTACGACAAGTGCGAGTGTAACTCGCGCGCCGAGGGTTTTGAACTTTTGTCGTTTATTACGTATTTGACAAACTCATGGCGCGGTGGGCTTACAACGCAGGAGGTTGAGGTTTCATTCCTGCCTCGGGACTATTATTTGTAGGATCTTCAGATTATTTGTTCGGGTGTTCTAGTCCTTTTCTGTATAAAAATAAATCATCTAATGTGATACTTATACTTTATTAAGTATAACAGCTATCGTAGTAATACCAATAACACAAGCTTTGCTTAGCTTGTGGGTAAATGATACTGTGTGGATTATCTAGGATACATACCTATCTCTTCTCAAAAATTTTGAGAACAACGGTTTTGGTGCGCTGTGGAACTCCTATTACAGTTACTACAGAGATTAGTGGGTAGGTAAGTGGGTTGGTACCTACAATTTTTTTTCGGCTTTTTTCAATCTCTTTCACTAAGTATGAAACTTAGACGATTTTCAAAACCTGTTTTAAATTGTCGAAATCCATACCTTTGATTTGATATTACTCTCAATGAAATAGCCCCCATTGTATGGAAATTAGTTTTTTGACCATATTTCAAAAAGTATTATATTTACAGACTTCTCTATATTTTTCCTGTAAAATATAGATCTTTATCTACAAACGCTTAGTACATTTTACATCAATCACTCTGCAATCTTCGGAGATAGGGGGGGGGGGGAATGGTCAATTTTTCGACCTTTTTCAAAATATTTCGAAAAGTATAAAACTTATCGAAATTTCAAAAACTGTATTGGAATGTACAAACCAATAGCTTTCATTTGATACCCAACTCGGTGGGGTAGTCACCCCTTTAGAAAATTTTCCCGCCCTTTTTTGACCTTATTTCAAAAAGTATTATTTTTACAGAGTTCTCTATATTTTTCCTGTAAAATATAGATCCATATCTACAAACACTTGGTACATATCACATCGATCGCTCTGCAATCTTCGGAGATAGAAAGGGGGGGTGGGGGGCCCGGTCAATTTTTCGACCTTTTTCAAAATATATCAAAAAGTGTAAAATCTGTCGAAATTTCAAAAACTGTATTGGAATGTACAAGCCAATACCTTTCATTTGATACCCAACTCGGTGGGGTAGTCAGCCCTTCAGAAATTTTTCCCGCCCTTTTTTGACCATATTTCAAAAACTATTATTTTTACAGACTTCTCTATATTTTTCCTGTAAAATATAGATCCATATCTACAAACACTTGCTACATATCACGTCGATCGCTCTGCAATCTTCGGAGATAAGGGGGGGGGGGAACGGTCATTTTTTTGACCTTTTTCAAAATATTTTAAAAAGTATAAAATCTACCAAAATTTCCAAAACTATTTTGAAATCTACAAACGTGTACCTTTCATTTGATACCACTTTTGACTTTGTACGTTCCATTTAAAATTTCGATTTCAAAATTTGTATGGAAAATCTTCATTTTGATTTTTCATTTATTTTCATTTATTTTTCTATAAATATGTGCGGGCGCACAAAATGTATTATTATTTCAAATTTCAAGTCAATAGCTGCAGTAGTTTCTGAGATATTAAGGATTCAAAACACAAAACAGGCCCAAAGCGATTTCATAAGGGTTTTGCAACCGATGGCAAAACCCTAAAAATGGACAATTACATTTAAAAACCTACTCATTAATTAAAGTTTTTACTTGTTTAAACAATTTATGTACGATGAACTTTAAGAAATGTATTTATTAATTTAATAATGTTTTTTAAGTTCTTAATTATAGTTCCACTGGAAGTCTGCGCAAATAAATTACTGAATTCTTTTTTATTCTATTCTTAGTTAATTAGTGAATGAATAATTATTTAAATAAGTAAAATTAAAATAAGTAGTGTTACATTATAATAATGTGAGTAGGTAAGTGTATGGTTTGTGTTTTTATCTTTTAGTTTCTTTTTGTGTGTTAAATTAAAGGTACATATATAAAGGTACAATTAGTTAATTTAAGTTTTTTTATGTTAGTAGTCGTTACTGAATTTTTATATTAAACTATAATGTACTTATTTAGCAACCAGAGGAAATTTTAGAAAAATACTTAGGTTAAGTACATATTACTTTAATGTATTTAAATAATTAATATTTCTTGTTTTGTAATGTAAAAAAATATTTTGAAAATAAAATAAAACATGAACTCAAATTGGGTCATTCTCGATTGCATAACTAACTATGTGCAATATTAATGTGATTTCGGTTAACCATGATAATGATGCGATGAATTTTAACAGAGCTCCTCATACGTAACCTATAAGTGAAATTTATAAGTTTAGGAGCACATTGTAATGGAATGTGCTCCAAGATGTTTTGATTTCAGAAATAAATAAGCATGACCAACCAACTGAGGAGGTACAAATACACTATCTATATTTCATTATAAAAAAAATAAGACGAACTTATAAGTTTATACTACTAAGGTTTAGTTGAGTAGTATAAAGTTTCAACGAAACATCCATAGTTTAGTTGGGTAGCTTAAACTTGAAAATCACTTAAAAACTATAAATATAATCGATTCCGTCATTTTTTGACTTGGAGAACTATGCAATGCACCTCTTTAGTTGCACGCCGACGACGTGCCTCAATGATCTTTGTAATATTTTTTGTGCAATTTTGTGCTCAATTTTTACGGGCGACAATAAAGTTCTCGAATAAATGGAAAAATAAATCATCACACTAATGATTATTATAACATTCACTTTATTCATTTAAAAGGACATCCCAAGTAAAAACCACATGGCTAAATACACTCGAGAGCAATGAATCCGGGTCACTCAAAGAATCCAAAAAATCTCGGAAAGTAAGAATGCTAGGTTAATGCAATAAATTGTTCTCCGACGAATCAAAATTTATGCTCTACAAGCACGATGGAAGACACAGAGTGTATAGAAGACCAGGGGAAAGATTCAAGCAAGCATGCATCGAAGAAAAAGTAGCCTACGGTGGTGGGTCTGTACTTGTGTGGGCCGGAATTTCCTCTGAAAGTCGCACAGAGCTGGTGATCATAGAAAACGGCTCTTTAACTAGCGTAAGATATGTGGAAGAAATCCTCAACGAACACGTTGGTCCATTTATGGTCAATTTGGGTGAGGATGCTATATTTATGCATGACAATGCCCGACCTCATACAGGTAGGATTGTGAATGACTACCTTCAAGAGATGAACATTACTTGTATGGAGTGGCCAGCGCGCAGCCCGGATATCAACCCGATCGAGCATGCTTGGGACGAGCTAGGGAGATGCGTAAAACAACGAAACCCTCCCCCAATCACGCTTCCTGAGCTCAAAATTGCTCTCACAGAGGAATGGGAGAATATTCCCCAAAATCGTATAAGGAACTTGGTGTACAGCATGCCAAACCGCGTAAACGCAGTAATGGAAGCACGAGGAGGTAATACGAAGTATTGAAATTCAAGAAAATCGTCATAAAGTTCAAAAATTTCATGTTTCCTATTTTTGTTTTAAGGAGAGATCAGCAGTTTTTTTTCTTTATGTAATTTTGTGTAAATAAAATGTATGGTGACTCATATTTTTTTAACTTTCATTTAAGGAGTATTAAATTGTCTATTAAATACAATTTATTGCATTAACCTAGCATTCTTACTTTCCGAGATTTTTTGGATTCTTTGAGTGACCCGGATTCATTGCTCTCGCGTGTAGATTACGGTATCTAATTATCTGTTTTCGTAATAGTAGGACGCCGGAGCTCACACAATTTTTTTTTACTAAACTAACATCATACATAAAGCAAAATTATTGGTAGTATTTAACGGATTTTTTGTACCTATTTTTCACGTCGTTTCAACCGGTTTACACACTGTCGTGGTCACGGGTTCACTGATTTGGTTTATTTTAAATATTTATGATAAAGCAAATAGTAAAAGCAAACTTAAATGAGATCTGAAATATTTAACCCTATTTTTGGCATACTGGTGATTTGTAGGTAGGTATCTATAGAATATATTATTTGTAACAAGCCACAAGTTGACTGATATCATGACTATATACTACTATACCCTTTGAAATACATCAGTCAGGACACAAGGTTCAGTTTGGATCTAGGAAAACATCCATTAAAATGTGGAAGTAATTATATAATATGCGCACATAATAATTATGCAGAAGATTTGCATGTGCCTATCGATGCGGGGCAGTTTCAACTGGTTTGTCATTATCAGAGGCGCCACGACACTACTCTATCTGTTTTAGATGCAGGACAACGTTGATACAAGTTACAACAGCTATTATAAAACTATCTATAGCTATGTGTGTTATGGTAGTTGTTGTTTTATCCCATCATAAAATATTTATTCTCAGTATATGAAAAAAATCTAAAAATATAATATTGATAGCCTAGGTAAATCGGAAAATATTAGTTTTAGTTCATAAATTAACAAATTAAATTTTAAATACAATTTAAAGTTTCCAGTTCTTTTTAATCTATCACAATGAAGTAGCCATCATGTTTTTTTATATATACCTAACTATCTACTCACGCACGGTTGGTTGTATTGTAGTGTGGGTACCGTTTCCGGACGAACACCTGCATCAGCTAAACAGAGACAGCGCGCAGCGATATTATTGAGGTCCGATTTTAGATACGAATTGAAGTTGCGTGCGACCTTCACCGAGTCCGTAAGACGTCATACGGCCATAGATTAAAAAGTGTCAGCTGTCAACAGATTAACCTAGGCTTTGTACTTGGTTCACTCTAGCCACTTCAACGTTCGTAGTACTACAATGCCCAAAAAAAAGTAGCGACTGGTATAACTTTAATACTTTTTTTTTAGCAAATGTTTTTTTCGGGAAAGTCAAAAAAGTTTATATCTAATTTGTACTTTTCTAAAATGGTTGTAATACCCCATAATTCAAACAAGAATTAAGTGACAAATACTGCCCACTTTTCACTAAAATAAAAATATAGAGAATCAAAATGAAAATAAAAGGTTTTGTACATTTCTTAGGGCTTTTGAAATAAGCATAAAAGGGTATTTTCTTTTAATATAAAGTGTATATGTTAATCACTATCACCCCTCTTGATAGGTATGTGGCGAAAACATCATCCTTCCTATAAATTATGGTTTTTGTCCTTGACAATAATTAGAGACGTGGCAAAAACAAAATCAGCGATATATTTTGATGAAAGGAAAACCTTATAGATTTTTTTTGTTATGAGGATGTAGAAGAACTTTTTGCATTAGGATCCTAGGTAAGTTTTATTACCAAACAGGAGATGGAATTATTTGTAATTAAGATTATTTACAAATGTAATTTCCAAAGTTCCTAACAAAAACTCCGTATAAAACTAATTCTCTTGTAAACATGTGTGTGAAAACGATTAGTAAACCAATTGATAGAATAGACAACTTATCTCAGCAGACTAATGAAATTGTACGTCGTAGTGTGTACTTGAGTTATAGTAGTCGTAATGTGTACTTGAGTTATTTCTAAAGGTAATATTCATTAGCACATACGGAAAGTTACTACTGTAGGTACCATGCGAAGAAAACTCGATACCTTCGTCGGATGTTCTAATTTCGTTGGTTGTTATCACGATTTCTAATCATAGAAGTTTATTGTCAACTATAAATAGTGACAAGGATAATACTCGTATTACGTTTTACTAAGCCTCTAATTTGATCACTTCACACCACATACCGACGTCACGTGTTGACAAATCGAAAGAACCGAAGTATGTAGGTACCATGCTAAACAAATCACACACAAAGGGTTTAGAGAAGTTAAAATGTATAAATTAGAATAAGTTTTATTAAAATAAATAAATCAATTTATTAACGTTAGTTGATCTGTGGTACAGCCAACTTCAAAAACATAGTGTTCAAAACACGAAATGGTTAGAAGCCGAATTTTTACATTCCATTGTCGTCGTTTTCATAGTCACCACGTGGGCAACATTTAACGTACCAGGTAAAACTACCAATTACACATCCATAAGCATGTGAAGACGTTTCTGAAAATAGCTTTTTATTTTAGGCTTAAAGGAAAAACTGTTGTAAGCTTATTTTGAATTCACAAGGAAGTATTCTAATTACAATATCTTGATACCTGGAGAAGATGCGTGCCTACTTAAAACTGCTTTTTATATATTTTAGGCATAAAACAAAAAAAAAACTGTTGTTAGGTTATTTTGGAAACAAAAATAAATATTTTTAACTATAATATGATACCTATAGAATATACGTGCCTACTTAAAAATAAAAAGAGCATGTTTGATACCCGTGATTATCACTCGTAAGTTAAAAGTAGTAGGTATGTAACACTTAATAGACGACCTGGCAATAAAGATGTGTTTATCTTAAAAATTGTCTACAATTAATTAAACGAGTAGGTATTGATAAGGTAAGACTAAAGGTGACTTATTTCTTGAAGATAGTGGGACTTTGCCTTAGCTAGGCTAGTTCAATTAATTTGTGAAATAGCTCAGTATCAAACTTGTTTTAAATGTGATATTTAAATAGTGTTGAATGAAATGTCACTCATTAAAGACTATATCGGATATTTATCGCGTACCTGTAGGCCAAGCACGGGGATTGTTCTCTAGGGTAGAATAGACAATAATGACATCGCATCGCCATACATGGCGTACATTATTGAAGTTCAAGAAATTAATTTTAAATAATTGCACGGGGATTGTTCTCTAGGGTAGAATAGACAATAATGACATCGCATCGCCATACATGGCGTACATTATTGAAGTTCAAGAAATTAATTTTAATAATTGCACGGGGATTGTTCTCTAGGGTAGAATAGACAATAATGACATCGCATCGCCATACATGGCGTACATTAGTGAAGTTCAAGAAATTAATTTTAAATAATTTACGCATTCGATGACAAAGTGACGTAATTTTTGTCTATTCTACCTTAGACAAGAAAGCCCGTGCTTGCCCTACTGTTGTTGTTTGTGTTTTCATGCACGTAGAGGAAAATAAAACAAAACTCTTTCTCTCAGTACAAAAAATACAAACTTGTTTAGTTTCAAAGTCAGTTCCAAAGAGGTTTGGAACTCTGTCGGTGTGGTAGCTACAATGAACCTCAAATAGAAGCTTCCAGACCTGGAATATTGAAACAAATAGAATTTTAGCGACACATTAAATTTTTGCCTTTGTCTTAATCTATCCTAAATACTACTCGTAGAAGGCCAGGCTTCGTTACCTTGAGATTCTATTCAGTATATTTTTTCATCCTTAGAATAACTTTTCATCTATAGTATTCTCGAGTAAATCACTACTTTATTATAAGTACTATTTGAACGGGTATTTATCCCGTTTATTTACCCGTAAATACTATTATTGATGTGGTTGCGTCGGTTAAAATATAGTATTCTATATATATATCTATTGTCCTATTATTAATATTATTATTTTATTATTCTTCATATGTATCTATTGTCTAGTTTTAACTGAATTTACTTAAACTTTATTTTATGGAGTCCCCAACGTTCGGTCGCCTTCCGGGTTATCACTCTGGTCGTTTCCACAAGTTGAGTTTTTCATATCACCACCAGACCGAATGCACGTTCACGCACTAAGATAATGTAAACAAATAAACGATGAACTCAGTAAATGAACGAGGTTCTTACATCATCTGTTTCGTAGCACTTCGTAGAACCCCTACGAGTTCCAATATATTTCTCTTCGGATCAAGCCCATTCAAGTTTTTTGATCCATAAACTAATTAAAATATATTTATAGGTATATAGTTAAAAGCCGTAGCGAACTGTATACTATCAAATCTATCTAAAATGGTTATTTTAATGTCTATAGCTTACTATATTTTTAAAGAAAGCTGATAAAATTATCTATAAAACATTTTTTAATTTAAATCTCTAACTTCAAAAGGTTAGAGAAAATTGAAATTTTAAAAGTGTGTTATTTCATTTTGCAGGTCAGTGTATGTATGAAAAAAGGTGTGCTAGTGTTGTTATTTATTCGATAATTACTCAAGAATGGCTGGACAGAATATTAATAAACTTTGTTTTGTTTGATTTATCTCCATCCCGAATCTCTGATTCTAACGGAACGAAGTCTGTCGGTTCAGCTAGTAATACTATAAAGAAATACATAAATAGACTACTTTAATACACAATGTCCTTGCAAGGACAGTCTTGTTTTTTATTTAAGTACAGGAGGTTAAATACCCCATTCAGCGCTCGTAGAAAATTAAGAAAATTCTTGGCAGAGTTTGTTGATACTGAATCCTTTTAAGGGTAACGCTAAATGTTTGCTAAACTAGTGCATATCTGTTTTATTTATGTAAAGTAAATTATTACTTATTGCTTTAAGCAATACATGTCATAAAAGTGTATTTCTATGAAAATGTGATTCAATGTATTTCTACTATTACATAAGTGTGCAGTGTCTGATTTACAATTATAATTAAAATTACAATTAAAGTTGAAGGTAGGTATAACAATAAATAATTAAGTAATAAAATAAATAATTCAAGACTATCCACACAGCATCATCTAGCCCTAAGCTAAGCAGAGCTTGTGTTATGGGCACTAGATGACTGATTTAATATATACAAATTATTGCCTTTATAGATATTTTTTTATTATAAATAGAAAACGACCAACCTGAACAAGTATCTGCAGATCGCATAAACATTTTTGTCCCAAGGCGGGAATCTAACCCACAACCTCCTGCGTCGCAGGCGAACCTTCGCCCACCGCGCCACAGAGGTCGTCATGGGGTAAGTATGAATCGAAACACGTGCATTCTCGTACGAATAACTAGACTCATTATAATACAGTTGGTCGTAAAACGAGTACAGTGTCTAACACACGTGTTTTTTTTTTATTTTGCGCTATAATTTTCTAAATCGCAAGCCCAGTCACGTGTTGCCTGTCGTGTCGTGAGACAGCGTATTTCGTGGTTAACCATTTTAATAATAAGAGGAGATGAATTTGTGGAATACAGAGAATTAGCGCAAATTGCCTACAATTTCCGTAAATTTCGTGGGTATGGAATTGTTGATACCTACGATATCGAAATAACTATTTTACCCACAAAATAATTTCATTGTAATTTAAAATGTTAATACTTTGAACTTTTTTGTATACATGCTATACAACAAAGTCGCTTCCCGCTGTCTGTCCCTATACAGGGTGTCCCGAAACTCAACGTCAAGCCGAAAACGGTGGGTTCATGACGACCCAGAAAAACCACAAAATCATGGGTCTATCTTCAATGGTTTCAGAGTTATAGACTTTTTGCTGAAAATCGTAAATTCTCTGCCCGGCGTCAAACTTTTCTATGCTGTGACTACAGATGTCAATATTTAGTAATTTTTATTTTTGTATCACAAAACAAATAACCTATACTTATAATGTTGTATATCTATAACATAAGCATCAGTATAGCACACGCGCAAAGCGGGGGCGGTTCGCTAGAAATATACAATAGTTATTTGCTAATCATTGCTTTGAAAGGTAAGTCAATTCTTTTTTATATAATTTAAGTTTACTTATGTGTAAATTATATAACAAATGGCATCTGCCATTTTTTTTACAGACGTTTAAGATTCACGACAATCTTCAACGACTTACGAAAACCATTTTTGAAGTTATTTTAAAAAAAAACGAATGGTGCTTTTTTTGTTAGAACTTTTTTAAAAACATGTTTAAAAATTGGTAAAAAAGAAATAGTCAGACTTCGTCTAAGACAATTATGGCTTTTAAGCCATGCATGGTTCCAAATAGTCCACACTACCTTCGCCCACCAGCCAATCACCCTGTATGTATAAAAATCAATTTCTGTTCATGAGTCTCAAAAATTTTTTTGTTTTGTTAGATCCCATACAAAGGTTGTTTAAAAGAAAAATAATAGGGAAAAAGTTGTAGGTGACCCAAAGTCCATCATCTAGTTTGGAATATATTTTTTTTTAGATTTTATGTAGAGTGGTGCTAAGTGGCGAAATCGGATATACTTTATATTTAATTACATTTGTTAAAAAATACAGTTAAAATCGGTTTGTGTTTTCTTCGCCCTGCAAAGACAGATGGCGACACGGTACAATTTTATCTCAATAGTTTTGCTTTTGAGGTCAAATCGTACTATTCCTTCAAGGGTTCTGGTCGTTTTCTATGTATAATAAAAAATATCTATCTATTTCATAATATTGTATTATGTATATCAGTCATCTTGTACCCATAACACAAGCTTCTGCTTAGCTTGGGGCTGGATGATGCTGTGTGGATTGTCTGGCATTATTTATTTATTTATTTTTTTTATTTAATGTGCATGAATGAGAACCAAGGGCAATTCTTTGTTCCACGCTCAATCCAGTTGTTTTATCAACAATTTTCAGAGCCTTTAACAATGTATGACGTAAATAGTCATTAACCGGTTATTATACGGTCCATAATTACACGCAGCGTTCTTAGCACGTGAGAGATCATACACCGTACTCATGCACATTAATAGCAACAATATAACATATTTAAATAATAATAAACACCAAAAGTAGGTACGTATAAAGTTGTAAGGGAACGTACATATACTACGTGACCTTGCACGGGGGGGGGGGGGTTAACATAACTCGCTTGGTTATGGGGGTGGCCTAGAGAAATCATACGCTTTTTCAAGCTACTTAAATTGTGTAAATATATTCACGTGTTAACAGTTCCTATTTTATTAGAATTTTAGTATTTAATTTTTTGGCAGCCCAATGTCATACTTTATTGTAAACCAGAAAAATAACATAACAAAAGACATTACATAAAACAATTACAATGGGCGGCCCTATCGCTTACAAGCGATCTCTTCCAGACAAACTTTGAATGGAAAGAATTATTTGAATTTATGAAAGACAGGAGGTGTACTACATATAATTAAAATGTCATATACCTCTATTACTTGTTAACCAATTTATTCATTCAATTTATTTTTTCGGAAAAATCAATTTTTCTGCTGACTAAAACCTCTCCAACAAAATGAAAAAGAATATTCGTGGATAGAGGCAAAAGAGGTTAGTTACATAGTAGGTAGAGCATAAAAGAGGTTTGTATCATTACTTGTCATATATCGTTTTGGGATCACAAATTTTGATCTAAATTGTGAGACGTCGGGGGTTACGGGTTAAAGGGCGGGTTCTAATGAACGATTTGTTAACATCTTATCAGAAAGCGGTACGTCGCCGGTGCCAGACGGGAGCGCAGACAGGCCGCGACCCTTGGATCGGCGTATGCGCACCCGCGGCCCTGACCAGTTACGTTCAACCGCGTTAAACGACACTTTCGGTCAAATGAGATAATGTATTTATTTTTAGCATGTCCTTACACAGCTACTGTTTTTTATATAAAACTAGCGGTAGGCCCAGGCTTCGCCCGGGTACTTCAAAATTTATACACACACTTACACGTTGCATTTCATTATACACATATACTCGTACACACACTAAACTTTAATAATGTAATTGAAGTTTTCATACGGATCCCTAACTTTTTTAGCAGCATAGGCCTTTTTTACATTGACTTGCCCTCTTTTAATTTTTTTTTATATCGACTTGCCTCCCGCTCCCCAGAGACAAATTGTGAAAATGAAACTCAATAACACTGACATAGTCGTAGTGAAAAGGAAGCGACGACGCCATAATAAAAATAAGTTGAATATAAAGCGCACGGTTTTATTATTGAATTTTGATGCGGATCCCTAACTTTTATGGAAATATTCTGTAGTCTATGTTCATCACGGAAAATGTAGGATTGTAATGGTGAAAGTATTTTTCAAATCGGTCCAGTAATTTCGAAGCCTATTCAATTCAAACAAACAAATCTTTCCTCTTTATAATATTAGACATGTATATCAATGTCACTTTTATCTTAAGTTGTCTTAAGTTAACTGAACTTAGAAAAGAAACTGTAATGTTATTACAACTATGGCGGACTTCAACCGACATCTCCACTGCTATCAAGCGAACAAGAAAGTAAATGTGACAGTGCGGAGTTTATTCTGGATGGAAATGTATAAAACAAGCCCATTCCAAGGGCAGACAGGGCGCGATCCTTGTATTGGAATATGCGCAGCGTCTGCGGCCTTGACCTGTTTCGTTCAACAACACAACACTTTCAGTTAAATATTCATCAAAATATATTATATCACACAAAAAAATTGTATCAAAGTATATATTTCACACTCCATGCTCGTAAAAGGCACTACGTACGTCATGTAACTGAAAACAAGTCATTAAATCCCTCATAGCTGAAAAAGGTGAATGTTATATCGAATCGAATGAGATAGCTTATTACATTGGCGATTTTCACTGCGAGTTCTGTAGCGTATGCAGTCAAAAAAATTCGTCATCTTAACGTCAACGTCTACGACGAACGATACTTCTAGACTAGTCTATTTCAGCTACTTCCATAGTATTATGTCTTATGGCATACTGCTGTGTGGTGCCGGCATAGAATTTCACCACCCCAACTCTTCCCGTGGGTGTCGTAAGAGGTGACTAAGGGAAACACACCGGGGGGCGGGCAGCAGCGCCTTCTGCAGAACAACTACACCGAACTGCGATCCCCAACCCGCATGCCCAGCGTAGGGATTATGGGCAATAACCCCCAAATAATGATGCCATCTATGGCGCTCATTAGGGGAGGCCTATGTCCAGCAGTGGACTATTATAGGCTGGTGATGATACTGCTGTGGGGGAACGCTGCAGATATTAACACCATATTTGTGCTGCAGAAGAGGGTTGTTCGTGCAATCTATAATATCGTGAAAATGCGTGAAAAATTCAAAGAAATAAACATAATGAGTCATTATTAATGACAGTAACATATATTTATGAAAATTTGATGTAGCTCATAAAAATATCAATAAGTTCATAAAAATAGCGATATACATAATGTTAATACTAGAAGATTATTCTTATCTAACTCGCTGTGCCCACTACTAGGCTACACAAAATTAATGTGTCTTTTAAGGGGCAATGCATATGCTTCTGCAACAAAACTCCAATATAAAGAAATTTTAACGGATTTTTAAAACTGTTTTTGAAAAAAAGGCTTACTATAAAGTATCAGATTATCTAGATGACAGATTGGGACGAGTTTTGCTCCAAATAGAAAACTAACAAGGTAAAGGTTTCTTGTTCGCTTCTTTTACCTTAAAAAGATTAAAGTGAACAATTTATCAAAGTGATCACTTTATTTCCCACTATAACTACTTTAATTTGTATTTTATGACGTGTCCAAGAGTCCTGTAAGGTCTAAAAGAAATAAAGCACTTAGATTTAGATTTTTGATTTTGATATACTATTTTACAGAGATAGATATTGTTTGTTATACATAGAAACGGCAACACACAGAACACACTGAAGAAACATCGGCAGGTCGTACATAAGTACATTTGTCCCGCGGCGGGATTTGAACCCTTCTGCTGTGCTGAACTTCAACCAACGTGCCAAAGCGGTCGTCTTATAGCTTGAAACATAAGCTATTATCGCTCAGCTGCCAATCTATACTAGGTACCTACCTAAAATGCGCCAGTTTTACTTTATTGGTAGCATAGTATTAGGCAAGCTTGAATTTCACTCGCTGACGTCAATTCGTTCATTGTTGCAACTTTGTTTTCGTATCTGTCGATGTTTAAGGCAATGGAAAATATTTAACTTATAAAATATCGGGCAGGATCAGAGTGCAGTGACGTAGGTGGCCATTGTATCTAC
Organism: Eupithecia pulchellata; assembly: GCA_963931895.1. Lineage (NCBI taxonomy): Eukaryota > Metazoa > Arthropoda > Insecta > Lepidoptera > Geometridae > Eupithecia > Eupithecia pulchellata. Next base: position 6,069,872 of record OZ007527.1, on the reverse strand, counting down.
AAAAGGAACACTTAATAATCTACATAAGGCAGATCCGATTATGGATGGCCCGGCCCACACATCTATCTGCATTAACTACATAGTTAAGCCTAGCATCTACTAGATCGCTGTTAATAGACAAAGACATTCATTTATTTACTGGTCACGTAGTACAAAATAAGATTTATAAACGCATTTTGTGAAAAAACAAACATTTAACTTATATGTTATAACAATCGGAAAACAAAAAAAAAGATAACATAAGCACTAACTTATAATACTTTAAGTAGGTACTTCGTGAAAACATCTACAAGGCTTGTTGTTTGTTTATGAAGATGGTTCTCTTGAAGTTAATTCTCTACCAAAACTTCTACGATATACGATGTCTGGCTACTTCTATGGGTTATTCAAGTCTGGCGACCTCCTCTAAACTACTCGATTTATTATTTTGGTTCGTGGCTTTAGTGTGACTCTAGCCTAAGTAATATAATGACATCGTACTTGTTTCAATGGTTATTAGCTTCTATTGTTCATGTAGATAAAAATAGATTATTTCGCTCTATAATTTTTGAAAATGATCATTAGTTTTAATTTGTAGCCAACAGATACCTTTTGTTTGATGACAACATTGTTAGTGAGTAGGAATTCACTACAAATAAGTATATTTTTTGACCTTTCTGTATATATTTTATGCGTTTGAGCACCTATTTACTATTTACTTGATATCTTTAGAAACAAATCGTTGACAAAACGACGTTATTGAGAGTCATTGATATTTTTTCTGGAGTCACAACTTTCGTTCGTAAAAACGCACCTATCAAAATTATAACGGTTAAATAAACTACCGTGTTTTATATAATTATTTACTTTATACCTGTATTTAACGTTAAGACTGAGTTTTATAATTCAGTCTGTTAAAAACAAATTTCAATAGTACGTATCTACGCTGTTAAAAACATGTTTTTAACAAAAAAAATAACAAAAATATTTTTTCCAAAATAAACGTTATGCAAAATAATCTACAGTTACAAAGACACGCCTCCTACCCACCTGTAATGTGTTACGTCATAATTATCAACAAACACTACGCATTATTTTTGTTTTATTTATTTATTTTTGCGTGCTATTTTGTTTTTTTTCTGTCGAGTTCATCAAAACTAAGGTGCGCGTGACGCACGGAAAATGGCATAACTTAATATCTATAAGTGAATATAAATCTATAAGTCAATCCTAATGATTTGAATTACTAAAATGTGGACATGAAACGCTACTCATATGCATGTAGAACATTGGCGTCTAGTAAATGCTTTATTCAGTTTTAATGACACATCAATTTAATTTATTTTCAATACCTACTCCATTATATAGTACTAAGATTTGCTTAGGTATATGAATTGTATTGTTATTACATTTATAAATAAACATTGACGTCAATGCTTTGTAAAATAAATAAAGAAATAATTACTTGTAGGGTAATACTTAAAGTAATTAGTAGGTACAATATTCTGGCGGTTTGGCAAGTTGTGTTGTGTCTATGGAAACATCGAATTTTAATTGTGAGATGCACAAGATCCGAACAAATCACACAATAAACTTAATTTAAATGATATGGATCTATAATCTATACTAATATTATAAAGAGGAAAGATTTGATTGTTTGTATGTTTGTTTGTTTGTTTGTTTGAATGGAATAGGCTCCGAAACTACTGGACCGAGTTAAAAAATTCTTTCACCATTAGAATCCTTAATTTTACGTGATGAACATAGGCTATATAATATTTTCAAAAAAGTTAGGGATCCGCATGAAAAATTCAATAATTGAACCGTGGGCTGTATATTCAACCTCTTTTTCTATTATGGCGCGTCAGAATAGAAAAAGAGGTTGTATTTGTATAGCGCACGGTGCTTGCTTTTTCTCTACGGCCAGTGTCAGTTTTGGAATGTCGAGTCAATGTCAAAAACCCCAATGCTGTTAAAAAAGTAAAGATCCGTATGAAAACTGTGAAACCCATCGTTTTAGTGTGTATAATTTCGGAAATTTTTGTTTAATACCCGTGCGAAGCCGGGGCGGACCGCTAGTATTTATATATTTTTAATATTTATTATCTTATGTGCATACAGAGAATCAGACATGCAGCGTAAAACAACTTATATTTTATAACAATAACAACGGTATACAACATAATTATTATTGATTATTAGATAGCTTACATAAAGTACCTACGATCTATATCACATAGATACAACGGTATAACAATTGTATGTTTGGAATAAGGAATCTAAGTGATTTGGAGTTCTGGTAAACTGCCTCAATTTGAGAACAAAAATGTCAAGTGCAGGTTATCTTTAGCAAAATTATTGTACCAACATACCTATGTGAACTCATTTATGGGATTAAAAGTATGTATTACTCTAGACTTAAAACTACTATTAAGTAAGCAAAATTCAACCCGATCAACAATAACAAACATCTACCCAACCATCTAAAATCTAAACTTACGCGTTTATAATATTAGTGTGAATCTCCTTGTCTATCAACGGTTTTTATCAGATTTTTTATATTAATTTAAACTCACAAAAAACTTGTAGGTAAACGTTTAACTATATGAGAAATATTCGACATTTATAGTAGTAACGACTTGGTAGTGACTCAAATTAATTATAAATAACCTAATGAAGAGATAATAAAGGGCATAAAAAGGTCTTATATAACTTTAAAAAAAATATTACATATTTAAAGTTTTTAAGCCATTGCTTTTACAATATTCGCGTAATTTTAATGATTACCGAGGCTATTTTCGAATTGGCACTTTATAAACAAATATGTATTTCGGCAACATGCAACTCCAACCATGCTGTTGTGATTGATCCGAAAAATATTAATTGCAGTGGATGGCGCCATATTGCCTTAGAAGGAGTGAAAACAGAAGCCATTTGTGACGTTAAATGAGTTACTGGCTTACGAAATGGCACGTAACTTTTATACAAGTTAAGCTTTTAAGGTAAAAATCATGTTCTTCCGGTGAATATTGTAGGTTTATTATTTGGTTTCCCTACTTTTTGTAAAACCTGTTATCGTTGCGTGATTTCAAATCCCTTCTGATATTGAAATGCGTCATCTAAAAATACTGCTTTTTTTTCAATCATTATTTAATTTTGTATCACTGTATTATCTTGTGACGCAGTTAGAATTTTTGGTGCGCAGAATTTATTTAAACAAATCAGTCGTTAAATACCTAATGGATACATTTGGTTTTTACAGCTTCGGTTTGGAAAATCAGATGGTTCGAATGCGTGAATTATTTAAATTAATACCTTCAACTTCAATCATGTACGCAATGAATAGAATTTTTATATGGTATGGTATTTCTGCTCTAAATAGAACAATCCCTGCGTTAAGAGGCCAGTTCCATAGCTATTCGTCATAAAACAAAAGATAAAGAGATAATAAAAAATTGCGAGACATCGAAATTCAAGTAAGACACGTCTTCAAAGAAATTTATAGATACCTGTTACTGACAGTTTATTTATTTATTACCTTATGTTTATTTATTTCAAATGTAAATATATGACAAGTAAACGTATCGGGATATGTATTGACGTCAGACATGCGCGTACTATGAGGGTACAGTCAAAGCCTGGTCCCAAAGGACATTTACCTCCGCTGAGTGCAGGCGGAATGTCCAGACTCTTCCTGTCCCAGCCGGAAGATAAATTATTTATTGATTTATTCTAGAGTACTTTTATACCTATGCGCTTAGAATCTTAAAACGCAGAAGATTTATGGCTACTGTTTAGAGTCTTGAGTAACTAAGCATCCTCAGGATGGGTCAAAGAATTAAGTCTTGAATATTTACAGGATAGCGTTAGTTTTGACCGCCATCTTTGAAATACAATATTGGTGATCGCGATGTATCAATAAAATCAATCATAAAAAGTTGTATCAGGTTTATAGTAGGTATTTTTAGGTTATCATTAGGTAAAATTTACAGATCAATGTAAAAAGATGTAATATTTATTTTATTATTATAAACATTGAAATAAACAAATTAGAACAATCTTAAAAATTAAACTAACTGCAAACTGCTGCAAACAATCTACAGGTAGGACAACTGATAGATACCTGAAATGCTTTATTAATCAGAATAAGAAAAAAAAACATTGCTTTGCCACGTATAAACCTATCTAATACAATATTTTTGTTTACTAGGAAAGTACCAATACTTTCCTTCGAATTATTCGATTGGACCCGAATCTCATGAGAATCTACGTACACAATACAGTCTCAATTGAATACACAGGAAGAAAGAAGGATATCTTTGTTTTGAGAGCGTGCCCACAGCCGATTCTCACCGAGACGCGGTACAAACAATACGTCATGTTTATGCGAATTGGAAAACAATGCATTGCTTTTGATATAGATGCATTGTTATTCCTACGCTTTTTTTAGAATTGACAGTCGTTTGATCGACATAAAGTGTTATTAGTAAAGCCGACAAGAGCAAAATACTAAAAACTACTGCTAGTTATTCGTTTGAATTGTTTTTCAAACTTATAACAAATAACTAGCAACAATTTAACGTAATTTAGAGGTACATAATCGCAAGTTAATCTTAGTTCTTACATATTTTAGCCCATTTAGTTTTACGATCCAATTATAATCGTATTAAACTTTGAAATCTCAAGTCGTGAACGGGCAAATGATTATATTTCGTCACGCTTCTTTATTTTACTATGTGAACTGAACCTCACGCAATCTTTTTTAGTTTGTACACCTCATAGAAACTACTAAAGCTTTCGTTTTAGGATATGTCTGTTGCGTTAGTTGGCAGAAGTCTACCGTATGGCGTAGACTTTGAGGTCTGAGGTCATGGTTGGAGTTGTTAGAAATTATACTGGACCGCATATCCGGATAATAACAAGCCTGTCAAAGGGTGGACTACCACATATCCGGGTAGTAAGCCTGTCAAAGGGATCCCGAGTTGATTAAATATCAGTGCCGTATGTTTTTTGCATACAGCACAATGCTGAATTTACTCCCATTGTCTGTTATCTGTAATTTGTGTTTAAGTACAATTCTCAAACTTTTGCAGATTTATGATTTCGATTACTTTATTTCTTTAGACTTAGAAAATAAGCACTTAGACGTGTCAAGTTTCATACAATAAATTATTATAAAATAAGAAAATAATAAGATGTTGCTGATTTTCTCATCTCTTAAATTTTATCTCTAGTAGAGGAAGTGAAAAAGAAACCACTATTACTAATTATCACTTATGTGTCTAATAATTTTAATGTGATTTGCCTAAGCAATCAATTTTTATATATTTATTTAGACAGTCATTTGGAAAGCAAACTTTCAAATCTATAAGATTGGAAAATATGGCCCAAATGGGCAAATCCTCAGTCCTACTCTGTTGCTACTGACCATGAGAAAAACTTTCTGATACAGATCCCCTATAATAATCCATATTTGGAAGCGAAAAAAACGCAAAAGGATCAAGTTGGCGATGTCGACGCGCGTCACAAGCATACATTACAGTTGGATTTGTATGAATCTTCACAGCGGAGCGAGGAAGCAAACGTGCGTTGACTACTTAAACCAACATTTGACGTACACGTTGCATTACGCAACCTATGCATGCGGTATTGACGTTTGCACAGCCAAGGAAGAACTTTTACTGCCTATATTAAAAACCTCTTATAAATCTTCTGTAACAAACCAGGAATTACTGCCTTTGTAAGCAAAAACGCCGGCTTCCTAGAACATTTCCTGATTTCTTCTGTCGGACAACAAAGTAGAATTTTCGCAAAAAATCTGGAGATAAACAACGATGTTCTTTATGCTGCCCGTGTGTTTTATTTTTGTTTGAATAACAATCAACATTACATTAATATTCACATTTATTCACCCTGTGATCACACCAAAGCGGTAGCACTTGTAATATTAAAACTAGGTGATATGGCTTGTCTTTGTTAAACCAGATACTGGAACCAAATGAATATTTTGTTTACCTACCTCACCCTCACTGCAGCCTAAGGCAGGCTTGTTTACCATTGTTAAAACCCTGCATATTTGAATCAAAATGTCGTAAAGTTCGCTGCACTGTCGGCCAGTCATCCGAACTCGAATGTCTACTTGAACTCTTTGAAATCTGAGCATTAGTCACTAACGCGACAAAGCGACGGTAAAACGCTTTGATTCAGATATTTTCTACCTAAACAAAAGCACTACTAAGTATAGTAACTGCAGAAAATTTAAATATTATACCAAATGCTAACAAGATCCTGATCGGATATCATTAAAATTTCAAAAAGTTTACGACCTCTATCAGAATAATTTTGTAGATTATCGATAGGTACTTTTAGTTTAAAACGGGGCATATTTATAAAAGCTGGCATGGTAGTGAGACCTAAAGTAACTTAAGCATTTGGCGAATGGAAATTTTCTCGTCGTTTAAATTGAATTAAGGGGATGAAATGGGACTTGCCCCACGGGCGACAGTTTAGGCTGACCAAAAAAAGGAATCTTAAGAACTTAGTCTAGTGCAAGTAAGATGTAGTAAGATGGGTTCAAAGTCCTATGCTATCCATATCTAGATTCGCTTGTGCATGTAACCTGAGTGTGAATGAGCTGTTGAATTATGAAACGCAAGAGCAGCATTTAGTCATTGACGTCAATGGTGATCGCACTTTCTCCACGAATGCGATGCAAGTACATGTTGAAATCTGACATCACGTGGGAAAACTGTACTTGATGTTATTCGTTGTACCTACTTCTAGCAGTTAGCATAGCACGCAGAAAACATTAGTGTTTTCTTGTTTTAAAGTAACTACAAAATTTTACGTCATCTACATATGTCCAACATACACCAGAATATGGAGAATATGGAATAGGGAGGTTTCCTTCTCCACTCTGGGAGGGTTAGCCCTTGACACCCGATTTAACTCTGTCACAGTCAAAACTTCAAAGAAGAGAGTATCAGTGACTTACCAAGTCGAAATTTCATCAAATTCCTTGCAACATTTTGGTTGAAAGCGAAACAATGTAATAAACTCAACTCTTGGTAATTTAGTGGATTTTTAACATTAGTGGATGCACAGTCCTCGAATCGCAACTAGTTTGTGACGTCAATCACCCAGGTAGCCGGTTTTGAAACTGTTTGTGTGTTACGCCGACTTTTATTTCGGAATTATGTTAGACGCCATCCATTAGTCAAGAATTAACTAAAGAAGACATTCGTGAAAACGATGTTGTGGAACCTTTATTAACAAAGAAAATTAATTATGACATAAACAAATTGGAACTCGTATTTGCAATTGAAATAATTGAGCTAACTGCAGACTATTACAAACAACTAGTAGACTCTATCGAGACCTGCATGTTTGCGCCTCTTCAGATCATTGGCCACATCTGCTGCTGCACCAGCCCTCACGGATATCCTCGGAAGATGGGAGGGAGCAAGTGTGTCGACGCATGTAGCGTCCCACACAATCGGCCTCCCCAACTCCCATGGGCCAGTGACATACCGTCCGGCCTCTTACCATCGTCATGCAACAGTAGGCCAAGCACGGGGATTGTTCTCTGGGAAGAATAGACAATAATGGCATCGCATCGCCATACATTGCGCATATTATTGAAATTAAAGAAATTAATTTCAAATAATTTACGCATTCGATGACAAAGTGACGTTATTTTTCTCTATTCTACCTTAGACAAGAAAGCCCGAGCTTACTCTACGGACCATTATTATAGATAAACATACGTAGTTTTTTAAATACACAGCATATTTAAGGAGACTGTATTATTGAAATTAAAAAATAACATCGTTAATATTTTTTGCGATCTTTGAATTTACGATTCATTTAATTAAATTATTAGTAGATCTAGCTATCATTGACCACAGCAATAAATTTAATGATGGACTTCATATATTGCTTATTTAAAACATGGCTTTTCAAGTTGGTTTCTGAGACGGTTCGAGGATAAGTAAATCAACTCAAACAAATGCCCGCCTACATATCTCGCACTGTTAAATAGAAGTGCCTTAAAAATTTATAGCATCTGAAACCATTAATAATCCTAAAAATAAGTTTTGAACCGGCTACTGTAACAAACAAGTACGACAAGTGCGAGTGTAACTCGCGCGCCGAGGGTTTTGAACTTTTGTCGTTTAGGTAGGTACGTATATTGACGACCTGCTAGCGCGGTGGGCTTACAACGCAGGAGGTTGCGGTTTGATTCCCGCCTCGGGACTAATATTTGTAAGATCTGCAAATTATTTGTTCGAGTGTTCTAGTCCTTTTCTACGTACACAAAAATAAATCATCTAATGTGATACTTATATATACTTTATTAAGTATAACAGATATCGTAGTAGTACGAATTACACAAGCTTGCTTAGCTTGTCGCTAAATGATGTTGTGTGGATTATCCAGGATACATTACTCTTCTCATATTTTTTTGGAGCACGGTGGAATTCATGAATTCAATAATCTTATTATCTAAATATTCTTCGAGCGCAGTGGAACACATTGGGTATGGACTTTAAAATTTTGAGAACAACGGTTTCGTGGCGCTGTGGAACCCTACTATTACAGTTACTACAGAGATTAGTGGGTAGGTAAGTGGGTTGGTACCTACAATTATTTTTTCGACTTTTTTCTACGTATTTCACTAAGTATGAAACTTAGACGATTTTTAAAACCTGTTTTGAATTGTCGAAATCCATACCTTTGATTTGATATTGCTCTCAATGAAATAGCCCCCATTGTATGAAAATTAGTTTTTTGACCATATTTCGAAAAGTATTGTTTTTACAGACTTCTCTATATTTTTCCTGTAAAATATAGACCTATATCTACAAACGCTTAGTACATTTTATATAGATCACTCTGCTATCTTCGGAGATAGAGGGGGGGGAACGGTCAAATTTTCGACCTTTTTCAAAATATTTCGAAAAGTATAAAACCTATCGAAATTTCAAAAACTGCATTAAAATGTACAAACTGATACCTTTCATTTGATACCCAACTCGGTGGGGTAGTCACCCCTTTAGAAATTTTTCCCGCCCTTTTTTGACCATATTTCAAAAAGTATTAGTTTTACAGATTTCTCTATATTTTTCCTGTAAAATATAGATCAATACCTAAAAAAACTTGGTACATATCAAATCGATCGTTCTGCAATCTTCGGAGATAGAGGGGGGGTACCGGTAAATTTTTCGACCTTTTTCAAAATATATCAAAAAGTATAAAATCTATCGAAATTTCAAAAACTGCATTGGAATGTACAAACCAATACCTTTCATTTGATACCCAACTCGGGGGGGTAGTCACCCCTTTAGAAATATTTCCCGCCCTTTTTTGACCATATTTCAAAAAGTATTATTTTTACAGACTTCTCTATATTTTTCCTATAAAATATAGATTAATACCTACAAACACTTGGTACATATCACGTCGATCGCTCTGCAATCTTCGGAGATAGGGGGGGGGGAACGGTCATTTTTTTGACCATTTTCAAAATATTTTAAAAAGTATGAAATCTACCGAAATTTCAAAAACTATTTTGAAATCTACAAACGAGTACCTTTCATTTGATACCACTTTCGACTTTGTACGTTCCATTTAAAATTTCGATTTCAAAATTTGTATGGAAAATCTTCATTTTGATTTTTCATTTATTTTCATTTATTTTTCTATAAATATGTGCGGGCGCACAAAATGTATTATTATTTCAAATTTCAAGTCAATAGCTGCAGTAGTTTCTGAGATATTAAGGATTCAAAACACAAAACAGACCCAAAGCGATTTCATAAGGGTTTTGCAACCGATGGCAAAACCCTAAAAAGAGGTAACATTGTCGGATTGTAATAGAATAGACCATGGATGTGCGTACCTAATTGGTCTCGGTTTGGGTAATGTTTAAGAAAGCTATTGGGTAATTGTTCAATGACTATTGGGTATTATTTTGAGCTTGGGTTTGGTCATACCACTTATGGGAATAGCACTTAATCTACCAACCCTATTCCGTCTTCACACGACACTGTCTTGTAAACATATGATGAGTAAAAAAAATGTAGGTTGTCACTATTATCTAAAGCCCGATTACATTATGAAAAGCAACTTATTAGGTTTCAACTTCAACAGAAAGTTTGTCTTTGAAAACAGACAAAATATCGTGACTTGAGACGTGCTTAAATGTGAAATGCGTATTCGAGGGTCTGCCGTGATTTCATTTTCTACCATTTAGGACCACTGTTTTTATTTTCGCTCTAACATCAGACAAATGATGTGGCCTGGCGAATTCCATAGACTCGGAACTTTTTTTTTGACAATTCTGACCTTTGGTTATTTATATGAGATTTCATACCATCATAATAACTACCTCTAGAGGCACTCGAATTGCTAATTAGAGTCGAATTTGAGTTTTATGCTGTCAAAACCGTAGCCAAGGGAAATAACGATTCGTACTGCCGTTTACCACCCTCGCATCTCTTTTTAAGTCTATATCAACTAGAAAATACAGTTTTCTTTACTTACCTACTACTACGCACGTATTTCTACAGCAGTACCTACCACAAAGTCCATTAGTTATTTATACTTACGAAATCGCTTACCTACGTAACACACATTAGGAGTTTCCCATTACCTAATCTGTCTATAGGTTGTTCTGTAGTTTTCTATGTTCAATAAATAATATCTAGCTATGTAATAAATTGTATTCTAAGGTATTCTGTATATCAGTCATCTAGTATTCATAACACAAGCCCTGCTTAAACCACCCATCCTATAATTGACTAGCAAAGCAATTCAATGACCATTATCATACAATTTAAAATTGCGAAGGCCATTCAAAGGTCTTTCAAATATAAATGAAGCAAGAGTGATTCCGCAGCTTGTAGCAGCAGTTGGCTTGGGCTTTGATGGTGCCATGTGGATTGTATAATATACAATATATAAATAATGATTATGTATGATATTATCATACATAATCATTATTTATATATTGTGTAATACAATGCAAGTACAATGTGCCACCCAAGGATACCTATTAAATGTACTCGTCTTCATCTACATGGCCTTCCCGTGTGGCCCACCGTGGAAGGACCATCAATCAAAGTGGATGACTCTATAGTTGTATGTAATAAGGCAATCGGAATGCAATACCTATTTTTATGCACTCTCTATACTAATATTATAAAGAGGAAAGATTTGATTATTTGTTTTTTTGTTTGAATCGAATAGGCTCCGAAACTATTGGAAAATTTCTTTCACCATTAGAATCTTAAATTTTTCGTGATGAAAATAGGCTAAAGAATATTTTCAAAAAGTTAGGGTTCCGTATAAAAAATTAAATTTTTGATAAATACCCGTGCGAAGTCTTGGCGGACTGCTAGTTATACATAATTTAAAAGTACTCGACGCACGAAATGCGACTTAATTTACGTATTTTTTTCGCCACACAGAAAAACGCACGAATTGCGTCTTATTAGGTTGTTTACTCAAAAATGACGACGCACGAAATGCAACTAATCCGAACTAAATCGGCATAAGCAGAAAAATAAAAATTTTAAATCACTTAGTTTCCTGATTCCATGCTTACAGTTATGAGATCGTATTATACCTACTTTATAATTTAGATAATAATTATGAATATTCCATATTATTGTTATGAAATATTTTAAAATGTTGGCTTTACATGCCTTGCTGATATTGGTTCTTTGTATGCACATAAGTTGTTAAATAGTCAATATAATCAATATTATTAAAGTTTTTTTATTATTTAATGTTTTGTGTATCTCAAGGTACAAAAAAGGTATAATATAAGGTATACTTATAACCGTAAAACCTGGCATACCACTACCGACACCTCATAACCTTGAGTTGTGAAAAACAACATAATAGATAAGCTGCTGATTAGGTGAAAAAAGGAACACCGAAACCTGTTTTTAAGAATGAATGAACATTTTATTGTGACATTTACAAAAAAAAAGATATATAATATTATATCTAAATTATATAAAAGAACGTACAGTATGCGGCGGCCTTATTGCTTAATGCAATTTCTTCCTGGCAACCTTAATAATAAAAAAAAAATATAAGAAAATAAGAGTTGGTTGTACAATAGAAAGAAAAAATTTATTAATAAAAATAGTTGTTTTATCAATAAAATACAAATACGAACATAATGTACGTAATATACGTAAACTAAACTAGAAACATACCTTAGAAAAAAATGATAATAACAATGCTACAAAAGAAATCGGCTGCAATCACATCAAAAGTTACAGGTTAAGGCGTATATCTTAGAAATTTTGTATACATAATTTAAATACTAGAAATAAGAATAAACTGGCTGTGCCCACTACTAGGCTACGTAAGATTTATGTATCTTTTAAAGGGCAATGTATACGCTTCTACAACAAAACTCCAAGTGAGTTGCAAAAAGTATCTATTAATAAATTCAAACGGATTGTCAAAAATATACTTTGCAAAAAAGCTTACTATAAAATATCAGATTATCTAGACGACAAAAAAGTTTGGGACGAGTTATGCTCCAACTCTAAAACTAACAATCTAACAAGGTAAAGGTTTCTTGTTCGCTTCTTTACTTTACCTAAAAAAGATTGAAGTGAACAATTAATCAAAGTGATCACTTTATTTCCCATTTTATTTCCTATTTAACTTGTATTTTGTGACGTGTCCAAGAGTCCTGTAAGGTTTAAAGGAAATAAAGCACTTTGATTTTGATTTTGTAAAATACCGATATGTGCTTGGAAGAGCTGGTAAAGGATTCTGAAATCATGAAAAATATTCTGGCGCTAGTTGAATCTCCGTGTGTGGTATACCAAAGCAAGAGGTAAACCAAATCCGAGGATTTACGATCCACTTCCAAGAAAGTTTATATGGGTCATAAAAACTTCATAGAATAAAACAATGAGCCAGCAAGTAACTAAGAACCTATTCAACATCCTGTAAATGGGTAGAAGCGTGTCGGTACTTCGCCAACTGAAAATCAACTGTGTGTAGCCAAAATAAGGTTGCAATTGTCCGTACTATTTATTCAAAGTTAAAGCCCCATTTTGCTCTTTGATTAAGTTGATTAGATGTTGTTCACAATTCCTTGGAGATGCGTCATCTTTATTTATAGAAGTCGGGACACATGGAAACTTTGTCGCGAGCTGGTAGAATACGAAATTATGTTATTTTGACATTATTCTTGTTGGGCGCAAATACGTCGTCACATATAATAAACACTACGGGAATAAATACTTAAAGTATACGACATTTAAATTATGTCTGGTGAAATCAAAACAACTAACTAATATGCCATTGATCGAGAAGGAATAATAAGTTAGAAGTAAATTTATAATGCTGGACATTCTAGCCCCAGCCACAATTATGCAGAATTTGGATTATAGTACATAACCCTAGTTCTCCTTAGACATTCTTAAAACAATATACTACACATGTATGATATTTTTTGACTTTACTAGAAAACGAACTACCACAAGAAAGGCAGCGCCTTCCTTCTTTATATTTAACACCTCTATAGCGACCACCAATCGCGCCAAGCGTGGTCATTATTGCAGAATCTCTAAATACTGGAGTATGAGCGGAGCGGGTCTATAAGGTCAGAACTTTAGGGATTTGTATGATATCAACATGTTCGATACTGGTTATCAATTTTTTTTAGCTGCGCCACTGAGTGAATTTATTCTACACACCATTGCTTAAAACTAAATTATAAATAGGTATGTAAGCTAATAAATATATTGCCGCATCATTCAGTGGCAGTATACCTATTTATAATTTAGTTTTATGTAGTGTTTTATAGACAAAATTACGAGATTGAGATAGGCATCAATTGGTCAAAGTTCCTTAAATAATTAAAACAATTAAAAAAAAAACCTCTTCTTGAGGAGGCTGAAAGAATGTAGGCTTAAATGTTGAAGGTTGTCCATCTTCTTGAGAGTCTTTCTTACACTGCCCAAAAGTCTGAAAAATTTGTTCCTATAGGGCTTCAAGTTTGCATTGTTTATAATGCTTTAATATATAAGCTTCCGCGCATGCTATTTATAGTTAGTTAATAGCACATAAAAGGTTACATTGACGTCATTCGTACATTTCGATATTAATTGAATAGTACTAAAATATCATAATTTAAGGACATTATGACTTATCGAAGCCTGTTTTGCTGTAATCCGGTAGCCGGTTTGATATTTTTACTTTATCTGAAACAAATCATATCCCTAAAAATAAAACGGATGCAAAATAAAAATGTCCCAGCTGGTTTAACGGGTTGTGAAGCAATATATTTCGGTATTCGTAGAATTATAAACTAAAAAACTGAGATGTTCACATAAAGGATGTGTACCTATGATGAAATAAAATTGCTTAACATGAAATAGAGATTCATTTCTTTGTGTAAATAATTTAGTTTTGTTACAGCGCAGTTTTGTAAGTTTTTTTATTGCATTAAGAATTGAATTGTGACATAAATACACTCGAGAGCAATGAATCCGGGTCACTCAAAGAAAAAAAAAATCTCGGAAAGTAAGAATGCTAGGTAATGCAACTAAGGGTTACTTTCCGAGATTTTTTTTTTCTTTGAGTGACCCGGATTCATTGCTCAATCCGGGTCACTCAAAGAAAAAAAAATCTCGGAAAGTAAGAATGCTAGGTAATGCAACTAAGGGTTACTTTCCGAGATTTTTTTTTTCTTTGAGTGACCCGGATTCATTGCTCTCGAGTGTATTTTGCACAATGCAAATCTTTGATTAGTATATTTTGATTCTATTCTTAACGACCCCAAATGCTCTAAAATCTAAGATGGACGAAAATAACCTTTTTTTACTAAATTGAGAGCAATAAATTATGTTTTATTGCTGATATGTAAGAGATACATTAGCAGTTCATAGTTCGAGAATAATCTCTACAAACTAGTTTTCACTGGTTTTATCGCCGCTAAAGCGATCAACTATTTTACGAAACACTGACTGAATTTTTATTTAACTTTTTTTTACAAATGGCGTAGTAAATGCAAATTATTCTTTCAGTATTCAAGTATCTGAATACTTTGAACTTCCGTCAACAACTTGTCTTATAGGAACAAAAATACATGGACGTTCTGAGTCATCCGTAGAGCTTTGAAAGTTATGTTTGTTAAGTTTAAAGCTTCAATTTTAAATCCTTTTCTTTTAAAAAGCAAAAATTGCAACTCTTTTAGTTCAACAGATTATTATGATTTAGAGGTTATATTTTTATTTCAGTTTTTCTTTTGATTTTAATCTTATATTTTTTTATATTGTCGGGGCGACGTGATGTGGTTCATTCTAGTAGAGAGTTACAGAGTTCACAATAGAGTAGTCAACAGTTCCCAGTCTGAGTGTACATGGGCTGAATGACCGGTCCATGGCCGAGGTCGTGTTGAATTATGTAGTACGTTTCAATATTTAATGGAAAGCGTCCCCTCCACATAGATAATTACATGTAGATACAGCAGGGTGATCCCGGCGATTGAACTCGCCCTACAGGGCTCTTGCCATCAAACAATAACAAACGATAGTTTGAGATTCGATACCGAAAATAGGAGGAAGTTCTTTTTTGGCTGTGTGTATTTTTTTTAGGAAATTTATTTCAGACTAGCTGTCCGCCCCGGCTTCGCACGGGTATTAAACAAAAATTTCAGAAATTATTCACTCTAACACGATGGGTGTCACAGTTTTCATACGGATCCCTTACTTTTTTTTAACAGAATTGGGGTTTTTGACATTGACTCGACACTCCTTGCAATGCATTTGATAATTTCAAATAAATTTAATGAAACTACTACAACGTTATTCGATAACAGTGCTTGTAGAAATTAACCTAGAAATATTACACAATCCATTCAAAAGATGTAATATTTGTATCAACGCAAAAATAGTGTGCACAAGGCATTGTATGATAGTGGTCGATACGACAAGTAGTGCTAACTCTTTCAAAAAATTAACATGAAAATGTGTACAATGTTTATTAACATTGGATCTTGACTTTGGCCGGAATATAATGTATAATTTATCTTTAGTAAACATAAGGAGAAAAATTAGGAACTTCAGAAGTTTTAGGCATTATCAGGATTTAAAAAATTTGGTGAATAATATCGCTTGTAAGTTTATACTTTCAAAATATTTGATCCACAGGAAAATATTTTTAAATGAATTCATAGATTCTAATGCAAATTGGGCTAATTTTATACGAATGCGTCATCACATGCTAATTAAATGACACTATTTGAAAATCAAATCAAATCATTCGCGTGTAGTTTTTGCATATTTCTTCTATCGTTTTCTAATTTAAACCTTCCTGTCTGATTTTGATATCTACCTAGGGTTAATTTTAGCTTTAGTTTACATGGTTTTAAACTTTCCACGGTTCTACAGTACTACTGGTATAATAAGACGGTGACATTTGGACTAGAAATACAAGAGAACTAGCAATCAATTGGTAATCGAATAGAATGCAACCTAACCTCTCACGGTGCATCCATTATAAGTTTCTAATATAAAGTACAGCTTTTCTGTTTAATAACAACGAAAAGTTGTTTGTACTTCAGTTTTCTTTAATAGGCTTTGTCATTATGAATGAGAGCGAGTTAACTACGATTTTTTTGTATTGGCAGAACACAAATGTTTAATTCCTTATTATTTTAATATAATGAATCCGATAGCAACTCTGTCTGCCTGTCTGTCCATCTTTCACGTCTAAACTACGGAACCAGTTTTTATGAAATTTGGCATAGACGTTGTCTAGATCCCGGAGTCATCTTCCCGTGGGATAACCTACAGGGACACGAGATATACCTAACCGAATCTTTCGTTTTTAGGGTTTTGCCATCGGTTGCAAAACCCTTATGAAATCGCTTTGGATCTGTTTTGTGTTTTGAATCCTTAATATCTCAGAAACTACTGCAGCTATTGACTTGAAATTTGAAATAATAATACATTTTGTGCGCCTGCACATATTTATAGAAAAATAAATGAAAATAAATGAAAAATCAAAATGAAGATTTTCTATACAAATTTTGAAATCGAAATTTTAAATGGAACGTACAAGGTCAAAAGTGGTATCAAATGAAAGGGACACGTTTGTAGATTTCAAAATAGTTTTGGAAATTTTGGAAGATTTTAAAATATTTTGAAAAAGGTCAAAAAAATGACAGTTCCCCCTCTTATCTCCGAAGATTGCAGAGCGATCGACGTGATATGTACCAAGTGTTTGTAGATATGGATCTATATTTTACAGGAAAAATATAGAGAAGTCTGTAAAAATAAAAGTTTTTGAAATATGGTCAAAAAAGGGCGGGAAAAATTTCTGAAGGGCTGACTACCCCACCGAGTTGGGTATCAAATGAAAGGTATTGGCTTGTACATTCCAATACAGTTTTTGAAATTTCGATAAGTTTTATACTTTTCGAAATATTTTGAAAAAGGTCGAAAAATTTACCGGTACCTCCCCCCCTATCTCCGAAGATTGCAGAGCGATCGATGTGATATGTACCAAGTGTTTGTAGATATGGATCTATATTTTACAGGAAAAATATAGAGAAGTCTGTAAAAATAATACTTTTTGAAATAAGGTCAAAAAAGGGCGGGAAAATTTTCTAAAGGGGTGACTACCCCACCGAGTTGGATATCAAATGAAAGGTATTGGTTTGTACATTCCAATACAGTTTTTGAAATTTCGGTAAGTTTTATACTTTTCGAAATATTTTGAAAAAGGTCGAAAAATTGACCATTCCCCCCCCCCCCTATCTCCGAAGATTGCAGAGTGATTGATATAAAATGTACTAAGCGTTTGTAGATATAGATCTATATTTTACAGGAAAAATATAGAGAAGTCTGTAAATATAATACTTTTTGAAATATGGTCAAAAAACTAATTTTCATACAATGGGGGCTATTTCATTGAGTAATATCAAATCAAAGGTATGGATTTCGACAATTCAAAACAGGTTTTGAAAATCGTCTAAATTTCATACTTAGTGAAATAAGTTGAAAAAAGCCGAAAAAAAATTGTAGGTACCAACCCACTTACCTACCCACTAATCTCTGTAGTAACTGTAATAGGAGTATCCTAGATAATCCACACAGTATCATTTACCCACAAGCTAAGCAAAGCTTGTGTTATTAGCATTACTACGATAGCTGTTATACTTAATAAAGTATAAGTATCACATTAGATGATTTATTTTTGTGTACAGAAAAGGAGTAGAACACCCGAACAAATAATCTGAAGATCCTACAAATATTAGTCCCGAAGCAGGAATCAAACCTCAACCTCCTGCATTGTAAGCCCACCGCGCCAAGAGGTTGTCATATACGTACCTACCTAAACGACAAAAGTTCAAAACCCTCGGCGCGCGAGTTACACTCGCACTTGTCGTACTTGTTATTAATAGAATAAGGGTCCGTTTTTATTAATTTTATTAATAGCATTAGGGGAGGCCTGTGTCCAACAGTGGACTAACATAGGCTGATGATGATGAATAGAATAGATTCAAGAGGAAGGTTTATATGTATAACATACATTAGTATCAGTATTGCACCCGTGCGAAGCCGGGGTGGTTCGTTAGTTCCTCATAATAAAATAAATAATGCTGGACAGTTCACTCAGTACCATCTAGCCCCAAGCTAGGCAGAGTTTGTGATAGTGGATACTAGATGACTGATATACTTAATACAATAATTATTACGCAGATATTTTTATCCGCGGTGACCGCGACTCGGTAAACTTAGTGTAAGACGTCCTCCTGCCAGGTGGGATGATGATCTGCGAAAGACTACTGGCAGATGCGGGATGCGACAAGCTGAAGACAGGGCGCTATGAAGCTCATTAGGGGATCCCTATGTACAGCAGTGGACTAATACTATATAGGCTGATGATGATGATGAATCTACTTTAGTTATAGTTTTTACTGACCAGCCTCTGTGCGACCCGATGACGCGCGTCGTCGCGGCGCAACACGAGCTAAACTGCTGACTGGCGATGTGCGTCATGGGCAATGAACGAGTTTAAATTGGTAATACTTTATGCATTCGTTATCTATACTAATATTATAAAGAGGAAAGATTTGATTGTTTGTATGTTTGTTTGTTTGTTTGTTTGTTTGTTTGAATTGAATAGGCTCCGAAACTACTGGACCGATTTGAAAAATTCTTTCACCATTAGAATCCTAAATTTTCCGTGATGAACATAGGCTATATAATATTTTCAAAAAAGTTAGAGATCCGCATGAAAAATTCAATAATTGAACCGTGCGCTGTATATTCAACCTCTTTTTCTATTATGGCGCGTCAGAATAGAAAAGGAGGTTGAATAGGTGCTTGCTATTTCTCTACGGCCAGTGTCAGTTATGGAGTGTCAAGTCAATGTCAAAAACCCCAATGCTGTTAAAAAATGTAAGGGATCCGTATGAAAACTTTGAAACCCATCGTTTTAGTGTGTATAATTTCTGAAATTTTTGTTTAATACCCGTGCGAAGCCGGGCCGGGCCGCTAGTGTAATTATACAATGTATTAGCTATCTATACGATAACCACTAGCCCTAGACGTAAATTGATATTAGATTATTGTTGGTGCGGTTATCCACTCAATTCCATTGACATCGGATATTGTCATGAGAGATATTTCCAGATATGCCCATATCTGGAAATATCATGTATGGGCTCGGCAAGATGGAATTTAATAATAATTATTTGCGTAATAAAACAAAAGTATCATCTATACTAATATTACAAAGAGGAAAGATTTGATTGATTGTTTGTTTGTATGTTTGTTTGTTTGTTTGTTTGTTTGAATTGAATAGGCTCCGAAACTACTGGACCGAGTTAAAAAATTCTTTCACCATTAGAATCCTTAATTTTCCGTGATGAACATAGGCTATATAATATTTTCAAAAAAGTTAGGGATCCGCATGAAAAATTCAATAATTGAACCGTGGGCTGTATATTCAACCTCTTTTTCTATTATGGCGCGTCAGAATAGAAAAAGAGGTTGTATAGCGCACGGTGCTTGCTTTTTCTCTACGGCCAGTGTCAGTTTTGGAATGTTGAGTCAATGTCAAAAACCCTAATGCTGTTAAAAAAGTAAAGATCCGTATGAAAACTGTGAAACCTATCGTTTTAGTGTGTATAATTTCTGAAATTTTTGTTTAATACCCGTGCGAAGCCGGGGCGGGCCGCTAGTCAATCGATAAAGAAAGAAACAAGTTGATTTGGAGTACCTACACAAAAAAACGTAATGCCATTTTGAGACTGAGTTAGTTGCACTCTCCTCGCTTTGAAAACTCGCAAATCGCCGTGCATGCGTCAAAGTCGTGGTTTGCTGACGCATTGATTTGTCTTTATCTATACTACTATACTAATATTTTTCAGAGGAAATGATTTGATTGTTTTGACAGGATTTGATTGTTTGTTTGAATTGAATAGGCTCCGAAACTCCTAGACCGATTTAAATTTTTTTTGCACCATTAGAATCCTACCTTATACCTGATGAACAAAGGCTATAGAATATTTTCCAAGAAATTAGGGATCAGTATGAAAACATAAATAATGTAACCCAACATGTGAGTAAACAATTTTAATATTTGCGTTTTTGGTTAAATACCCGTGCAAAGCCACAGACGGACTGCTATTTTCATATCAAATCAAGAGCCTGTCAAGCCTATTATGATTTAACCTGTGTTTAACCTCAATTGACTAGAGAGCGTTTATTAACACGCGCCACGCCATAACATCAGATCTGATTTATATTTATAGTCAGGCAAGGAAAGAGGTTTTCGCCTCTCGTTTACGCAAAATAACAAGAGCAAAAGCAAAAGTTTAGCTACTGATATTCTGTCCATAGCTTAGTATCATAGGCTTAGTAAAGTAGGTTGCCAAAATAATAAAAAAAAAATTTAAAGATTGACGATATTGTTAAAAACGATGAAATTTTTATGGTAAATGGAGTCTAAATTAGGTTTACTCGTATACATAATATAATGTCATAGGTAAATACTATTTTTTATTAAACATTCTGACCCAGCTGTACCGCCTATACCACTCTACAGTTAGCAACAAAATTATCAATATAACTTTGAAGACCAGCTGTGGAATTAATACAAATGAGTTGGTGTTTTCATTTCCGTTTTTTCCTGCTTATACTCAATTATGTGAATAGGAAAATGAGTATATGAATATGAATTGTGAGATTTAATATTTATATTATTAAAAAGTCAATGGGGTAAAAATTCCCATCCACCCCATTGACTTGAATGATGGGGCGGATGGGAACTTTTTTTCCCAACCACCCCATTGGTGGGGCGGTTAATGGGGTGGATGGGAATATATCTACAAAACCACCAAAGATAATAATTGTCATTTCTATAAAAAAAAAATAGAACCATTTCTACAGCTTTAAATTAGCCTTTTTAATTAATAGTTAAGTTATTAATAGTTATTGGCCTATAACATTCAATTGAGAATGAAACTTAATCAGAGTTTTAGCGTAATTCCAAGTAAAAACTAACAAATGCGTACAATCAAAAAGATGCGAAATTATTCGGTACAAAGTTCAGCATTATATTATAAGCATATATAACGGGATTCCCGGTGATGCACAGATTGAATTTCCCCTAGCCCTCTTTTGGGTCGTAGTTTATTATCGATTCCTTTGAAACACATGTACACGGTCTTTTAGTTTTCCTCTTTAACGTTGCGGCAATTTTGAACTTGAAAAATTTTTAATGACGTCAGATTTTCCCCTGCGTTGTTTCGCGCGAAACGGTTTTCGTCTTTTCAAGAACACTTATATGTGATACGCATGCTTGTGCTTACCATAACCATGCCAAATATATAGGTATAATATGAAAAGATAATAGGAAATGAATAAAAAAACAAATTATAATACAAACTGAGTCCAATGACTTTAATGAACGTAGCAATGCAGACGCTCCTGTATGATATTGAACCTTCTAGATCTCCATAATCTACGTCACCCGAAGCTTTCCTTCAGAATGCCGATGTAAACACGATGGTAACAAATGCATGTCGAGGGTCAGTGATGCATCACCTGAATAATGCATAGATGAGTGCGTTTACCTCGCTGTCTGTATTTTGCCCTACGATGACCTGACAATGATCCCAAGTGAAATAAGCAGCATGCTTCTAGAAGGTATCGAAGGGAGTTGACGTGGGGAGAGTAAACATGTTTACAGGAAAATAGGGAATTTTTTGTATACTATTGAAATGATTTTGTTTTCATCATCATCAAGTGCGGTGTTTTGCTATTGTAATGATATATTGACACAAATTATTCAGGTATTCCGAGAGACACAAGCGGGACCAAATTCGCATAAATTTGTACTAAACTGTGATCTATGATATGAGCGCCAGAAGTACAAATATTTATGTATTTATATACAACCGGCAGTCCGCCCGGCTTCGCACGGGTATTTAACAAAAATTGATTTTAACAAATCAATTCAAACAAATTTTTCCTCTTTATAATATTAATATATTAATTTAAAGATGTATCAATTACTTAAAACAAATTTATAATTAAAATTGATCCCCACCCGGGATTTCATTAAAATTCGTATTTAGAGGAAACTCCAACAGCTTGTCATAGTGCTTGCTCCGATGCTGCTCCCCCAAAATCTCTTTTGGGGGAGCAGCCTTTGTGTGAGTTGACATGGAATAGTTTGATCCAAACGTCCTCCAGCTCTGCAGATCGTGGCCGTCTCCTGGCGGATTCTTATTGGGAGTCTCGACATTAGTTGTAGGCACGTCCTTCATATAACACATGTACTTCATTGGATCCCGTAACTTTCCGTATCACAACATGTCTTCGGTTAGTGCAAGATGTTGCACGCCTCATCAATGCCATTGCGGTACTACTATCGAACAGTTTGGTGAATACTGATTATCGTGTACTGTGGCTGGTGTGCTTGGCTAATAGAATATACGCATTTGCTCCCCTGGTGTCTAGACCAGACCCTAGGTCCGTGGCGTACCGAGGCTCTCCGGGGTTTAAAAAAATTATCTAGGCGTCTGGTCGAAGCTATGTGAGACCCGAAAACCGGTCAGTATCTGGCGCAGCGCATCAGCATTGCCAAGTAAATTATTCAATAGTAAATAATGGTTCGAATTTTTAATAAAATGATAAATACTAAAATAAAATACTAGCCTGATATCCAGTCTCTCACAAACACGACATTTTAGGATTTAGCTTCAGAAGTACAATTACAAATTGAGTTATTTATAAAGTTGGTAGGAATCTATTTATGGTATGAGTTATTCGTGTTCTTCTGAAAGTTAAACGATTGTAATTTAGTTTCCCTACGTCAAACGAGGAGACAGGCAGGTAGTAACCGTCGGAATATAGGTGCGATGACTTCCCTCGCATATAACTAAGGTTTATTTTGAGAAACAGCATCTAGGATTTAACCGAAACATGAAATCGAAATACAATAAATACATGAAGAATGTACATATACTGTTTCCCAGAAAGATAACAATGAAATGAAAAAAATATGCAAACAATCGGGAATAACACAATCCTGACCTGTCAGAATGGTTTTTTATCCTATATTTTTTCCGGATAAAAACAAATTTCATGGAGTCAAGTGAATATAAATCATGTGCAAGGAATAGGTATCACGGTATAAATGTAAATAATCGAATGACTACGAAACAAAGTTTGAGAAATTTTAATTCGGCATGTGATCAGAGGATGCTGTTGTGAAAATAGTTTAACAGGATGGTATGTAACATGATTACGACAAGTCATGCCTAATACTGAAATATTTATCCCACTCATAGTGCTAGTTTTGCATAGTTATATCGTCAAAATAGTGGATAATCATCAATACCTACTTAAAAAATTTGAGCTTGGAGTTATTCCCGGCCGGTAAAACTGTCATCAACACTGTTGATGATTGGTGTTGGTAGGTTTCAGTGTTTACGAATGTTTTATTACTTGCTCGTACCTATCCTATCTATGTAGTACAAGAGTCAAAATATAAAAATTAGATTTCGATGAATCTGATACACATTTTAAAAATGCTTTATAGTTTATTTACCATATTTTTACATATATGCACCATATAAATATAAATAATCTAACGAAAAATAAAATGTTAAGATGGTTGACAAACAATTAAAACAATGCTTGTTACTACTCAACCTAGTAACTGGGAAAATGTCAAATAAAACTGAATTATTGTAAGTATTTGCCGTGTGGTGCCGGCATAGAATTTCACCACCCCAACTCTTCCCGTGGGTGTCGTAAGAGGCGACTAAGGGAAACACAGCGGGGGGCGGGCAGCAGCGCCTTCTGCAGAACAACTACACCGAACTGCGATTCCCAACCCACATGCCCAGCGTGGGGATTATGGGGAATAACCCCCAAATAATGATGCCATCTATGGCGCTCATTAGGGGAGGCCTATGTCCAGCAGTGGACTATTATAGGCTGGTGATGATGATGATGATGATGATTGTAAGTATCCCAATATACTAATAGGGTCCGACAATAATGTAATTCGCGATTTTACTTTTTATATGAAGCAGTGGGGAAATCCCAACTGCGCATATCTGACATCCCATCTGTCTGATTTTTGATAGACCACTTGATAGAATTGAACCCTACAAACAGAAGCAAAGAAGCACAACAATGATTTGAAGACGCGCGGTTCAGGTTCAGGCGAGTAGCGAAAGATGTGTGGTTCAAGTAGAAAGCTGGTGCAATGTCCTCGGATCTACAGAGAACAATGCCTCTGGCACGAGAACAAGGGTGCGGTTATTTTTAAATCCCTTATCAATAAAACATCAAACATCAAAAACTTAGGGAAAGACGTTTCGTTTTCTAAGAAAGGACTCGGGCAAAAATACAAAAGAGCGGGGAACTAAACATCTTTTCCTTCTAAATTTCACAGTTAAGTTACAATGAATGTATGAAAATTTAGGATTATTTTAGAACCTTTTTCTATTTTATTTTATTCAACATGATTTCCGGTGTGATTGTACCTAATAATTATAATTCAGCCAATTTTTCTCCCATTATAGCATTAAGCTAGGTATATCCCATATCTCTAATACTTATAAACTTATAATGTACTCTGACTTTCTTTTATTTTTTTGTTATGTATCAATTTATTCTTTCGAATTTCCAAAATATTATGTGGAATTTCAATATATCTACGCCATGTAACTTTTGTGACATGTGAATTGGCTTTACGAATAAATTGTATTTCTGTAATTCTTCAGCTTATTATTTATCCCATTCAAGTGGGAAGAACGGATTATCACGGTCTTTTTACAGTAATTATGGTAATAAGTTTTTACTTAATATAATACAATTACATTTATACTTTACTTAAATCATTTCTTTTAATGTTCTCTTTCTTTGTGTGGTCTAATAAAGTATTTTCTTATTATATTATATCATTATATATTATCATATCAGTATATTTATCATTCATTATCTATGTGAGTGTTTATTTTTGATCTGCGAACCGAAAATACCACAATTCAATATAAATATATAGTTTAAAGAAAATAACACCTTAGGAGCTGGTACTAGAAGGAAAACTGCAACATTAATAAATACCTACTTCGAAAATAAATGGATAAAAAATTGCAATGCATGGATTCTAAAACATTCCTCATATTTGCGTAAGGATAAGGAAAATCTAATACAAAATACCCAACACGTTATGTTATTAAGAATCAATTAGATTCTAACAACCTACCTTCTGATCTTAATGGGTTGACACCATTCAAAAAGTCACGTACGCCGAATTAATACCAGGTACCTCTAATTAATATCAAGTAGGTAGGTGTTTAACTATCACTCAGCTGCGACTAATGAGAGCAAAGATCATTATAAAAATCAGTATCGCCCTAATGTAATCGACCAGTAATTAAATTAATATTATTTAATACTATTAGTGTGACGTTTCTTAATTATACACGGTTTTATGCAGTATGTATAATGCATTTGAATAATTCTTCAACCTAATAATAAGAACACTTTATGATTTTCGAGGAGCTATGACGGTTGCGGTATCAGTGGTCCTTATCAGAGCAGGATCTTTTGTGTATTTTGAACACCTCAACTACCAATCCGCCTGCAAAGCGTGGTGATTATAGCAAAACCACCCTTGTTTGGGAGATAATGAATGAACACTATTGTAAATAATATGAAACAATTCACAAAAAATATATATATATATTCTATAGCTAAATTAAAAATGAAAAGTACAATAGGCAGATTCATTACAATTTGTTCCAGGCAACGTTATTACTAAGTGCATTGAGAGAATGAGCGAAACCGCCTTTAGTATTGGACGTAGAAAGAACCTCGAGAGAAAGAAATAGCTGAAACTTATGAAATTTTCGGGTGAAATATAATTTATTAGATAATTAAAGCTCTACGTTACAATCAAACAAAGTAAATTAAAAAAAAGTGTGAAAATATATTTTTTCTGTAAAAAATTAAAACTTTTTTATTGATCGGGTTTGTGCATTATTGCATGAAACTATAACCGCACGCGCCTTGTGCCCTAACTAAACCTTAGCCTACGTGACTTCTGTCAGCGCACGCATCTACTAATTGGACCATTCTGAATGCATTTAGTGACCGGATTCTTTAATTGCCTTAATTAATTTGGTAAACTAAAAGATACTAAAAATAAAACTGTCTTCACGTGATATTAAGCCAAACGTGTTGGTCCATTTTCGTTCATGCTAGTTGCGTAACTGTGGGACAAGTCATGGTGTCAATTCAGCGGTCACCAACTAGCCTAAACTAAACTAAAATTTGAATTTAGAACCTCTTTAGTACAAGTGCTATTCAGATGATACCATTTTAGAACGAACTAAACTAATTATAGTTTGACAGGACTAAAATCGATTTTAGTTGCTCAATTTAGTATAGATGCCGCTTTTCGCATTCAGTTGTACCAATTATTGTGTCAGATTTCCACAAATTTTGACTAAAATGGTTTAGTTTAGAACACTGTAAAACGTTGCCTACTAATTATAGTTGGTGTGGCGGCAGTTCATGTTTTCCTACATAATTTGATTTGTTGATATTTTATAGAAATATTTGAAGTCAAACGCAGCTTTGTAAAAATGAGTGATTAAAATTCAAAGACATAATTAGTATTGAGTACCTACCTATTTATATAAACACATAAAAGGGAAGGAAATAAAATCAAAAGTCATGAAAAGCTAAGTTTGCATGGCATTTTTTTTTGCCGCGCAAATTTACGAAGCGTGAAATTCACGTTTATGTTTAAAATGCTGCAAATAGATTTTTTTAAATGAAGCGTGTCTTATTTTGCGATCTAATATGTTTTTTCTATTAGCTGTTTAAGTTTTGAGGTACCTACTTAATATTTTCACAGTTACTAGATTACTACGTGCTAGATTTATCAAAAGTGACAGGAATATCATTATTAGTAATTTCTCAAGCTTTCTTTTTAGACACTACTAGCAGCAATTTTAAAATAAATTAGGGTTAATTATTAATGCGTTCAACTATAATTAAAGTCTGTATTTTATAGTACCTAAACTAAACATTTCTCTTAGATCAGAGATGATGGAAAGTAGGAAAATTAACATATGGTGGGGCTTTAAAGCAAAACAATAATTATCAAGAATATCGAGGCTAGTTACAGCGTTAATTACAACCATGCATAATTAAAACACCAGTCTGTTTTTAATTTTATTTATATTATTTACACAAAATTCTCCTCTTGAATTATTGGGGGTATCCAGTGCTCGGATCGCCTCAGTTAATACTCGGGATGCTTCTACAATTGAGGCCAATCGTTGGCTGTCTGCATTGAGGGCCTCCACCAGCTGAACAGTAGCAGATTAGCAGGGAAAGGCAGGTCTAGCGTTCTGCGCCGGGACGATGGGATTTGAACGGGCGTTGGCTGGTCCGTCTGTTGTTTGTAAGCCCTAAAACAAAAACAGTTTAGTAGGTATTCAGAGACCTATAGAAACTATAGTACCACCTAGAAGAGTATAGGCATGTATCTATCATCATCATCATCAGCCTATGTTAGTCCACTGCTGGACATAGGCCTCCCCTATGTTCAGCATCTATACTATAAGGATATACAAGTAGTTTTACTATACCTACCTATATACTTATCCTTTACTAACATTCCCGTGTGGTGTGAAAAGATAATAGACACAGATACAAAATCAATATACTTAGTATGGCTGAACAACTTATTATGTTGGTAACTCACAGCTTCTAATGCACCAAAATCATGAACCAAAGCATTGCGGACGATGTCGAGGATTTTGTCGTCCATGTCATTGATCATGGCCCGGCCGTCTTATGGTCCGTCTCCGGCTATCGATAGGTTGATTTCTCTGGCCTTTTTCGTCGTTTTGGCTCCCATGATAACCCAGAGCTGAAATCATCCAAACATTTAAAAAAAATGTTACAAAGGTAAAGCTATTTTACCTAGAAAATAATCAGGTATCATATTAATATAGATCACTAGTTTCTGCCCACAGCTTCGAACGTATTGTTTAAGTTTATTTGATTTCTATCTATCCCTATCATAAAGAGTAACCTACGTTTTATTCCAAGCTTAGAAATATCTACCTGCATACAACATTTCAGCCTTCGGTTGGTTGTTATGGCGTACAGAGTTATAACAAAATATTCAAACTTTCGCATAGTGTTAGGTATACCTACCTAAGTAGGTCGGTACTTACATGTTGCCATTCTTCTGCGGACCTGCTGCAACCATATCTATTCAGTTCCTCACTGAGCGAGGATTACAAATCGACGAACTCTTTAGAGGCTTTATTTTCCTGTAGGAAATAGAAAACGTCAGAATAAACATAGGTACAAATACTTCCATAGGTACAAAACAGTAATAATTATTGCAGGAGTGCAGAAAATGTAGTTTACTGTCTGGCTAGACCTAAAAACATGTTACTAGGTACGTAGGTATGGGATTGATATGAAGGTATCACAATTTTGCTTAGGTAGGTAGGTAACATTATTAAGTAGAAATTATGCTTACCTCTCATAACCTCTATGAGCATAGAGACGCTCAATAAACATCTCCTGTTGTTTTTGTTAATCCTTTTTCTTCTCGTCACATCCATTTGTAAGCAAAAACCCAAATTGGAAAACAAATTTTCCAACAAGCAACAACCTAAACTTCCGCGCCAAACATGCGCACAGATAATAAATATCGGTCATTTCATTCATTCCATTCATTCAAAATGACTCAAAAATATATCTTACTGGCAACACCTGCAATTCAATTTAAATCAATCTATGAGCCTACTAATTTTAGAAATGTACTAAAACCGTGTGCTACTGAATAGGGTTTTGAAGGTTTTAAACTAAAGATAGTACAATTTTAGTATAGTATCGTTTAGTATTGGGTCGCTCCTGAATAGACACCCATGATGTTTAATTTCTTGGATATTACCCCGAGTGTGATGATTTCCGCTATTTAATGGTTTCACGTGTGTACGTCTGTGTATGGCATATTATTTTTAACTCTCAAACTTTGAGATTTTGGTTGGAAAAATGAGTTATTGAATATTCTTGATACGCTTGAATTATGTAATGTCATTACTTAAGGGCTCAATGAGTGATGTTTAAGCTCTTAAGTTCTCAAGTTCTTAAGTCTTATAAGTTTGTTTTGTTTTTAGGTAAGGAGGTGAGAGAGATAGGTCTCTCAAGACTCTGCAATAATGAGCCTGAAAAGCACTGTAAATTACTACACATCGGTCTATGCGTGCTTTCTGGACCTAAGCCGTGCATTTGACCTGGTGAATTATGATATTCTCTGGGCCAAATTAAAAGACGCGAAGGTCCCGAGTCCTGTCGGGAGCCTGTTGAGATACTGGTACGAAAATCAAACTAACGCAGTTAGGTGGGGCGACACGATCTCTAGTGAGTTTAGACTAGAGTGCGGTGTTTGTCAAGGGGGGGTGACCTCTACTGACCTGTTCAACCTGTACATCAATCGTTTGATTGAGGAGCTAAGAAGTACCAGGGTTGGTTGTTACCTGGGCGGTGTATGCGTTAACAACCTGAGCTACGCGGATGATATGGTGCTTCTTAGCCCCTCAATCAAAGGTCTTCAGAAACTGCTTTTAGTCTGTGAGAAATATGCTATTTCTCATGGACTAAAATATAATGTTGCGAAAACTGAGATGATGGTGTTCAGGTCGGGACGAGGTCCAGATAGGGTACCGGATCTTCACATGAATGGAGCCACTATTAAAGTGGCTAATCGATTTAAGTACTTGGGGCATTGGTTGACAGAGACGCTAAGAGACGATGATGACATTGAGCGCGAGCGGAGAGCCCTCGCCGTGCGGAGCAACATGCTCGCGCGCCGCTTCTCGAAATGCAGTACCGAAGTCAAAAACACCTTGTTCAGTGCATATTGTCTGGGTATGTACACGTGCCAACTATGGACTAATTTTACCAGAAAGTCTTTCAATACCATAAGAGTCCAGTACAATGATGCTTACTCTATAGATGATTACGTTAATGATACTAATGCTTGGCCAGATGTCGCTCCATTCCACACCGACAATAGCATGTGTAAGTGTAAGAAATGTGTAAGAAAATGAATGTTGTGTTTAGTTACATATCCATATGAATTTTAATAATTATTGACATGACATGTATCTAAATCACACTAAACTTAGATTTAGATAGGCAAAAAAAACATTGTATTAGACACATAAGTTATATATGAATGTACTAGTGGTTTCTTTTTCACTTCTTCCACTAGTGGACAAAAAATTGAAGTGAAGAGAAATCAATAACATAGTTATTTCTTTTTTATAATATTTATCTGTTTGAAATTTGACTTGTCTAAGTGCTTATTTTGTAAGCCTAAAGAAATAAAGTTATTGAATCTGAATCTGAATCTTACCGGACTCTTATGAGGTTGCCGAGGTACTGCAGTGCGTCGGGCATGTTCTCCGAGGCAGGAGTTCCGGACTTCTTTGCCGTCATCCGATCTCGGGTGGCGTCATTCTAGAGTAGGCTGAGTCGCTCAGGTAATAGTATACTTAGGGCTATCTCTGACACGGTGTATAAAAATCCAATTTTCCAGCATTGGATATCCGTCCAATTGGGCGGTAACAAAAAGTGACGACCTGTAGCTTTTTGCTCAGGGTATATTTAGATTCTACATTTTACTAGTTAAGTATTCTGTGTTTAATTTTATTTAATCCTTTGTGTATTTTTGTAATTTTTTGTCTATAATATGGGTCCTTAATTTTGTATTAAGTATGTGCCTGAAATAAACGATTATTATTATTATTATAGGTGTAGGTTTCTCCCAGGTTTAATTATTTGTTTTGTGTTTTGTAACGAATTTACATATTTCTTGTATCTAGGTACATATATGCATGGAAACGTTAGAATCTTAAATTTTTAGTAGTAAGGTTCACTGCTGTCTCTTAGGTCTACGTTAGCTAAATACTATTTTATTTTTTGCTGCGTACAGATCCTTTTTGATTTGGTTCCTCTTATGCTAACGGAATATAGTAATGTAATTTTATAATAAAATATATCTGTCTTTGTAATGTATTTTATTATGTACATATCATGTATATCAGTAATCTACTCGTAGTAGGTACCCATAGGACAAGCTCTCAGCATCAACTTTATTTTTGCATCTGCGTAGATCAAGATTAACATACTAAGTGTCGATAGTGCACGAGGAGAAAGAATAAACCAGTCAATGCCTGAACGTAACAATACAGCAAGCATCAACGAACGGTTTATATTGCTCTTGTGAAATGCAAGGAGGCGAGTCATGTTCAAGTTTCATTATTGCGGCCATATTGTTTTTATTAATTACTAGCGGCCCGCCCCGGCTTCGCACGGGTATTAAACAAAAAATTCAGAAATTATACACACTAAAACGATAGGTTTCACGGTTTTCATACGGATCTTTACTTTTTTAACAGCATTAGGGTTTTTGACATTGACTCAACATTCCAAAACTGACACTGGCCGTAGAGAAAAAGCAAGCACCGTGCGCTATACAACCTCTTTTTCTATTATGACGCGCCATAATAGAAAAAGAGGTTGAATACACAGCCCACGGTTCATTTATTGAATTTTCATGCGGATCCCTAACTTTTTTGAAAATATTATATAGCCTATGTTCATCACGGAAAATTAAGGATTCTAATGGTGAAAGAATTTTTTAACTCGGTCCAGTAGTTTCGGAGCCTATTCAATTCAAACAAACAAACAAACATAGTACAAACAATCAAATCTTTCCTCTTTATAATATTAGTATAGACAAATAAACCAGTTTCAAATATGGACCCGTCTATATAACAGCATCAGAAGTAACAAGGACTGAGTAATAATGCTAAATTTAGCTTTGTAAGCTAATTACAAACTAACTAAACTTTATCAGTTAACAATAATGCAAGTTACACAGCAAAAATTTAACCTATAATTTTAAAGAAAACCAATTTTTATTACGCAATGTTCGTCTTATCTTTAAAGTTTTTTACAAAAGTTTGTTGCTAAAATATTTTTGGAAAATCTAATAAAACTGATGATTTAGATTGTTCTGAGATAGAAGGTCTGTCTAGAATAATAATGTAAAATACGATAACATCTGTCGCTATTTCTGTATAGCTAATTATACAAAGAATTTCAAATTTATTTGAACATTTGACTAAATAAAGCCTAATATATGTTTTTCGTAAAGGATACTTGTGGAATGCTAGCTATTTTTACCACACATCTATCTCTACATGGTTTCCTGTGGTTACACTGGGAAATAAAAAAAATCACGATAGTAAATACACGAATAGTTTACGTACGTTTATTGACTAAACGCAAGGGGAAAGATAAATGAGGTCGATTTTCGGCCGAATAAGAAAAACAAGAATATTACTGATCCTGATTCTTCTAAAGCAGTTATGGAAAGAAAAAATTAAATTCAAAAGCGATTTAAATACTTCTAACCATAAATAAATAAAACAGGGTAATAAAGCGAAACCGCAAAATATGAAAAAATGTAGCGCGTTTAAATCTTTTACATCAAACTTGATTATAAGTAGATCTTTTACGATCGTGCCTTTCTCTCCCATTTTCCTAGTATAAGTAATTTTACGTGTCTTTAACAAAGGCTACGTGTTAGGTACAGAAACGCTTTTCGCATTGTATTTCAATACCGTATCTGGCAGTATATCACGCTCTACTTTACTAATACAATGCCTACTGGATCGTCTCATCTGTGGTCATAATGGAAGTGTTAGGTATGCTACAGAGCTGGTACAAAGTGGTCACGTGATCTTTGACGTCAATACTGACCTCTGCCAGTACGCCTGCCTCATGCTTATCCGAGTCGAAATACCCTACAGACATAACTAAGTACATAACTACGCATATAAGTGGCATGCTTGAAGATTGTACTGTGTGCAATATTCATGGAAAAGTTATCTTAAATCTTAGGACCACTGTTCCCAAACAATTTAAATGACTAACCATTTAGTAATGTTTATGGAATGGAAAGTACCTACTAGTTACGATCGATCTGCAGTGCTGACTTTTATTAGTTTAATTTATTTTCAAATCGGCGCCGCTACATACATATATTATCTTATTATTACTTTGAATAAAGGAAATTTATTTTTTTCAAAAAGGAGTTTGTGATACGTCTTTGGGAGTGGGCGCTATTTTGGGTCGGCATAGGGCTTAGTAAATCTACAAAAACAGTCTTAAAAATTACAGTTTTAGTATATATTTTTTTCCGTGATGAACAAAAATATTCTATAGCCTAACTATAGAATATTTTCAAAAAGTTAGGGTTCCGTTTGAAAAATTCCATTTTTGTTAAATACCCGTGTAAAGCCGGGGCGGACTGCTAGTAGTATAATAGAAAGACATACAGTGTATTAATTTGGACACCTCGCATCAACACCATCAGGGTCATGCCAGCCCCGCATGACAGATGGCGCATCGGATCAAACTCCTGAAATATTTAAACGATATTCTGTAAATCACGTGTTTTGGCGAGTGGCTGATTACGTTAAGGATAAAGGGATTTACGCTGAAATAAAATACACATCATAAATGCTGAAAGCACAAGCAAAACCTACAATTTAAGTAAAAGATTTAAATGAAGGAACCAAATAATTAGAAGAATAGCATTTTTGATCATGCGTATTTTATATAAGTAATATACGTTTCTTTACTATAACTGGTATTGATATGGATCAGTTGAGCTACCTACAGTTTGTTTGCAACAGTTTGCAGTTAGCTCTGTTGTTTCAATTGTAAATACTAGTTCTAATTTAGTTATATATTTGTAATTTTCTTTGTTAATAAAGGTCTTAGTAAAAAAAAAACAATTTTATATAAAATCTTTTTACAACATAAACTAGGTTCGTTGTTAACCCGCTAATATACATAATGAATGTTTAATATTCTCGAGTTTGAGCAAGAAGAATTCTCCCTACCTTAATGACGAAGAAAACTTGAAATTGTCTTTCAGCAAGGCTTCCAGTCGCGCGCTGTGCGTTGAACGGAGTACACGCATACCTACGTTATTGTGTTCTCTTATCAGTAAGCTTATCAGTGCGGCCGAGTCCGCTCGGTCGCAGCACGATGATTCATATGGAGGGATCTGATCACGAGGCGCAAGATTTGTCTGAGGATAATATCTTCTCCGATTGTCAACTCGATAGATTGAATAAGTTGAAGAGAATGAACAGTGCAGAAGATAACGGACATGTTAGTGACGCGGATGGAGAAGAGGGATATATAGAAGTACGGCAGAGACCAAAGAAAAAATTGAAGAAGAATATTTCAAAGAATGGAGGACCAAAAGCTGATACTGAAGAAATGGTAAAAAGTCCGGTCCCGTCGTCTTGCATGAAAGCTACTACGGATCCTGACTGCGAGATAGGTTTGACTTCCACCGAACCCTTACCTAAACAAATGGCACTAGCTAAGTTGCTACGGAGCGTGAACATTACAGGCATTATTCAAATAAAATATAAAAGTATCTACAGAGTTCAACTAACTTTTGATAGCAAGATAAAGGCTGAGTCAATTTTTAATTGCGAAGAGTTAAACAAAAGAGGTATTAGATGCCTGAGAACAAATGAAATGATTTCCCGCTATGGGATAGTGAGACAGGTAGATATAGAAGTGAATGATGAAGAGATTAAAAACTTATTTAAGTCCGAATATGAAATAACGTCAGTATGGCGCCTGAAAAGACAGACAAGCGAAGGGACCTGGGTTGATAGCGAGACGGTTCGCTTGTGTTTTAGAGGTAACACCATTCCCCGTATGTTGAAGCATACGGGTGCAGGTTTATGGTGGAACCCTATATCTTCCCCGTCTCACAATGTTCGGGTTGTTGGAGATATGGCCACAGAATAAAGTTTTGCCCGGTTAAAAAACTAATGTGTCCAAAATGTGGTTCGAATCATAGCAACTGCGAGACGAAAGACTTTAAGTGCATTAACTGCAGCGGCCCACACATGTCTTTAGAAAAATCTAAATGTCCTATATTTAAGAGAGAGAAAGATATTAGGGAGATTATGCGGGATGAAAATTGTACATACAAAAAGGGATTTGAAATTTACCAAGACCGTAAAAACTATAAACAGACCGAGTTCCCTGAATTAAACACCGTAAACACAGGATCCTTGAGGGTTGAAGATCGCGACGTTATAAGTGGAAGTTACAAGGATGCTTTGTTGGCAAGAAAACCACAGAGAGTGGAAGATATTGCGTTGTTCAAAGAAGACAATGAAATGACCAAAGATAAGAATGAGGAAGTAAAAAAGACGCAGAAAAAGAAGAACCAGAAGAAAAGCTCCTTTGAAAGACCATTAATAGACACGGATATGCAGAGTGAGAGTGAGAAAGAGAGAGAAAAGTCTGAGAGAAAGAAAAGCTTTAATTTTATGCGATTATTTAACAAAATAAGAGAGATTATATCTTCGAAGAAGATGCTGGAGGAAAAAATATCTTTAGTTTTAAGTGTTGTGTTAGAGGAGTGTTACCCTTTTATAGCGGAATGGTTTAATTTCGGGGATTGTGTTAATAAATTCCTGTCCATTTTTAACAATGGATAACAGACGTAATCAACAATTTATTAACATAATCCAGTGGAATTCTCAAAGTATAAAACCAAAGCTGACAGAGTTCGAATGTTTATTGTGTCAACAAAAAGTGCATATAGCATTAATTAGCGAAACGTGGTTAAATGAAGACTTGAACGTAAACATTAGTGGTTATAGTTGGTACCGGAAGGATCGCAGTGACTCATACGGTGGGGTAGCAATTTTAACTCACAAATCAATCAAAGTTGAGGTATGTACATTAAGTTTGAGAAACTCTGGTATTGAAGTTTTATTAGTTAAGATTTTAAATTGTAAATTAGTTAAGAACATAGTATCTATTTATTGTCCGTCGTCAGTGAACACAACTCAATCCGATTGGGATGAGTTGTTCTCTCAATTTGGTAGCAAAACAATAATAGCAGGTGACTTTAACGCACATCATACAAATTGGTCATATAAAAACGACATGAGAGGAGTTCAAATATTAGATTCTACCTTGGATTATGGTTTCATTTCAATGAACTCTGGCCAACCAACAAGAGTAAAATTAGTAAATGGCAGAATACAAGAAACGTCACCCGATATTACGTTTGCTTCTTCGGATATTATTATTCATTTTAAATGGACAGTGCTTAACGAGAATTTAGGAAGCGATCATTTAGTAATAAAAATATGTACAAGTTATCAGGAATCGAATCATTACATAAAAAGGCGTAATTTTAAAAAAGCCGATTGGGCCGCTCATTCTGAGTCAATTAAAGAATTACTTAGTAATTTTTCCCCTAACTTTTCCCCTATTGGATTCAGTTTACAGAGTAGATATAATTCATTTATTGAAATAATTAACAGGTCAGCTGATAAAAATATTCCGTGCTCAAAGATAAATAGTAATCCGGAGTGCAAGTTCATACCTAAACCGTACTGGAACGCTGACTTATCAAAACTAGTGGCTCAGCGGCGTTTGGCTTTAAGTATCTTTCGGCGAAATCCCACCCCCGATAATCTAACGGCATTAGAAAACAAGAACTTATGTGTTAAGTCTGAATTATCACGAGCAAAGTCTGCAAATTGGCGAGAATTCTGTGATTCTATTGATAACATTACTTCTGTGAGGGAGATGTGGCGCCGAATGAAATGGATAAAGGGTTACAGGCAGAATAAATTTCAGGCTTCCGATGTTATGAAACAGGAATTGCTTTGTAACTTAGCACCCGATTATGTGCGTGTACCCAAACCAATATTTTTATCGAGTAATAGTATATTGGAACAACAGTTTTGCAGTCAGGAGTTAGAGTCATGTTTAAAGAAAAACGATACCGCCCCTGGGAATGATAACGTAACCTATTCCATGATATTTAATTTACCGGAAGTAGGAAAGATATTTTTGCTTAATTTATACAATGATATTTACAACTCTGGATATGTACCACAGCAATGGCGGGATATCAAAATAGTTCCAATTCCTAAAACAGGTTCTGACGGGAATGACATTAAATTAAGACCTATATCTTTGATCTCGTGTTTGTGCAAAATTTTTCATACAATGATAAAGAAAAGACTTGAATGGTTTATTGAAAAAAGTATCGTGTTATCCCCTAATACGACTGGTTTTAGAAAAGCACAATCTTGTTTAGATTCAGTGGCGCGGTTAGTTAGCACTATACAAGTTGGCTTTGTCAAGAATATACCTACACTGGCTTGTTTTCTCGATCTTGAAAATGCCTATAATAATGTACTTATAGAAAAAATTACGACGACTTTAGATAGTTTGAATGTTGGTTCTAAGATTAGTAATTATTTTTGGGAATTTTTAAGTGAACGCCATCTGATGATCAGGGATAATAACATGTCCAATGAATCAAACATGGTCAGGTGGACCTCAAAGGGCTTAGCCCAAGGGGACCCAGCTTCTCCATTAATTTTTAATATCGTGTCCTATGAAATTTGTAGACGTATTTGTACCGAAATTGCACAATATGCTGATGATTTTGTTGTTTTTGCTAGTCATAAAAATATAGATTTGTGTGTATCGGATGTGCAAAATGCTTTGAATGATATATCTGTTATTCTAGACTCAATTGGTTTAAATATTTCAGCACAAAAGTCAAAATTCTGCTTATTTAGCAGAGGACGCAGGAATCATCAAATTGAGTTGAAAGTTAATGGCTTACCTTTGTTTTGTGATGTAAATATTAAATACCTCGGTATTTGGCTTGACCGCTCACTTCGTTGGAGTAAGCACATTAATGAACTTTGTGATAAGACTATGAAATTCCTTAATATTCTGAAAATTTTGGCAGGTTCTGGTTGGGGGATTCATCCGAAACATTTGCGGAGACTATACATAAACCTAATAAGAAGTCGTTTAGATTTCGGTAGCTTTTTATATGACAATAGCGCGAATTTGCATACTTACAAAATTGATAAGATACAAAACAAAGCTCTTAGAATTATCGGCGGGTTTATTAAAACTACGCCGATCCATGTCATGGAAAGTGAGGTTTGTATACCTCCATTATTTTTAAGAAGAAAGTATTTAGCCTTTAAATTTTGTATTAAAGCTAAATCTTGGACAAATGGAAAGACTGCAGAGTACCTGAATAGGCTGAGCTGTCTTTATTCTAATAACTATTGGGCTAATAAAAAAAGACCATTATTGATGTCAACGTTTGATATTGTTAAGAATGAAAAAATTGCTTCTTCGAATCCCCTTGAAATGTTTTTGTTCGATGTATGGCCATCTAAAATTAACGTTAAAAATATGATCGTTGACAATTTAGAATGCGTTCAAAGGGCCAAAAGAGATTATAATCCTAGCATGTTAAACAGTGAGATTCTATGTGAATTACATAAAAAATACCATAAATGGTACAAACTATTTACAGATGGGTCGTTGAACGCCAACAGTGTGACCGGTGCTGCTTTTTATGACCCTTTGCGTAAATATGGAGAATGCTATAGAAATACCTCCTCTGTTTCAATTATGACGATGGAGTTATTCGGAATCTTAGAAGCGTTAAATTACGTACAATACAATGCATTATCCAACCTAAAAGTTGTTGTATTAAGCGATTGCAAAAGTGCATTACAACATTTACAAAGTTGTACTGCTGAAACTAGATGTATATCACTAGCTTATAGCATACTGCGTAAACTTAAGTATTT
Organism: Eupithecia pulchellata; assembly: GCA_963931895.1. Taxonomy (NCBI): domain Eukaryota; kingdom Metazoa; phylum Arthropoda; class Insecta; order Lepidoptera; family Geometridae; genus Eupithecia; species Eupithecia pulchellata. Next base: position 6,030,574 of record OZ007527.1, on the reverse strand, counting down.
GAATGAGAATAACATCGATGTAATTTTGCAATGGATCCCGTCACACATCGGCCTTTCCGGGAACGAAGAGGCTGACCGCTTAGCAAAATCAGCGATCGTAGACGGAACGGAAATATATATTCTACCTAATTATACGGATTTTCTACCTAAATTTAAAAACATGTGTTGTGATTTCTGGAGCGAATATTTCGATGAACGATCGAGGGAAAAAGGGATATGGTATAAAATAATCCAAAGCCAGCCTCCTCGTTTACCATGGTTCATGGGTGATATAGGCAGGAGAGATATTGTAACGGCACACAGACTTCGTTCCGGACACATGCCATTAAAAAAGTTTGCTTATCTAATGGGTAAAGTGCCGTCACCGAATTGTGAAGCGTGCGACAAGCCAGAGGACGTGTACCACGTGCTGATGGAATGTACCCGGATTCAGGCTGAGCGCCGCAAGGTTCTAGCTGAGCTCAACATCAATACGCTCAATATTGGTGCTTTCCATCAAATCCTATCATACCCAAATAGTAGTGAGGCCAAGTTGCTATTTGAGTTAGCACGACGCGCTCAAATGACAACTTAATTTAGTTATAAAGTTAGGTAGGTATAGTTTAGTTAGTACCTAAGGATTATCTAGTAGTTTTGTTTTATTTCCTTGGAATGTTATTCTCCTTTAATGTGTATACCAGAAGTTATCTCTTATTTTGTTTCTAAGATTTTTTCTATTTGTAATATGTACCAGTCAACTGGCATGAACATGTTGTTCAAAAGTTGTAAAATATGAATAAAAAAAAAAAAAAAAAAAAAAAAAAGCAAGGCTTCGAAAGTTAAAGAAAGCTTCAAATAGACACGCACAAGGTGACATAGAAATAAAATGAATTTGATAGTAAAACGAATTGAACAAGGAAGTGACTGATAATTATCGCCCGATGTGACAGAAAAAAAGTTATTTATTTCTGAGAAACCACATATTTTCACCACCCCTGTTTCTTTTTTCATTTTAAACAAACCATAGGTTCAAACCTGCATTTCGATGATCCGGGCACCATTTTGCAAATAGTAAAGCTGGTTTTTTACACTCGGAATGGTTTTGCTATTACACTATATAAGTTAACGTTCCATGAAAAAATATTCCAAGGCATATGCTAAGAATGAAAATCACCTTAATCGTTCCACTTTACAACTTTCCGCTGGCAAACTGTATTGCAAAAGGAAATTTATAAACAACATAATAGCTAGTTGTATTACGTAGTGACCCCATTAGTGGGCCTTGTAAGCAAACAATACAAAGTTCAATCATTTAAATAACATGGAGAAATCCCCAAGGAAATCTGAGGTATACCGGTATTTTTAGAACCGTTATTATTAGTCTCAGTGCGACATAGGTACATACTTTCATCGGTATCGGTATACTAAAATATCGTATAGTAACCGATGTACTAATTAACTAGTTAAGTTTAATACTTTAAGTAACAATTTATACCATTATAATGAGACCTGTAACTGTAACCAATAAATAATCTGCATCTATTATTGACGTAACATACCGGTATCCACCATTCAATTTTGTGGAAACGAGAGAGAAAACTTATTAGAAAAACCTGCCAGTTGTAACTTACAATGCTCTGGATGTTAGGCATCAAATCACTTAAAAAGAAAACTTTTTGAAACGTTTTGGTATTCACGGAGGACTTTAAGACACTATGCTGTACAGGTCCAGCTGTTGAATTACGTTAAAACCACCCATCCTACAATTGACATTTGAAAGCCATTTCAATGGCCTTGAAAGTTTGGCCTTTGTTTGCAAATTAAAAAGGCCATTCAAAGGGCTTTTATATGTCAATTAGTGGGTGGTCCGTGGTTGACTCGATAGATAATCCTTGAAATAATAACTTCAAAGGATGTAGCTAGCGCAAACTGTGATGGCACGATCTTCGGGAGGCCAAACGCTAAATCAAACTGCATTATAATCCTTAATATTATTTTTACCCTAGGTGGACGGACACCGAGGCTATCCGGCTTTTGAAAAATATTTGAACGTCTGGTCGAAACAACGTGTGATCCGAGAGCTGGTCAGTATCTGACGCAGCGCATCAGCATTGATTGCCATAAGAGGCAATGCAGCCAGCGTATTGGGGACGCTTCCGACTGCTTATGATATGGATCAGTTCAGTTACACGCGATTTGATACTATAGGTTTTTAATATGAAATCTAGATGGACTAGAATTTAGTTTTGTGAGTTATTAGTATGTTTTTTACGTGGTTCACAAGAAAATAACAAAAGTCGCGTGCTAAAGTAGTCATAATCAAATGATCAGTGATTTCCATTGTGAAATTGCCTCGAACTGAATTTTAAATTTTTAAGCAACAAAGACTTATAAATATTTAGAGAAATCCAACGACGGATTCAGTGGAAATTACTTACACTATACAGGCTTTTGGAAAACGATATGATTTCTTTTTTTTCGCTTCCAAGTACTTATCTTTTGCTATGTTCTTTTTCTGGTGTACAAAAAAGGAGTTTTTGTTGTTCATTGTATTGGATGAAACGACGAATAGGAGGACGTCATCAAAAAAGATGATGAAAATCATTTAGGCATTTGAAAATCTTACGAGTTTTGGAAAACAATTGTTAGAATTTTTTATTTCACACGTTTGAAAACAAATTACAAACAATAAAAGTTACATTGATTGACAATTGGTAGTCTTATCGCTCAAGAGCGAGCTCTACCACACAACCGTTGAACCGTTAGGTGATCTGTCTGAAAACTTCACCATCATTATCTGCCTATAACACTATACACAACACGGCCAGCCGGAAATGAACACTAGGTATTATCATCCGGTTGTCATCCCAACTGTGCAATTAAGCTAAAATCTCTCTACCATTCCCATTGAATGGGCAATCCGGGGAACCTGTGCATAAACGAATTGGTTGCCAGTATACTACTTCTAACAATACGTTCTATTTTCTGGTGGTAGGATGGATGGCGATCCATTGAATGGCATATTTTGCGCAAACACAGATGCACACGCTTCATATGTTAATCCTACTACATCTACACTAATATTATAAAGAGGAAGGATTTGATTGTTTGTTTAGATTGAGGCTTTCACCATTAGAATCCTGCATTGTCCCTGATGAACATCACATCAGAATATTTTCAAAAAAAAGTCAGGGATCCGTATGAAAACTTCAATAAGAAAACGCAGCCTGTTGTGAGTGTGAGTGTGTGTGTGTGTGTAAAAATTAATAGATATAATCATTTTTGTTCAACAACTTTTTGTTATATAATAATACATGTACTAAGCCGGGGCGAACCACTAGTCTATCATACAACGCACAGTCCAAAGGAACGTGACATGTTAGTCCCAAAGACGTCATTAAAAATAACACAGGTGATTAATTGCAATCAGACTCAGGTAATCGAATACAGATCGACCATCGGTCTAGGGTCAACCAGATACCTGGACGATCATCAAATGGTAATATGAAGCGTTTAGTTAGAATACATAAGGATCAAAGTCCAATAAATCAAGGCAGTCCGGGCGCACCCGTGACCAGATGTGCAATCCCCTTAAGGCTAAGGTCCTCGCGTTTCTTTTTCACTTCTTCTAATCGAAATTTAGTTGACTTTATTCCTTCACTTTAACAATTTGTGTCAAAGTGCTTATTTTGTAACCGTAAGAAAATAAGTTTTAAAATCTGTAAAAAAACCGAATTCTGTTTCCATGGAAACAATGCGTGGATCCTGACTAATCATCATCATCATCATCTTCAGCGCATCTTAGTCCACAGCTGGACATAGGCCTCTCCTAATGAGCGCCATATCGCCCTGTCTTAAGCTTGTAAGAAATGATATAAAAACGAAGTATCTACAGAACTATTCAAACTTCTTCTGAGCTACAGTCCCCTCTATAAGTATATAGCTAAGTGTTCGCAGTGCGTCCACGGAACCCAGTTTCGCAGTAAGAGGGCTACGACCGGGAACATTACGTCTCTTTGTCCATATGAGTCGTGCGACTGAATACATTAAAGTCTTTGTCACTTTCATGGGTCATTCATAGGTTTGATACGTCAGGAGAAAGATTTAAAATTAATGAGGTAGAAACCTATTGATTATATTAACCCCTAGAAACCCCACTATATTCTTTAACTAAGTCATCTACAGAAAAGGTTAGCTTTCTGATCCTAATTTATGTACATACTAAAAATTCTTTTAAAAGTTAGAATACTGCTAACTTAAATTAATCTAATCAAGTCAGAGTTTACAGGTGATCGGAATGCTGGCTTTTATTTCGGTCAACAAATTAGCATCGACATCCAATGTTGCAAAACTGCCACCTTTTTGGGAAATCTGTCTTGTGTCTGTGTCTGTGGTGACGGCTTAGATTTATTGTAGTTTTATTCTGTAAAGTACTGCAATTTTCTTTGTTAATGAATCCTTATCAAGTCAGTAATTTTATCGTTCCTATTATATCTCTGGGCCTCTTCATTCTAAGCCTTTGGATGCCATTAGAGACGACTACCGAAAATTATTACTTTCACCAATATACCTGCCAAGCCTAGATATCAAGGAAAGACTTGTTTAAGGGAGGCATGTTCAGCAAGGATTATTATTTCTACCAATCAACTATTCGGAAATTTATTATGTATGCATACAGTAAATCCACTCGTAACCATGGTAACAAGATAATGTTTATCACATAGACATATCCAACCAATTTAATCTATCATAGAATTTAATGTCGTAACGATTAAATTAAATAAAACGGCCGTTCTTGAGGCCATCTTGGTTAGAAACGATCCTTAAGGTTCTTCACATTATGTCAATTTATTAATCTAAATAAATAAAGTCACGAGACTATCTAGTAAAAGCAAATAAAAGATATCGCACTCTGATAAGATGTTGTATATGCAGGATTTTGAAATCTTAGGAGCCATTCCCCCTGTTAGCAATTTAAATCTTGCCTAGGCATTTGAGAGTGCCGCCGTTGATAATCTAAGCATCACTTAGCAGGTACACGTGAGTTTAGTCAGAAGGCTAAGCTCATCTTATTTGAATAGAGAAGAAGTATATATATAACGCGGTTCCGTACCTTGCCGTTTTTAGGGTTAAACTTTACTGTGATGCGCTTGGAGTTTCGAATTGCCTGAATACTGTATTTTTAGGCTCTAATGATCAGGAGGTGACAAAATCGAAAAGAAATTCCTAGACCAATGGTATGGCAGTGGTCAGGTTAGGTTTTGTTTAATAATTTATTCTTTATTTTGTATTAGAAAATTGCAATCAAAATGTTAAATGTTGAGGATATCTCTTGAGTCAAAATCTTAGGTAACCTACAACAATTTGTACATGTTGAACAAGTAGTAGGTATACAGAAATATTGATTGCTTTATCGCTCAAAGCGATTCCTTCTAGGACAGTTGTTCCCAGATCTAAAAAATATATCTTTTGTTATCGCTATACTAAACACAGTTGTTGAAATCCGGCTGTGGATGACAATGGTTTTATAAGTTTTAAAAGAAATGGCTTGAAGAATTTCAGGTAGTCTAATATGCATAGTGAATTAATGTGAAACGTGCTGTACCCGGTCAGTCACCGTCTTCAGCAAGCGATCGGATCTTTCTAGAAATGCCCACAGACAAGTCACAAACACCCATTAATATTAATTTATTAATCAGATTTTAGATTCAGATTTATTTATTTAAGAGGTTTGGGCGAGGATCTCAGGAGGCGCAAATATGCATCGACATAGCGTACATTTGCTCCTCTTGTAGTCGAAATTCCAGGACCGAGGGTATTTCTTAGTCTTAATTATTTTTTCTGAGATTCTGGTCAAAGCGACAAGTTCCCCGAGAGCTAGTGAGTATCTGGCACAGCATCAGCATTGCCATACAGGGAGGCAATGCAGCCATTAGCGTATTGGAGACGCCTCCGACAGTAATATGGATCAGTTAAGCTACCTGTAGATTATTTGAACAGTCTGCAATTATGCCAAAAGTTTAAATTATAAGTACCTAATAGTTCTAATTTGGTTGTGGTGTTTAATTGTTCTTTGTTAGTAAAGATATTTCCATTTATTTATTCATTTCGTTACATATCATTAAATATTTATGTCAAAATAACAGTAAATTATTACGTAGCAGGTACTCAATAGGTATAGTTAAATTGAATTTAGAATAATAAACAACAGTTTAAAAAATACATAAAATTTAGATAAGATTAATTAAACTTAATTATTGTTAGAGTAGACCAGAATTTTTTTTACGTAGGACATAAGTTAATTATTGTGGTAAAATAGATTACATTAAAAAAGGCTTAAAGTTGGTGTTCAAGATGTTTATAATGACTCAAAGCGACCTTTCTTATTTCTAAAGACAATTTATCAATTAATTTAAAAAAAACATTGTTTTATATTGCCAAAAAATACACAAAAAAATCAATTTATAAGATATTAGAGACAATTTATAATCTTATTAGAATAAAAAAGTCTTTTACTAAAGTTTTTATCTTATAGGTCTGATTCATAAATGGTGCCTTAGTAACAAAAATAAATTCATTTATAAATCCTAGCTGAACTATCCGAGCCGAAAGTAAGTTTTAAGTGATTTTCGGAACGTTAAAGTAAATGTCGTCAATTTGAATACAGTGACGTATGAATAATTTCAAGAACCTAATTACAATGGGCATTAGAGTAACTAATTCTAATTCGTTTGTTCTATTTTCGAATGCAGCCAGCATTCGAAAAACAAAAGAATAACAAAAGAGCAAAACAAACCCAGCGGCTAATATAGAATGCGTAAACAAGACATCCACCACGAATGCAAATTAAAGTTGAGAAAGATAGTATGTGGTAATAGTGTGGTAATATAGGTTGTCACGGTAATAATTTTTTTTTTAATTATTTCTGCTTTTTGCAAGGAATAAAACTGTAGGAAAGTAATTTGCTGCAAATCGTAAACCATTTTCTATGAAAACACGATAAAACCAACATCGATGCAATTGTATTTTGGAAGCGTTTGGAAAATGTTGATTTTTAACCCAATTTTTTTTATTTTCCCATATGCTCCAAATGTACCAGTGAACCGAAGTTAGCTGTTCCATAACTTAATAGAAAATGGTTTACCTACGATTCGCGGCAAATTCCTTATATATTAGTAATATTATCGACTTCCAAAAAGCAGAAAAAAATTAAAACCACAAACAAAAATACCTCACTTCACCATTAACTATACAAGAAGGGCTGACCAAGATTTCAAATCTCAATGCAATTAAATGATGTCAAAAAGCATCATCTAGCCCGCAGCTAAGCAGAGCTTGTGTTATGATGAGTGAGCTTGTGATTAGCTTGATTTTATTAGCTTGTGTTATACTAATATATGTTATAGTACAAAATATTAGATAAGTATTTTTACTATACAAACATTATGACCAGAACACCCGAAACAATAACGACGAGACAAACAATTGTCCCGAGGCGGGAATGGAACCAGAAACTCACAGACTCCTACGTCGCTGGCGCAGGAGGCTTAGCCCACCGTGCCCACCTACCTGTGTGTATAAATTTTTTGCAAATAGAAAGTTAATAAATAATAATTTGGGCCATCATTATTGTCGTTAAAACGGCGCAAGCCACGTGACGCTAAGAGTGCGTGCTACAACAATCTACAACACAAAAGAAAAATATACCAAAAATATACACACACAATAGAAAAAAATATCTGCATGAAGATAATATAAAAATAAATTGTAACAAGGGCCTTATTTACAAAATCTTAAGCCTATATATACAACTAGCGGCCCGCCCCGGCTTCGCACGGGTATTAAACAAAAATTTCAGAAATTATACACAATACACACACGATGGGTTTCACAGTTTTCATACGGATCCCTTACTTTTTCTAACAGCATTGGGATTTTTGACATTGACTCGACCGACACTCCATAACTGACACTGGCCGTAGAGAAAAAGCAAGCACAGTGCGCAACCTCTTTTTCTATTCTGACGCGCCATAATAGAAAAAGAGGTTGAATATACAGCGGACGGTTCAATTATTGAATTTTTCATGCGGATCCCTAACTTTTTTGAAAATATTATATAGCCTATGTTCATCACGGAAAATTTAGGATTCTAATGGTGAAAGAATTTTTCAAATCGGTCCACTAGTTTCGGAGCCTATTCAATTCAAACAAACAAACAAACATACAAACAAACAAACAATCAAATCTTTCCTCTTTATAATATTAGTATACAATATAGCCTTGCTTTTTTTAATAACTAATGATCCAACCAGGCTCGGCAATGGTCTTTACAAAATTACAAAAAATAAAATTTGTTACATAGGTACCACACACATTTTATTCGAGTTTTTATACGGATCCCTAACGTTTAATCAAATCGGTCCAGTAGTTTCAGAGCCTATTCAATCCAAACAAACAATCAAATCTGTCCCGATAATTTTTTACCAGAATCATCTTCAACGAACACGGAAATCTTGTTTTCCTAAGTCACTTCTGTATATACGATCTGAAGATATTTATTCAGGGTGCTTTGGTCGATTTTCTATACCTATGTATAAGACTAGCGGCCCGCCCCGGCTTCGCACGGGTATTAAACAAAAATTTCAGAAATTATACACAATAACACGATGGGTTTCACAGTTTTCATACTTTTTCTAACAGCATTGGGATTTTTGACATTGAATCGACACTCCACAAACTATATAGGGATACTACGTATGCGACACTCCATAACTGACACTGGCCATAGAGAAAAAGCAAGCACAGTGCGCAACCTCTTTTTCTATTCTGACGCGCCATAATAGAAAAAGAGGTTGAATATACAGCGCACGGTTCAATTATTGAATTTTTCATGCGGATCCCTAACTTTTTTGAAAATATTATATAGCCTATGTTCATCACGGAAAATTTAGGATTCTAATGGTGAAAGAATTTTTCAAATCGGTCCAGTAGTTTCGGAGCCTATTCAATTCAAACAAACAAACAAACAAACAAACAAACATACAAACAATCAAATCTTTCCTCTTTATAATATTAGTATAGATATAGATAAAACATTATATTGTATTTAGAATATCATTCATCTAGTATCCATAACACAACCCCTGCTTAACTTGGGGCACGATGATGCTGTGTCAAATGCAGTGTGGATTGTCTAGCATTATTTATTAAAATTATTACTTAAAAAAGACAGGGATAAGAGCCCTAACCGGATACTCGCTTAAACAAGCACATGTTCAATTTGGGGCGACACACAATCTGCAGATTGTGTGTGAAGGCGGAGAAAACACAAGAGGTGTTTCTTTCCATCTGTTGAGGGATTAAAGAGCACTGATGCAAAAACGTAGCATTGCTGTCATCAGAGTAAGCACCTGCAAAGCCCAGACGACCTAAGATCCATCACCCCAAACAAAATCGTAAACATCTCAGCAGCAGCATGAGGGGCGAACTATGAACGCCGAGCTGTGAGCAGTGATACAGTATCTAGGAGTGATCATAATTATTGCTGCCATGGCCGCCGGCTGCCGTGACACAAATGCCTAGAAACAATAAAAATACGGAAAGAAAACTGGATTACGAAAGGTACCTACTATATTGACGATTAGATTTTAAATCTTGATCAATGACTTATGCTATAATAATCATAACGATGACAAAACAAACATTGTTCAGCTTGACCCGCACAAGTGGTAAACTGTGTAGTGTTTGTGAGGGAATTCCCATGTTTACTCAGTGAGTAAAAAATATTTAAATGCCAATACAAGTAGAATAATTATTCAAGAGTTAAGTCAATAGCAGATTCACTTTAAATTCCTTGGACGCACTACGCACTCGCAGACCTATTTGTTTAATTGTAGATATAATAACATCTTCTCTTTTTTTACCGAATTTTCATGAGACGGAATTGCTGATTGAGACAGGACCGTTTGGTTATCGCTTCTCTCTATAATCCAGCTTTGCTCGCGTAGAAATCACAATTACCTAAAAGTACTCACGATGGTATGGGTTTAAATTTAAACCTTTCTGAAATAAAAGTAATTAGTTAAAAAGTCAGCTATACAGCCTTCACTCAAATTTACGTAAAATCCGTCCAGCCGTTTTAGTGATCAGGCAAAACAATTGAATACCTATAGCATGAATATAATACCTACTAACAAACAAAAATTTCTAAATTCGGAGTTTTGATAAATGTTTATAGGTACTTTCATGTGCATAAAAAGTTGTGTGTGATGTGTTCTTTTGCATAAAAGATAACAAATATGTAGATCCTTTTATTTTACTAAATATGTAGACGCGAATGTTTGGATTGATGTACCTACTTCATAACGGTGAATTAATGGACTATTTAGGTAGGTATAGCAATTCCAGACCCGAAATAACATAACATACACTGTTGGTTTGAACCTAATAAATAGCAGAAACATAGTCAACTTTGATTCAGATCAACGACATAAAACAGTACTCAACTAAATAATGAGTTACGTTACGTACCGATTTGATTTGTGTTTTGTTTTATTACCCTTAGGCTGGTTTTAGAGTCACGCTGACCGTCGGCGCTGAAGCCTACGCGCGTAGCTCTCACGCGTAGCTGTCTGCGGCAACTCGTTTTAGTGTCGTGCTGAACGTCGTGGAGTACAGACATGCACAATCAAATGAGTGTTCGAGTTGCTTGTTAGATAGTTTATATTGTATAGTAATATATAACAATACTATGTACCTCTACATTATTGTGATAAACAATAAGGTTTGAAAAGATATCTATACTAATATTATAAAGAGGAAAGATTTGATTGTTTGTATGTTTGTTTGTTTGTTTGAATTGAATAGGCTCCGAAACTACTCGACCGATTTGAAAAATTCTTTCACCATTAGAATCCTATTTTTTCCGTGATGAACATAGGCTATATAATATTTTCAAAAAAGTTAGGGATCCGCATGAAAAATTCAATAATTGAACCGTGCGCTGTATATCTAACCTCTTTTTCTATTATGGCGCGTCAGAATAGAAAAAGAGGTTGAATATAATAGCGCACGGTGCTTGCTTTTTTTCTACGGCCAGTGTCAATTATGGAGTGTCGAGTCAATGTCAAAAATCCCAATGTTGCTGTTACAAAAAGTAAGGGATCCGTATGAAAACTGTGAAACCCATCGTGTTAGTGTGTATAATTTCTGAAATTTTTGTTTAGTACCCGTGCGAAGCCGGGGCGGACCGCTAGTAAAATATATATATCTAAAATATATGTATCGTGCTGAACGTCACACGCCCTGTATATCGCGATTCATTGTTGCGCTCGTCTGTCCCCGTCGGCGCGCGCGTTTAATGTAACTCTGTAACGATAACGGAGTTCGGAAGCGCGTCGGCGCCGCGTGCTCAGTGGCGCCGACGCGTGGCGCGTACGCGCGCGTATGCACAGCGCTGACAGTGCTCAGCGCTGAGTCGTCGGTGTTACTCTAAAACGCTTCATAAGTAATCATACATATTGGCCTGTCAGCGCCGACGGTCAGCGTGACTCTAAAACCAGCCTTAGATAATCCTACCGATTTGATGTGTGTGTGTTTTATTACCGAAGAAAACAAAACAAACAAATGCTTAGCTCGGAAGTATATGCAAGTGATATGCAGTTTGACGTCGTCGCTTTCTGATAGATGTAATTAATAACTAAAATATTTCAGACACTAAAAAATTCTACTGAAATCAATGTAAATAGCGTGAAGGAAACTGAGTTTTTAGCAAAATAAAATTATCTTTACAATGCTTACCTAAATCATAACAAAATTATGACGATTATGAAACACCAACTAAATTTTTTGGCATAAAACAAAGTACCTACTTACTCTATTGCTATGTGTCAGTCACAAACATGTGTGTCTTTGACAATATTTGATCGCTTTTTGGGAAATCCCATACTGGTATTGGTACATATTTGGACAGACTATTCAAACATGTACATACTCGTATATAATATACGAAAACATGTATATAACTGGATCACGTTGTTAATGACATTTTAAAGATTTTGTAAAATGTAAGTAAATTATTAGATTTTTGTAGATTTTGTCAGATACATCAAGAAAAATTTTCAATTCATCTTAATAATGAGATTGACGTAGCGTGGAATCTTGCTAGTGAAATGTTTATTTTGACATCTACCTCGTTACGATCGTTACCTGTTAAAGTTATTGGCTGGCAGTTATTTGGTATTATTGGTACTTATCATCATCATCAGCCTATAATAGTCCACTGCTGGACATAGGCCTCCCCTAATGAGCGCCATAGATGGCATTATCATTTGGGGGTTATTGCAGAGTTGTTCTGCAGAGGGTGGAATTGTTCTGCAGAGGGCGCTGCTGCCCGCCCCCCGGTGTGATTCCCTTAGTCGCCTCTTACGACACCCACGGGAAGAGTTGGGGTGGTGAAATTCTATGCCGGCACCACGCGGCATAGGTACTTATATAGAATAGAAAACATAAGTTATATGTAAGTTTATTTTGTAATGCTAGCACGCCGACCATCTGTATAAACTTTGTGTTTTCGTTCGGCAGGTAGATAATGCCTCGGCATTAAGTCCACCCTTTGAACCCGTTGTAGTGCAATAAAGTTTTTGAATAAAAGAAAACTAAACTATAGAGAGTTAGTCCAATGTTAGTATGTCTATTTCATATTGCTAACAACAGCATGCTGCAAGTTGCAGTCATGTGTTAGTGGGTATTGAAGTTTTCATAAGGATCCCTAACTTTTCTGAAAATATTGTAAAGCCTATGTGCAACAAGGTTAATGCAGTATTCTAATGGTGAAAGAATATTTTTAAGTCGGTTCTTTTGTTCCTATTCAATTCAAATAAACAAATAAAATAATCAATACTTTCCTCTTTATAATAAGTTTATAATATTAGTAGGTACTCATTATAAGAAAGGGAGAGATAGAGAAGCTCACCTTAATTTTAGCTGCATGTTGTTCTTTTCTGCTCTTCCCTTTCCGTATGGCTTTGATGCTATCCCTGAACTGGAACAAAACAAATAGTTCAGTTGAGTATGACTATATTAACAAAGAAAATAGCAATTAAATAACAGAACCAGATTAGAACTAGTATTTACAATTTAAACCATTCAGCTAAGTACAGACTGTTGCTATCGATTTCAGTCTGATGCGTTGAGACGCTGCTTAAAATGCCTCGCTCGCTATATGGCATTGCTGATTCCTTGCAGTGCAGTTCATGTTTTTATTCCTATTTGATAAAATCACGGTACCTCGCAAAAGTCATACAATGGTATGATTACATACAAAATTGTCTTCTGTCACACAGTTTTTTATAACTAAAACAGAAAGCTAAGCTGTTTAAAACTTTAGGCTGTGTGGATTGTCCAGCATTATTTATTTACCCTGGCAGCAAAATTGATTCAAACAGATACAACATATATCTCAGTTAAATTTCAGGAAATAGAATTAAGTTTCGTAGTATGTAAACATGAGGTAGCATGACTTTCAATATGTTGATTTCATAAATAACTTTATCTTGTCAAAAACGTCTTAATTTTGGCACACATGTTGGGTTAAATCATTGAAATTTTCATACCTTTTTACCGCCCCGGCTTCGCACAAGTATCTTTACTCTTTATATGTATAATAGTATCATTACTCTGTATATTATTACCTAGTATAGTATAGTATAGAGTATAGATAAGCATTCTTACCGCGCAGTGAAAGCAGCTGAACAACGAAGCTGCTTGGCCGGACGCAGGAGTGGCAAGTTCGATGGATTCGCAGGGGAATCCATTCGCCACCTGACAAAGAAATGTTTAACTATTTTTTATATTATCTTTTTGGAACCTAGTCAGAACCTTTTTACGTATAGAAGAAAATGTATTTGGTTTAATGAAAAATGTAAGCAATTGTATACCAACATAATACTAGTATGGCAATGGTGATGGGAAACCATTCTTTGCATATAACTCATACATCATAATAGTCGGTAGCCTAGGATGTACCTAAGTGTAAGTGTGCTTATAATACCACGAGGTAGTTCCCACAGCCCTCAGACGTTCTAAATTTCCGAATCCCCAGCTGCACGGCACTTTTACAGTTCACGCGGTAAAAATAAATGTAATTTATCGTTAATAGGAACGCGGCTTATTGAAAAAAAAACAAAAGAAAAGCTATGTATGTACGTAGATACCGCTACGTTTCGCCCGAACTTCACCCCAGTTCAAATTCAAGATCCCTTGCAATTATACTTTGTGTAAATCATGCAGTGTACACAAACATAAGGAACTGGAAAATGATATTGTGCATTTATACGTACCTACGCAATGTTTTGTTTTGTGTGCCAAAATAAATAAATGACCACAAGTGTACTCCTGCCCGTACGACCATAACGTTCAGTTTCAACGGAGCCTAACCTAACCATGTGCGGCGAACATTATTATAGTGCACAAGAGTGTGGGTAACCACAGGGACACTCTTTTATTCCATCCGATGGGAATACAATAACATTTATCAGAAGTGAGTCAAGGTTATAATTAATGGTCCTTATTTTTATCCAAAATAACTGTAGCCCCTTCCGGTGCGTAAGAGGAGAGGTACACTAGGTAGGTACTTACGTGTTTTTTGCCTGATAGATTTTATCAATTAAATTGAGACTGCTGACTGCCGGATGTTCATTTGAATCTTACAAAAAGAACTTGTTTTACTGAATTTATGTTCCTCAGTCTACTTCTACCACATCCAAACCAAGTATAGGAACAGTAATTTTATTTTAGACTTTGAACCGAAAATTTAATTACAAAGTATTAATACCTACGGTCGGACTCGCTTAGATATATGTATACTGTGCTTATACCTGTATTATATACGACAAGCAATAAATAGTTATAGGTAAACCAATGCTATTAAAGATGTACCTATTGATACTTTGTTTTTTGTAAACTCGTTGTCATGACACTTATCGACTCCAAAGTTCCAATGATCAGTTTGATACAAGCGTTGACTTTGTTGATAGCCTTGAAGAGACAAAAGAACAAGCAGATGTTTGAGGTACATACGCGGATAACGAGCCTCGCGCTATATTTGGCTTCGCGCAATCACTGCAATGATAATATCTAGGAGCCTATTCATAAGATTCATACAAACACACATTGACCGCATTAATCGAATACCTTATTTGGCAAAACAAGTGTGCTCCATCTTAAACACGTCCCAAGGGCTAACAGCATCCAATTACCTAATGGTGACGCTTGAGAAAATCGGATTACTATAGGCTGTGCGTGCTGCAATATTAATTATGCATTTAATTATGATTCGTTTTAAGGAATCCATGAAAATTCAATGCGATAGCGCGGGATCGAAATCTCTAAGTACTCAAGGCTTTCGAGGGTCAATTCAAACCGGACGATGGCGCCCGCAAATATTGATGTTCGCAACGAGTTGAATGCACCGGCGCAGCGGCGGCGCGACCTTGCGCTGCGCACACGCATGCCCGCGTGCTCCGACAGCGCTGACTCTCGCCGCTCACTGCACATCCCAATACCCACTCACCTTCGCATCTGCCGTGCCATCGCAAGAGTACACCGCGGAGTAACTCTCCGGCGGGAAACTAAACTTCACAGATGACATTTCCATCAAAAAACACTGCACTGCACAATAGAAACGAGCTTACGCGGCGTAATACGATATGCACTATCATAACTGGCACGGCACACGTTGGTTGCGGCCGGCGGTACGCTTTCTCACGGATTATCACCTTCCACAGCGATAATGAATCCAATACGCGACGTACATACAATCGGTATTGACGTGTGCAATTACAGTATCGACGTTGAGGCTTATCGCGAAGCGGCCGCGTCGCGACTGGCCTGCTACAAGTATCGGAGCTGCGAACTTTACTGGGCCGGGGATACGCCTTCCTACTAGGCATGGAACATATCACACATAGCATGTGATTTTTCATATGATAAATTTATCATAAATCGCATCTGCTACCGCTATTCATTTGGTCTGTGAAAAGTCACACTATGAAATCGCATCACTCGTAAATGCTCGGAATATCATCGCACTAATACGACGTCGAGAGCGAGCGAGAAGCGACGAATCATGCTAGAGTGGGCGTGTTAGAAAGAACTAACCATATGCGTTCGTGCTCTGTTTTTAATTATAACGGTAAACTAAACTTTGACCTTGCTTATTAGAAACAGAGTATTTAAAAAATAGACTTTAAACGAAGTGATATAAAGTTTTATTTTCGTTGTGATAATTTGTTGCAGTTGTCTCAAAATCTCTTGTTTGTTTTCTATTATGAAATTTTATTATTATCGTCAGGTCACAGGTCGAGCGTGACGTAATTTCTTGCAATTTAAGTAATTGAGTGAAAGTTTGTTGTGTTGTGAATAAATATACTGTGATTTTCGGTATTATTATAATTTAGTGATTATGTAGGTCTATAGTGTTATCTGTAAATTTAGATAGGTAGTGTAAATAAGACAAAATTAACAATGAGTGGATCTATTTGGGATCATTATGAAAAAATTCCAGGAAAGACTGTGGCTAAATGTATATTATGTAAAAAAGAGTATTCGTACAAAACTTCCAGTACAAACCTTAAAAAACATTTAAGTTACAAGCATATAAGTGCGTATCAAACATTTTTAAATTACCATCAGACTAGAGCGACTGGTCCTGAAAATCGACAAGTCTCAGCTAACGAACCGGTGGCAGGAGGTTCTATGGATACAAATTCTCATCCACCAACAACATTCTCAGTCATACGTCCAAATTCAGCGACTATTCAAACCGTCCCGCCATGTACACAACGAAAGCAGCAGCAAGCAGCAATAACCGCATACGTGCCCCGCAAAATCGACGAACAGCGTAAAAAAAGTATTACCAAAAAACTTCTCCTTATGATCACTCAGGACTATCAACCTTTTTCGATCGTAGAAGATAAGGGATTCAAAAGTTTCGTCGAAGCTTTAAACCCCAGTTACGAGTTGCCAAATAGAAAACTAATATCTGGAACATTGTTACCAGGGCGGTATTTAGAGTGTAAAAGTCAAATCATGAATTTGGTTCAAAATGCAAAAAAAGTCTGCCTTACCACAGATTGCTGGACTTCTTTAACCATGGATGCATATTTAGCTGTGACAGCTCATTTCCTGATCGAGTTCGAGTTAAAAACGGTTTTGCTGCACTGCGAACACTTCAGTGGCTCTCATACTGCTGACGCTTTAGCAGCCGCTTTGAGAAAAATAGTATCGGACTGGAATTTAACGAATAAAATTACTTTGGTTGTTTCGGATAATGCACCAAACATAACCAGTGCAATAGAGAAAACAGGGTGGCCGTTTTTCGGATGTTTCCTTCATAAACTAAACCTTGTAATAGAAAAGGCAATACGTATAATTGAATTCATTTTAGAACGAGTAAAAAAAATAGTAGCTCATTTTAAAAAAAGCAGTCAAGCGACAGAAGCCCTGATAAAATATCAAATTGATTTTGAAAAGAAATCGGAAGCACTTCGACTGATTCAGTCCGTTCCAACAAGGTGGAATTCAGCTTTTTACATGCTGGAGAGATTTTTAAAACTAAAAGGAGCCTTGCAGGCTGTAATACCAAATTTAAATATCAATTTACCCATTATTACGTTAGAGATATGGGAAGCAATAAGGCAAGTGTGCTCAATATTAAAACCATTCGAAGAAATAACACGGATTATGAGTGGAACCCACTATCTTACAGCAAGTCTGGCAATTGTAATCATAGATGGGTTAAAAAACGTTATTTCGATTATGAAAACCAAACCTATATTTGGCGTGGCGGGAGATTTTCTAAGGAAGTTAGAAGAAGCCATGACAAAATATTTTCCAGAGAAAGATGTCGAAGATAATATGCTTCTCGGAGTATGTACATTCTTAGATCCCCGCTTTAAAAGCCATGCTTTTTTAGAAGAATATAATATTCTAGAAATTATGCCTAGCGAAGAGATGAGTCAGCGAACCAAGCGCGCCTATTTGATAACAGAGCACGTATTGGAGCTATTAAAAAATAAATTACGACATAAACGACAAATGCCTGTAGTTGAAGTTTCTCCAGAGGTTCCACATACATCAACTTCTATTGATGGAGAAGATATTGAAAGTATTTCCATATGGGGCAAAATAGACAAAACCATTGCGGCAATCACACCCTTAGCCGACGACATAACCACTAAAGCCAAAAATGAACTCAACATGTTTTTAAAAGAAGAAGTAGCGCCGCGAGAGTCGTCTCCTTTAGCTTGGTGGAAAGCTCATGCTTTTATTTACCCCAATTTAGCAGATATATTTAATGAAAACTGCCACATCGTGGTGACTTCAGTGGAGTGTGAAAGAGTTTTCTCGAAAGCGGGAAATTTTGTAACGCATAAAAGAGCACGACTTAGTAGGAAACGTACTTCAGAGCTGGTGTTTCTAAAAAGCAATGAGGCATATTGTGTGTAAATAAAATAAGAAAAGATATTTTTTTTTACTTTCTTCCCTTTTAAACAGTATTTTATTTAATAATTAACTGCCAATGAAAAATTTCAACTACCTACATTTTAATTAAGTAAAAAAAACGTAAGTAGGTAGGTACCTATCTATATTTTGACATTTTGACCGACGAGTCATATTATCACGGAAATAATTATTTAATCTATTTTTCACATTATCACAATCCCAAGCCATTAAAAGTATAAAGAATAGTTCATTGCTTGAGAATAAATGCAGTGTACATATCTTTATACGTAGCACCTGAATCCGTTCTCTGTCTGTTTCATTTCATAAAGGAGCGGTATTGATGATAATTCAAACTTCATTTTTAGCATAGGTACGGAACGGAACATATAATGCTGAAGTAACGTTAGTCATGAAAAATCATTTGCCAGTGAAATATCACATGTGAAATCATTGTGATTTTTTTTATAATATCATTAAATGATAATGAATTATAAGTAGCAATCATTTCCATGCCTACTTCCTACTGACATTTATTTATGTTACAAGTACCGCACACTGCTCAATAAATAAACAATGGACGCTCGTGTACCCACAACGCAAATTAGATAGGGATTCATGTGTGTAGGTTAGCTAGCGTTAAAGAATAGAGGAATATGCGGTTGATTCATCGGTAGAAACAATAACACAAACAATTAATGAGTCAGTTTGTGTAATTGTTTACATTGATGTTTACCTTATTGTTTGAGAAAGCTTGGCATTTAATCTTACACCAAATCAAAACTATAACTAAAATAAAACAATTTCTTTATAAATTAATAAACGATGTATATTTCATTACACGAATCAGTCCATCATACGTACCTATAACTAAAACAATTTTCTTTTAGGTTTAACATTGGTCCCAACAATTTTATAAACAAGCAAACTTCGAGAATCGATACCAACTTCTATTCACTATAATTTTAATCTGAATATTGAATCAAATGCGTTTAACAGAATTAAAAATCCTACTGATCACGAGAATAAGAAATAAATGAAAAATTATTACCAAGTTTATGTAAACAGGTAAACTAATATCACTTTTATCATACAAATGTTAATCACATGGTTGTACAGTACAATCATCATGTTAACGAAACACCCACGACAACGTTGTTAGATTTAGAATCAGTCTTATGTGTATGAATAAAAAGGTGTCATCTAATTCGATTAACTCTATCCGAATAACACACATTTAATTGAAGTGCCAAAACGTGGTTAGGTACTACAAAAAACTACAAATGCTTGGTCACTCATCGTAATGATATCCATTAAGCACCTGTATTCAAATGAGTGAGCAAACACTGTCACAAACACTTGATAATTTGGTTAGTTACTATGTTTATGGAACACAGGTATTGTAGATTATGTCTTCGTTGCTATAAGGTCCAAAATGCACCAGATGTCCCTTAGCATTGTATTAAACCTAATACTTTTAATTAAAACGGATGTAATCTAGACAACAAGCGATTGTTAACAATTAACTACAAGACATTTTTTTGTCAATCATGGTATATAAAGCCTTACGTAAGTTTCTGTTACAGTCGATTTATTTCCAATCAAAGCAGCTCAAGGCGCTTCTTTTAGTTGATTTAATCAGGTATTGCAGTAGAACATTTCGATCACAATGATCCCACACCGTAATAGATAAAACCAAGGCAGTTTTCATCTAATATGCCAGTCAAACCAAGTTATAGCAAAAACAGAACATTTTGACTACAATAATAATAATAATAAAATGTGCCTTTTTCTGGTGGTCTTCAGGTACCTGCAGTATTTGATCGTTGCGGTCTCTGGGACCGGTGCACACGCTTTGCGGCATTTCAAATTATGTTATAGTAGACATAGACAATTTTGACAATACTAACAAACTACAAAAACAAGAGGCAGTTATTTTCAGGTGGTCTGCAGGACTGTGTTGGTATAAGTCAGTAGCTGCAGTATTTGCTCGGCGTTGTGGTCTCTGGGACCGGTCCTAAACCGTTGCAGGGTCGTCTGGACAGCGGCTGCGACCCCGGCGCTCCTTAGTTGCAACTTCGCCTGAGGACAAGCATGCCGTTAACATATAATATTGCAGTATAAATAAGAGCGTATTTTCAAGGTGTGCGAGATTGAAGTGGATCGATTAATGAGATAGTCTCAATGTTGCGTTTTGTTCCGGTTTATAAGCTGATGTATGTTTCCTGTGGTGTTAGAGCTGTAATAGAGAAATATATATAAACTAGCGGCCCGCCCCAGCTTCGGACGGGGACAATGTTGACACTATTGCATGTTATACATTGAATCTTCCTTGAATCATCTTGAATAACTCTATCTATTACAAAAACCGCATCAAAATCCGTTGCGTAGTTTAAACATCTAAGCATACATAGGGACAAACATACAACTTTTTTTAGCAGGATTAATATAAGTACCTACCTACCTACCTACCTAACAACACCTCTTACTGAATTAGGTGAAAATCTGTATATACCTATAGTTAAACCTAACATAGGCTTAGAGCACAGCTTTAATACACTTTTGACCTTAATGTAATTTTTCCATTCTACCATAAAAGAAATCTTCTGCAAAGCAAGGTCCAAAAACCCTAAGATTGTCTTTGGTTGGGGAGACATGCCCAGCTATGTAAGGTACCTTATGATTGTTAGCAGCTAGGGCCTAAACCGCGCGCGATGCTGACACCACCTCAACCGCCTCGCCGGCCAACAAAGTTTCTGTTAGAAGCACGTATATTTTCGGAGTCTGTCTAAGCTAGACTCCGAAAAAAGACGTGACATTTACAAAAAAAAAAACGGTTCGCAGCGAATTAAGTTTTTTTTTAAATAACTGAAATCACTGTCATCTTATGTATTTGGTTGAATATAAGTAACTATCTACCTAACAACACCTCTTATTGAATTAGTTGAGAACTCTGTATCTACCAACATAGCTTTCAGACACTTGACTAAAACATAATGTAATTTTTCTCTAACTAAATAATTCTATTCCATTCTAAAAAAACCACCTGGCAAGCAAGGTGTTTATTTAAAACCCCGATTTTGTCTTTGGTTGGGGAGACATGCCCAGCTGTGGAAGCTACCTTATGATTGTTAGCAGCTAGGGCCCACACCGCGCGCGCTGCAGACACCACCTCAGCCGCCTCGCCGGCCAACAATGTGTCCGTTAGAAGCTCGAGGAGATCATCTGCCAAACAAATACATAATACATCTAGAAAAGAAATAATAATAATATAACATCATCAGCTAGACGATGCTGTGTGGATTGTCGAGTCTAGAACCTCCAGAAGATTATCTGCCAAATAAATAAGACATCTAAAAAATAAAAAATAATAATATAATCATTATCATCGGCTAGACGATTCTGTGTGGATTGTCCAGAATTTTTATTTATGTTTATTTATTTATCTTTCAATCCGCGGTTTCATTCACGTCGAAAGACATTTGGGAAATGCATTTGCTCATGTCCCTCAATATCATATATAAGTAAACAATGCTAGACAATCCACACAGCATTATTTAGCCCCAAGCTAAGCAGAGCTTGTGTTATGGGTACCAGATGGTGTACTTAATACAATAATATTACATAGATATATTTATGATAATATTTATACGATCTTCAGAGAGATGTCGATAGAGATAGAGATGAATTTTGTAATGTCACCTGGAGGTAAATTACTCATAACGATAGACTATTCTACTCAATTATTTTTGAAAAGAAAAAAAACTACATTAGAGTTTTTTCTCGAAAATTCGCTATCACTCCCCCAATTTATTCTTCTTATTAATTTCTAAGTAAACTTTAATAACGTGTTTTGGTGTATATTATAAATCGTGTTCTGAACTTCAACTCTCAACTCGTTTACATAATATATATTATTGCACAAGATTTAATGTAAATATGATATTTTACATAATCCTTACAAAAAAATCTAAAAGGGTTAGATCCGGTCATTTGGGGACTCTTGGATGTGTTGGGGACGCTTCCGACTTGTATTAATATGGATCACTTGAGCTATAAAATGTTACTACAGAATAGTTTTGTTCAATATTGTTGCCATAATAAAAGACACTCTGCCTCTTAAATCATCAAATTAAGATAATTATCACTTTTCTTTAAATATCTCCTAAGAGGCTAGAGTGGATTTACCTAAGTTTGATGTTAAGCGACACATTTGCATTTGACCGCAAAACGTTTACCATCTTGAATGTTGTACTTACAAATGACTTACAACAAAGAACTTTGGATTCTTCACGATATAAAAAACTAGCGGTCCGCCCCGGCTTCGCACGGGTATTAAACAAAAATTTTAGAAATTATACACACTAAAACGATGGATTTCACAGTTTTCATACGGATCTTTACTTTTTTTAACAGCATTGGGGTTTTTGACATTGACTCGACATTCCAAAACTGACACTGGCCGTAGAGAAAAAGCAAGCACCGTGCGCTATACAACCTCTTTTTCTATTCTGACGCGCCAATAGAAAAAGAGGTTGAATATACAGCCCACGGTTCAATTATTGAATTTTTCATGCGGATCCCTAACTTTTTTGAAAATATTATATAGCCTATGTTCATCACGGAAAATTAAGGATTCTAATGGTGAAAGAATTTTTTAACTCGGTCCAGTAGTTTCGGAGCCTATTCAATTCAAACAATCAAATCTTTCCTCTTTATAATATTAGTATAGATAAATGTTTTTATAACATGGTTGTCTACTGACTACTAACAAAACAACCGTGTAGTCAACCAGACACTACTATTAAGGTATTGACCATCCATACTCAATTTAAATAAATGCTACTTTGAAATACTTTGGCTGCATCATCAGGCTTATGGTTGCGGGTTCGAATCCCGCCTCAAACAAATATTTGTACAATCTAGATCAGATAAAGATATTTGTTCAGGGTGTTCTGATCGTTTTCTATGTATAATAAAATATATCTATGTAATATATAAATAAATCTAGGCATAAATTTGGCTAACATGTAATTTAGTTTAAACTTTATTTTATAAAATCATGTTAGGTAATAAGAACGTGGTTCGTCATTGGCACTTTTCTTATTGTCTCTTAAAGTCAAGACGGTTGACACTAATGTATATTCTTCTCGTATATTTTTATTTTGCGTGGCATCTACTGTTTAATAGTCTTTTTC